>OW388301.1:16907522-17507522 GCA_936450465.1 Gibbula magus | reverse complement strand
AGTTAGAATCAATTTTGCAATATCACGGTTTTCAAATATAATGTAACATATTCAGATGTCGACATAACATGTTAGGTTGTCCAAAGAGGGGGCGCTAAACCTCTTATGGGTTAAAAATGTGGTTGGGGGGCAAATACGATACTTCAAAAGTTCATGTCCAGGTTTCATTGCAATACCCAGTCATTGCTGCCTTGCAGGTTTTTCCCCAGTTTTACTAGCAACCAAGGAGAAAGCAAAATACTCCCAAGAACAATGGAATCATATCATGTCTTTTGATTGATATCTCTTTATCAATTTGAAAGGATATATGAATTTGAATTTTCTGTTATCAGCACTTTCCAGATAAGCTTTCTATAACTTTTTTTTTACGAGACAAAGACTTAAATTTCACATCTGAGAGAGTCTCATCTGAGAATTGCAAGTTAGCTTACATATATATCTATATTCCTAAACATATAAACAAAATTATGAAAAGGAGCCAATTATTTTAAAATTGTCCAATCTGTATATTGGCCAGAGGCCACATACACACGTACTGAAATAAAAAATTTAAAAAGGATTTACTGTGAACTGTATAAGAATTGTCAAATAATCACTCCAATGTAAACTATATTTTGGCACAATGTTCATGAAATTTTTTTTCCAACATACTCCTTATTTTAAAATCATTTCATTATTTTTGAACATTTCAATGCCATAGACCTTTTTTGTGTTATTTTATGCAGTATGTGATTGCTTTTATTACCAAAAGCAATCACAATTCAACTGAAATCCTCTTGAAAATATTGCAACATTGATTTTTTGTTTTCTGGAAACATATATTCCTCCTCAATTTCTTTTTTCAACTTTGATTTCTGAAAGCACCATTTTAAACCAATTTCAAGTTCTATGACATTTACAAAGAAACAATAGAGATTGTTTGTAACACAAAACTCAAATGATATGAGCAACAAAGATATCATATTTAAAGTTGTTTATTTTTCATTGTTTTTTAAAGCATGCTATAAACTATTTCGAAAATGTTATTAATACTACGTATAACTTCTATTTTTCATTTGAACAATCTGATTAAAATAGACAGTTTTCTGAGGAATAAAAGTTGCAAAATGGTACATTTATCGGGATACAACTTCATATTGTCCGGAGATTTCCCCACAAAACAGTCTGATAACAGCCCGTATGCTTGCATGTTCTCACACACTTCAGTTAACCAATCACAAGATCTCTAACAAAAGCTTTCGGTGCAAGAACTTAGGGGAAGATAACTCCAAACAGCTACATCCTTTTCGTCTGTTCTGAATACTTTCAAAACAGCTACCTTTCAAAACTATACCGAAATGTGATTGGTCAGCTATTTGACTGGGCTTTGTCTGTGCTTAACTGACAGGGAACACCCGCCAATACAGGTTGTCTTCAGACCTTGTGGCGAGGAATCTATAGAACCAGTTCGTATCCGATGTGAACTATTTTGTAGATTTAATTCCTTGGAACAAGGTTGATTTTAATCAGACTGTCATTTGAAAATTGAACTGTTTTTTCAAAACTCTTAAGTTCAGCAGTTCTGAAAGAAAAGTTGCTGTAGTTTTCAAAAAAGAGCAATGCAAAAGGGTTAAACTTTGAACCATTTTACAAATACAATTCAAGATCCCTGATCCCAGCAGTGTATGAAATATGCTTGGAGACCAGCCAGACTATAAGTGTAATTTTGTCAATTTAACCCCTATACACCCATAGGACCCTATATGGTTCCGTCCATCCAAAAATCCTATATTACCGTGGAACTAACGAAAATCCTCCACAACAGAGACCAAACCCAACCAGGTTTCGTGATGTCGGTCGGGCCAATAGGCTGATCAAGAAAATGTTCAAAAGGGGTGAGGTTCACTTCTTGAAAAGGGGGGTTACACAGTGCGGCTCCATCGAATTTACATAAACAAAAGGGGGGCTTAAAAACCCCTTCTTTATTCATACACAGATTCAAAGTGTTTTCAAGAAAAAATCTAATTGTTGATGAAGTAGCAATCTCATTTGATTAATTCTCCCATTAAAATTATATGTTACAAAGCTCCTGAATTGCCTCAAAGATATAACAAATTATGTCCTATTAAAATATTTAAATTTTCAAAAATAATTTTAATTACCTATGTGCTCCTATATACTACTGGATTTGGGCAATCTTCTTCTGATAACTATGGATTGCATTTGAAATTAAATTTAATTTTTAAAGGAACAAATTTATTTTATAGGTTTTCTTGTTAAGGAGAAATAACGTGAGAAACCAGTCAAGTTAATTGCTAAAAAAGAAGATAATCTTAAAATGCTGACATTTCTTAATGAAAGAGAAAAGACTTTGTTTTTATATGCAATAAACTGTTAACTTGAATAGACAAATTTTTAAATTGAAAATACTGAACAAACTACAAAAAAGCTTAAATTTATTTGGTTTAAGATTTACTTTTATTTGAAATTGGCTTTCTTAAAGTAGCACAATATTTGAAAACCTTTTTAACCATTCTATTCTGTTAGGTTTGTGTTTTCACACTACAATTCTTCATTCACAGTAAAGTTGAGGAAAGAGATATTCTTTTCTAAATTAAATTATTTAAAACAAAAACAAAAGTAATTTTTTTAAAATTCTATTAAAAAAATATAAGCAAGGTACATTTTGGGAAACATAATTTGAGATAGTCCAACTTATGCATTGAGAAAAATGTGTTTAAAATAAATAAGGCTCTTTCTTTGTTTGAAGGGTTTGTGTGAAATATCCAAGCATTGAAAAAAACACTTACAAAATTTTGTAAAGAACATAAATAATAAATATTGTTATATCTTTAAAAAGTCAAAAGTGAAGTAATTTTATTGACAAAAGTTTCTATCATTTTACATTTTTTTAAATGAACAGAATGAACATGATTATAAGAATAATCAACGAGTTGTGAGGAATTATGGATTATCTGTCCCGAGTTAATTATTGTGATAAAGCGAGGAGTTTGACATAATAATTCATGAGGAACAGATAATCCGTAATTCCGAGCACCGAGTTGGTTATTCTTTTACTTACCCAAGATCATTTTAATGCGTAAAAAAAGACAAACAAGACACAAATTCACTATCTTTGATGATACTGTAAAATAAAAATTTTACTCATACGCCATTCATCAACTCTCTGGCACCTTCAAGATCAAATTAGTTTGCAACTTGCGCTCTTTTTTCAGAAAGATTCTAAAGAAACTGTTGAATTTTATTCCCAAAATGGTTTACTGACACAGTAAACAACTCGTTTATCTTGTAAACAATTAATGTTGCAGAATGAGATAAAATTAATGAAAACGTGAACAGACAATCGCTCTGTTGGATTGTTTAGGAGTGCAATTACATCACCAAATGACGTCATGGTTAATGACGTCACAGAGCCATGATGTCACGGCAGTGCAGCCGGCTGCTCTTGCATGCTGCTTCGCCTTGCAAGTTTAGTTCTCTAAATACGGTCTCGGAAACATAGATTGCACATGATTTTCTATTTTATGTGTTTTACTGACGTGTGACTTAAAATTGGTATGCACGTAATTTATTATACCATTTAGCTGAAATAGTACAGCTAAGCAATTCATGAATGGGCATAAAGTAGATCCGTCAACCAATCAAAATGCAAGTTATATTTATAAAAACTGAAATTCCCATTATAAAAACTGTACCTGGCATAGATTTACCCGCTTGGGTGAGAAAATCTTTTTCCCCCATTTGTGCATTGATACCTTTAACGCGTGAAAGATAGGGCATGTTTACACTCCTGACCGTTGCCATGGTATGGATCAGGGATGCAGAAATCGGTCTATTTGCCGGACATGTCCGATTGTAAATCCAGTTTGACCGAATGGAAAATTGACCTATCGGACATTAGTTGACCGATTGCAGAAAATAAAAGGAAAACTAAACTTACAAGCATATTAAATAAAGGCAAACGGCCCTGCTTGTGTCGGTCATAATTGTTTATGAAATTGAAATATGTTGATCCAGTCAAGAAGTCACATTTATTCTTCACAGCACGAGGCACCACGTCAATCGTCATTATCTTCAGTAAATTATAATTGTCGGCAGAAAAAACACTTACCGTTTGATATTTAATAGAAATTTCCAGTGTCATTTAGTGACTGAAAGATATGACCCATTTCACAACATTATTTACGAAAAAGATTTCATTAAAATCGCATTGTAAACAAATTTTGTCAAAGATAAACATTGCATGAACGTGTGGCTTCACCGTACCGGTGATTCATGAATTTGTTACAGATTAAGATTTTGCTACTTTGAATCTCGATAAATTTAATAATATCTCGTTCATAAAACATAGGTAACATATTGTAACAAAATATGATAGATCTATATCGATGTATGGTAAAGCTATTATACAAATTCAAAATAAATAAACCTATCAAAAACGAATAATTAGCAATATTATTTCACGAGACGTTATATGTAGTCAAACACCGTTTGTATGACGATACGAACACGCGATCGCATTTACATGATGACACACGTTATAAAGAGGTACGCTAATTTAAAAACTCCAATTTCTCTTGCGTTAACATTAGTTCTTTTTATTTTATAATTATTTATTTACAATTGCGAAATATGTCTCCAAATAAAATATAAAAGTAATCTTATTAGAATAAGTTCAAATTCGTAACTACATCTTGAATAGGAAATAGTCGTATGGAAAATAGTTGGACCACGTGCTCTGCCGAGTTGTGAGTTTACGTAAATTATATCGCTATTGAAAACGAGTTCGTTTGAATTTAAAATGATTATTTAGAAGGTACATATCATTTGGTCCATGATTTGAACTTTTGATGAACTATGTGCAATTAAATTATTAGAATTTTGTCGTCCATCTTGACACAAATTCGCTTGTAAACTCGCTCAAACTAGCACTGTCGGTAAATCGTAGTTGGTAACCATGTGATTTTAAATTATGAAACATTTTATGCATGTTAATGATAAATTAATAGTTATCGTTAATTGCTTTCGTGTTATGTTTAATTGTATGCAATGAATGAAGAACCAACAAATAGTAATACTTTCTGATACTTTATTCATAAAAAAATTTTTACTTCCGGGTTCGTCTTTTTGGGTCAAAGATGAAATGTCCGACTGGCAAAAATTTGAATCTGCATCCCTGGTATGGATTCACTGCGGAAGTCCTGTAACTAGATAATGCATGCACAAATGACAGAATCTAGGAGATGTATGGAAAACTAGCTATTGGTTGCTAAGGCTGCATAAAAAAAAGTTGACTGTTTCTCAGGCACAATTTTTTTCAAATGTGACGGGAGCGGTAGGATTTTATTTTTAATTTTTGTTGGAAATAATTATGACGAGGGAGGAGTGCATTTTAGTTTTCCAATCAAAATATGCAGACCCATCAATTAGGGGCACAAAAGATTTGTGGTTAAGCAAAATTACTGTGAAAATTAAAAAAAAAATTTGTTTAAATGACTATAAAATGTCGTCACGCATACAAATAAAATTGATGCGCCGATGCCCGAGAAATATTTAACTTTTTTATTTAGCCTAACAATCAGTCAAGTGAGGTTATTGTGAGTTTTCCCTGTCTTTATTTAATATTCATGTAGTTAATGTGTTCCATATAACATTTGTTTTCATTTTTCCCCGGTAAGAGTTCACATCGCTATTAGACGGGCTTCACTTTAACAAAACCACTGCAGCAAACCAAGCAACACATAAATATTGTTGATGACTTTTAAAGAGAGAATCAAATTAATCAAATTATGTTTTTTTTATTGCAAATTCTGAAAACTTTTGCCTCAAAACTTAAAAATTCATACCTTCACAAGAAAAAGCTTTACAAATGCATGATAGACCCTAGGGACAGAGAAAAAATTATATGTCTTTACCAAACCAAAGCAACGTTCTGTAATTGTTTTCCACCATAATACTTTATTACAAGAAAATGCTTTACAGCATAATCCATCATAGAACCCTTTAAAGAAAAGTTAATATATTGTTGGAAAATCTTTGAAATATTTTCAACACTAACGCTTCTTCAGACAAATATTCATCAAAGTTTAATTAAAGAACCAAATATTTTGGGTTTTTTAAAAAATAAAGCCAATTTCTTTACATCATGAAGAAAAGAAAGCGACTCCAAAACCATTTTACACCAAAATGTTTATCAATTAAATGTTAAGATCGAACTATCAACTTATCATGATATTTCCTTCGGTTGAAGGATGAATAAGAAGGAAATTGCTTTCTCCAGGGTATGTAACTCTTGACAGAGTACGTGTCCACGCCCATAGGTGGCGTGGACAGACGGTATATAAGGGTGGTGTGACCTGTGTTAGGTCATTCTCGCTTCACGTGCAGTTCTAAACGGCCTGTATTGTTTAAATCACACGATGGAAGCTAAACTCGACGCCATCTTGGAAAACTTAGAATGTAACAAACGAGAGCTACATACTGCCTTGGACACGAAGATATCTGCTCTGAGACAGGAATTTTCGCAAACGTCAAACGAAGTCAAGAAGCTAAAGGCAGATAAGGACTATGTGTGGTCGAAGGAGGGAAATAAAATCCAATACAACTTTAATCAAGAGACTATTCAATCTCTGGAGCATGTTGTTTCTTCCTTACAGAGTGAGATGGTGGACGACGCAGAGTCCAGTATCAAGACTGAGTGTGAGAGACTGAAGTTGAGAAACAAACATATACGGATCGCCGACTCGTCTGAGGGAGGATGGGAGACCGTACGACAATACGTCTCGAACGAGCTTGCCGAAGACTCTGATGATGATCGAGCGATTTTCCGTGCTAACACGAGAGCAGTGAGGAAGAATCGCCAGAAGCGTGGACGCTACACACCGTATGCAAGTCGTGCTACACGTAGGAGTGCTACCGTTACTCGTTCCGTGCAGCAGGTGAACAGCGGCTCTAACGGTCCTCAGCAGTTACATACAACGAACCAGCCCTTTCGACCCAGAGGTCAGCGCACAGGAGCGTGTTTCTCCTGTGGGGAGTTTAACCACTTCCGTAGAGACTGTCCCTACAGTAACGCCAGTGCCGGAGGTCAGGGGGCCTCAGTTGGAGGCAGTGCAGGCCAGTCGGCCCAGTGAGCAGAAACAAGATCTGTCAGTTAAGTATAACTTTCAAAATAGTCAAGATTCTGTACATGACTTACAAAATGTATATACTGAAAGACTTACTGATAGCTATTGTGAGTATGAGCAAGGGATGTCGGAGATTTTAGTCAGGGGTAGGCTTAAATACTGTTTACCTTTTTGGAGAGAAATCGGTGCCTCGCAATTTGTGTTAGATATTGTACAAAATGGCTATAAGATCCCCTTTGTAACAAGACCTCCCAATATGTTTTCCAGAAACAACCAGTCGGCATTGCAGCATCTCAGTTTTGTGACAAAAGCCATTGATGAACTGAAGAAGAAAAATTTAATTAGTGAATGTGATATGCCCCCTGATGTTGTGAACCCACTCTCTGTATCAGTGCAGTCTTCGGGCAAAACACGATTGATTCTAGATTTGTCTAAAGTGAATAACTATGTGTCGAAACTTAGTGTGAAGTATGAGGACTGGAAGACGGCTTTGTCCTATATATATGAGAATGACTATTTGGTGAAATTTGATATACATTCAGCATATCACCACATTGATATATTCACACCTCACACAGGATTTCTGGGTTTTGCTTGGCCAGATAGAGATGGAAAGATACATTATTATAAATTTTTGGTTTTACCATTTGGTTTGACTTCGGCACCTTACGTGTATACTAAGGTTACACGACAGCTTGTTAAGAAATGGAGAGCAGAAGGCTATAGAATCGTTACATTTCTCGATGATGGTTTTCTCTCAGGAGATTCGAACTTGGATACTCGCACGATAGGTTCGGCAGTCAAAGGTGATATTATAGCCTCTGGTTTTGTACCAAAGGTAGATAAGTCGTTGTGGTCTCCCTCACAGTCGCTAGAATGGTTAGGTTTACATATTGACACTACAACAATGTTATTGAGTGTACCTAACAGGAAGGTTGACAAACTTACCAGAACAATACGTCATGTACAGAATTTGAGTTCTAAGCCTTTACCTGTCAGGTGTGTAGCCTCTGTTGTAGGACAGATCATTTCAATGAAGTTAGTTCTTGGTGGCCTGGCCCAGTTAATGACTAGATCTTTGAGTGTGGATATTGTCTCAGCTAGATCTTGGAGCAGTAAAGTGACACTTTCTGACAGTAGTAGACTGCAGTTACAATTTTGGTTAGACAATATTGGGTGTTATACCTCAAGACGTTTGGTTCAGTCAGCAGGTATGAGGAAACTGTTGTATTCAGATGCTAGTAACACTGGGTATGGTGGTTAGTGTGTGGATGTGAACAAGGTTGTGTCACATGGTCAGTGGTCTGAGGAGGAGCGTAGACAGAGCTCCACCTGGCGGGAGCTTCAAGCAGTGAACTTGGTTTTGAATAGTTTGGCCCCAAGCTTGAATCAAGAACGAATCAAGTGGTTTACTGATAATCAAAACGTGGTGAATATTGTAGAGAAAGGTAGCATGAAAACACATCTGCAAGCTATTGCGTTAGAAGTGTTCAAGCTTTGTTTCCAGTACAAAATAGATTTGCAAATCCAGTGGATACCACGAAATGACAATGAAGAAGCTGATCTTCTTAGCAGATTAGTGGACCATGACGACTGGGGTATCCGCAAAGGTGTGTTTCAAAATGTTGACAAGATGGCGGGGCCACACCAGGTTGATCGATGTGCGTCATACTACAATGCTAAGGTGACAACATTTAACTCTCGCTACAGCAACCCAGGTTGTGCAGCTGTAGACTGTTTCACTGTGAGTTGGAAAGGAGTCATGAACTGGGTTGTTCCCCCTGTGTGTTTGATACCAAGAGTTATCAGATACATGTCTGAATGTCAAGCTGTATGTACACTTGTTGTCCCTGAGTGGAAGTCGTCTGCTTTCTGGCCATTACTGTGTCCAAAGTCTCAGTACATACCGCAAGTGAAGGATTGTATTTGTCTGCCCAGATCAAAGGAAGCATATGTTGCTAGCAGAGTAAAGGGGGGTCTCTTTGGAGAACACGATTTGCATTTCAACATGTTAGCACTGTTGCTTGATTTTCGTTAATGTGCTTGTTCATGTTACAGGTGCGTTTCACGACGTGTACCGAGATGAGATTGGTTGTCTCCCCTCCCATGTTCGGGACCTCGCATATGAGCTGCCTGGTTTGATATCTCAGTCAAGAGCTGATTCAACGACAAAGAAGTACAGCATGGGTTATGCAACTTGGAAAAGGTGGGCAAAGAGTAATAGCATGTCAGATGCATTGCCTGTATCACCTTTGCATTGTGCAATCTATTTATTGTCTATAGTGCAGATTAGTGACTCTGTGTCCCCTGTTTTGAACGCTTTTTATAGCATAAGACATGCCCATTGTAGTGTGGGTTTGCTCAGCCCTACTGATAATAATTTAGTAAAGAATGTCTTGGAAGCTGCAAAAAGAAAGCTTGCTCGAAAAGTGGTTAAAAAAGAACCAGTTACCCCTTTCATTTTAGAGCAGTTGTATGATACAAAAGGCCAGAGTGGCTCTTTAATGGATCTGAGAATAGTATCAATGTGTTTGATTGGATATGCAGGATTTTTTAGATCTGCTGAATTATTGAATATTACCAGAGCTGATATAGTGTTTTACCAGTCTCACATGATGCTTTTTATCGAGAAATCTAAAACTGATATCTACAGGGACGGTGCATGGCTGGTTATTGGCCGGACTAATACTAAGCTATGTCCTGTTATCTGTCTAGAAAGGTATTTGAATCAAGCTAACGTGGATCCTACTTCTGACTGCTTTGTCTTCAGAAACATATCCAAATGTGCCAATGGATATAAACTTAGGACACCTGATGTCCCTATGTCCTACAATAGACTGAGGGAAATATTTATTGAGAATTTAAGTCCTTTTGTTGATGACATTAAGAAATATGGTTTACACAGTTTGCGCAGTGGCGGTGCTACTGCAGCTGCTAACAATGGCATTCCAGATCGGATGTTTAAGAGGCATGGGCGGTGGCGCAGTGAAAAAGCTAAGGATGGTTATGTAAAAGACAGTTTGGAAAACAGAGTTAAAGTATCCCTCTCTCTTGGCCTCTGACTTTCTTTGTATCCCCCGGCCGTATAGCGCACCAGCGTGCCCTATGTTATATGCATGTAATGTGTTCTGTTGTCTGTAAGAGTGTAATGTGGGGTTTGGAGAAATGATATTTCTTTCGGTTGAAGGATGAATAAGAAGGAAATTGCTTTCTCCAGGGTATGTAACTCTTGACAGAGTACGTGTCCACGCCCATAGGTGGCGTGGACAGACGGTATATAAGGGTGGTGTGACCTGTGTTAGGTCATTCTCGCTTCACGTGCAGTTCTAAACGGCCTGTATTGTTTGATTTAACAATAGTAACAATGTATTTATTTACTTCAACTTACTGCATTTTCTATGTTTCAGGGGTATGTTTCCCGACTGACGGCTGAGGAGCCATGATAATACTTGCATCTTGTGCAGTGTGAATGATCTCGAGCTCTCGTTGAGAGGTAGCCATAGCAGACAGCTAGTGGCTGGTTTTCGTGCTGAAGAGCCGTTATAATACATGCATGGAAGAGTTGTCTTTCATACGATTTCCAAGCTGTTATAGCATTATATTATTGGAAGGTAAAATTCGAAATTTGGCTGATGAGCCGTTATAATACAGTGTTGATAATAAATATCGATGTTCATCCATCAGTTTACGAATTTCACGTGCATTCCTGGCTGAGCTGATATAGTGTGAGATTGAATGATGCACGTGCATTCCGGGCTGAGGAGCCGTTATAATACTATGCCATGAGATAATGTTTGTTTGTAGGCTGTATAGAGCCGTTATAATACTGTTTCGATAGAAATGACGTTTATGTGTGTTCAGGAGTGTAAAATTGTTGAATACCTTATGTTCAAGTGAAAAATTTTTGATCATTTGAATCAATGTTCTGAGTTGTTTTAATGTTACTGTAAACCCTCCAGTAATGTGCTGCTGCATCGTTGAGGGAACACGGTTCCAGAGTTTTTCTTTAAAAAGTTTATCTCTTGTTTTACGTGTCGGGCTTTAGCACTCTTGGATTGTTTATAATTTGTATATAATGTACAAAGTTTATTGTTGATGATGATGATGATGTGTCATGATGATGATGATGATGATGATGTGTTATGATGTTTGATGGGAATAAATCGGCCGTATAGCGCACCAGCGTGCTCTATGTTATATGCATGTAATGTGTTCTGTTGTCTGTAAGAGTGTAATGTGGGGTTTGGAGAAACAATAGTTGCTGTGTAAATGGTACACTATCAATAGGCACTTTTAAAAGGGGCAGTAGCACGTTTTTTGAGAAATTTATTTTTTCAAATTTCCTATTTATAATGATAGTTTGTACCATTTGAATTTACTTTAGTGGGTAAAACATCTTATTACACAAACCAATTATCCGCAGTAGTAATAATGGTGTTGCATATTAAGCGAAAATTGCATGGCGGCCATTTTATTGTGAACACATTTTATTATTTCAAATGACAAAAACTATTCTCATGGCTTTACCGAACCATGTACACTCATTTTTAGCTTGATTTTCCAAAGAGAGAATGGTGTTTTACGATTGGTGAAATTATTTTTCAAATACATTTAATTGATTTATTTGAGCGAAAAAATGTGCTACTGCCCCTTTAAAATAATGAATAGCATCGATAGCATAGCTAACTATCGATAATTTCAATAGTTTATTCAATCCAGTTGTGACTTGAACGTAAAAGTAAATATCTTCCCACAAAAACGCTCATTAGATTCCCAGTTTAGTAGTGTTACTAAACCAAAGCAAAATCATGGATACTGTTTTCATCACAAATACAATCCACAATATGACTTCTTCAGAAGAGGCTTCACTTTATCATCCAAAACTGGTTCCAACAATAGATATCGCTTGTGTGAGACAAAGCGATATCTATACAAGCAATATCTACATTGTAGATATCGCTACAATCAAATCGTCATAATCCTATTACATCATCAGTTAATGACATCACAAGGCTTTGACATCACTGAGAATTTACACTGCAAACAATGCTATCTCGTCACAAAGTTGATGACGTAACAATGCTATTGCGCAATAATGCTGATGACATCACAATGCTATGACCTAACCGAGATCACTGCTGAAGAAGTTAAATGGCAGTTTTGTGTTCATTCTTTTGCTAAAAATTGATTTTGAATGATAAATAAAATCTCACCCTCGTGTCTTCTGATATCAAATATATCAACACTCATTGATTAAAGTGAAAATATCCTCGGCAAGCCTCGGATATTTGTAACTTTAATCAACTCGTGTTGATATATTTGACATCAGAAGACACTTGGGTGAGATTCTCTATATAATTAATTACAGACCCTTACGAGAAAGAAGCAAATATTGTCATCTTTCTTTTCAAAGCAAAGCAAAATGCTCGAAAAATGTAACTTCAAGGATGGCATTAACACATTCTCTCTCAAACCTCTTTACACAAGATATTTTACAAATCCATTAGTGAACCTTTAATGAAAGAAGCAAATCTTGTTCGTCCTTTTTCTAAAACAAAGCAAGATGGAAACAGTTTCCAAAAGCACCCTCAGAATTCCCTCCAAACGTCTTCACAAGAAGATCCTTTGTGTCTCAAGTTTCCATCAGTTCAGAGCATTACTACAAAGAGATGCTGATCATCAATAACATCACATGTCACGTCTAAATAGAGTTTAGCCTCTGTAATCAAACCCACAACAAATCAATTGTCACAACATAGGTCTGGCTTTGTCTTTCACAGATTCGTGTTTGGTGTCTCTGATCTCCAATTGATACCATTAACAATGAATCAGTCACTTTTAGTCACGAGTCACATTTAGTCACGAGGGGGTGCCTCTGGATCCCCCAATGCACATATATAAAAGTCATAGGATTCACCATTTCTCATTTTGAATAACGAATAAACAAGATGGCGGATACCGCTGATTGAACTTTTTAAAAGGAGGGTTTTATCGGGGTATTTTTTGTGGAAGCAAAATTTGACATTTGACATTCCCGTTTAGATATATATGCTATTAATATATGATTAAAACACAGTCAAATTAAAAGATTTTAATGAAGTTAATACTTTCCCTTGATGACTTCACATCTTAATAAAGACAAATTAAGCGCACATTTGTTGAAAGATAAAAACAATGAGAATTGAAGCCATTCATCATCTATATAATAGCAAACTATTTATTAGTTTTATGATACGTTCTGTGTTAATATGTGAATATTCTATCAGTGTATATGTTTTATTATTTTAAAAATTCAAAATTGGGTTAAATATAGCATGTTTTCATTTCAGGTAATGCCAAGAAATCAAGCAGGGTGTGGGGCGGGGGCAGCAGGGTGTGGGTTGGGAGTAGCAGGGTGTGGGACTGGGGCAGCAGGGTGTGGGGCGGGGGTAGCAGGGTGTGGGGCAGGGGTAGCAGGGTGTGGGGCGGGGGTAGCAGGGTGTGGGGCGGGGGCAGCAGGGTGTGGGGCGGGGGTAGCAGGATGTGGGGCGGGGGCAGCAGGGTGTGGGATAGGGGCAGAAGGGTGTGGGATGGGGGCAGCAGGGTGTGGGGTTGGGGTAGCAGGCATCCTCGATAATCCAGCGCTATTGTTCCGATAAATCTACACACAAGCGCTGGAAAACAGTAAGGGTATTTATCCCTAACCTAGTTACCTCCTCTTGACTCCATGTTATCCAATCAGAAACGAAACGCAGACACTATCTGCGTAAACAACTCGACCAATCAAAACGCATCACTACCGTTATTTATAGAACCAAACATAGTGGCGGCCGACTCACTCGATTACGATAAAGTTTGTAACAAATTCAGCGTAGAAAACCTGACAGAAACTCAAAAGAAAGTTTTAAGAAGTCTGTACGAGAAGAAGGGTGTATTCATGTCCATCAAAACGGGTGGAGGTAAATGATTAAAATCCCTGTGGTACCAGGCGCTCCATATCATCTGCGAAAGCCAAGATCCTGACACGAGAGTGCTTGTTATTTCACCCTTGATTTCAAGTGATCTCATTGGTTGTTAGAAAGCAAGCGTTTCGCTGAGTCATTGCGAAGGGAGGTAACTAGGTTAGGGATAAATACCCTTACTGTTTTCCAGCGCTTGTGTGTAGATTTATCGGAACAATAGCGCTGGATTATCGAGGATGGGGTAGCAGGGTGTGGGATTGGGGCAGCAGGGTGTGGGATGGGGGCAGCAGGGTGTGGGGTGGGGGTAGCAGGGTGTGGGATGGGGGCAGCAGGGTGTGGGGTGGGGGTAGCAGGGTGTGGGTGGGGGTAGCAGGGTGTGGGTGGGGGTAGCAGGGTGTGGGGCGGGGGTAGTAGGGTGTGGGATGGGGGTAGCAGGGTGTGGGATGGGGGCAGCAAGTTGTTGGATGGGGGCAGCAGGGTGTGGGATGGGGGCAGCAGGGTGTGGGGTTGGGCTGGGTCCTTCTATACAGCAAAGAGCAGCCTCTGAAAATTATTTTGTTTCCTCGCCGGTTTTGCAAAGGAATGTGCAGCATAGATATAAATTGTCTCGCAAAATACACTAATCATTTCTCACGGTGTTCCGAACCATTCAAACTTCAACACTTCACTGATGGCAGCAGTGTAAAATATTGATGAGTCTCACAGTACAAAAAGGTTGAAATGATACCAGTGTGAAACTTTCAGAACTAATAAAAGACATCTGGAAGAATGAGTGCCAAAGACGTGAACACGTTTTATTTTATGATCCATTAACCGTAACCTGCCAACCATTAATATTTTGGATGTAATAATTTATTCAGTGACTGATCTAGAGCATCAGTGAGTTTGAATCAAGGGGAACAAATCTGCATGACAAACCTTCCCCAGGGAAAGTTTGGCCATTTTCTTCCCTGGCAAAGTTTAGATTTGGGAGGAAACCGTCCACAATGGTTCCTGCGCAGTTCAAGACGGTGATGGGCAGTGGCACATTTTTTCACTCAAATTGGTCAATGAAATGTATTTGAAAAATAATGTCACCATTAGTAAAACACCCTTCTTTCTTCAGAAAATCAGATGAAAAAATGAGTGTACATGGTTCGGTAAGGCCATGAGAATTGTTTTTGTCATTTGAAATAATAAATGGTGATCAAATTAAAATGGCAGCCATGCAATTTTTGCTTTAATTTATGTGCACCGTACCACTTTTGGTAATTGGTTTGTGTAATAAGATGTTTTACCCTCTAAAGTAAATATAAATGACATAATTAAACTATCATTATAAATGGAAACAAATTTTTTTTAAATAAAATTTGCCAAAAAAGAGCTACTGACCCTTTAACAATAGACACAGTTATATACTTGACTGTCAAAACACTATCTGGAAAATTTATTCTATGAACTTCAAAAGAATTTGTTATTTTAATGTTTTGAAATAAGCAAAACTAATCTGCAGAGAATTAAGTTGTGTAAAAGTAAAATTATGGCATTCTGATCAAAAGTAATTATTTTGTTTTAATTGTTTAAAGTATTTTAATGCATGATGTGATTATTCAGATTTGCATAACATGAATAAGCCCATTGATAATATATTGATTTGCAAATATAGACAACCATTACCATTGATAATCTTCATGTCACACTTAGGTAAATTGTGAAAGAAAAATTTGCAAAAAATGTCTTGATATCCCAATACATATTTGTTGTATATTGATTTTATTCAATACAATGACAAATCTTAATGACTTGTTTGAAGTAAAACTTGGATTCCTTTTATCATTGAACCATAATGTCAAGTAACAAAGTTGACATATTGATGTTTCCAAAGAACAAGTTCATTGGCATGACTATTGCTTGCTATTGAGAAAACAGTACAACCTTACTCAAGGGACTTTCAAATTCAAAGTGTATTTATGGATTTATTTAAGGCTAAATAAAAAAAAAAAATGTTCCTCGGGCGTAGGCACATCACTTTTATTTGTGCGAGTGACAACTTTTTATTGTCATTTGGAAAAATAAATTAACAATTTGCCACATCACTTTTGGTAAACCCCCAAATTCCATTTGTCCAAGAAATATATGGGTCTGCAGGAACGGATGTGCTTCCATTTTGTATACTTCTACCACTTTCAGGCTGTATTTTGATGGAAAAATAAAATATACTCCTCCCGCATCATAATTTGTTCAAACAAAAAATAAAAATAAAGTCCTCCATCGTCACTTTTGAAAAAACATATGCCCGAGAAACATTTAACTTCTTTTATGCAGCCTAAGGCAATAAGGAAATTCTTTGGCTTGAAATTGGATGTGCACAAAAAACTTTTTGCCTTGTAACTCATCGGTAAGTGCATTATTTTTTAATCTCTAAAGCATTGCCAATGGGATCATTATTTGGTTTTGTCAGTCCCCAAATTTACAATTTATAATCCACATTGGTAAAGGTACGTGTGTTCACACAAAATTTTAATTTCAGATTTGCATTCAAAGGAAGACATAAAGAGTTGTATTAAAGGGGCAGTAGCACTTTTTTTTTTCAAATATATCTATGAAATGTATTTGAAAAATAATGTTACCAATGGTAAAACATGCATCTCTCTTCGGAAAATCAAGTTAAAAATGAATGTATATGGTTCAGTAAAGCCATAGGAATCGTTTATGTAATTTCAAAATAATAAAAGGTGTTCACGTTAAAATGGCCGCCCTACCATTTTTGCTTTATACGCAACAATGTTGTTAGAACTACGGATAATTGGTTTGTGTAATAGGATGTTTAACTCTCTTGGGTAAATATAAATGACATTAACTATCATTATAAATGGGATATTTTAAAGAAAAAATTTGCAAAAAATCTGCTAGTTGGCCTTTAAAGGTGTGACCTCTATTATTTTGTTTCTATTACTAGTGATTTAGTTCAACTCAAGAGGCCAGCGCTAACAAAAGCACAGAAACTCTAAATAACATTAATAGAAGCTTGAAATATGCTGGTTCCCTCCACAACCCCCGTCCATGCCTGCATAATGAGCTAAAAAGTGATTTAGGAGGATTACCACACATCGATCGAAAGGCGATGGATTGTTGAGAACTAAAAAAAATGGAGAAAATCATTGTCTTCCAATTGCTCAAGGCAAAGCTTGAGGCAAATTTGGTGAAAATTGTGAAAAACTTTACACAAGAAATTGTGAATAAAAGTGAACTGTTGAATTACCTCCAATTGTGAAAGTAATTTTTGCACAAAACAATTTTTTATTTAATGATTGATGATTGTAGTAAAACTTCTGGGGAAATTAGCAAAGAGATGCCACAATAAACTAGTTCGGGGCATGTTTCGCAGTTTAACCCTTTCCCTACTGGACTGGTATATCTTTAGTCATTATCAAACACTATTCTTTGTTGACAGTATGTAGTTACTGTAGATTGATCACACAGAAATTTAAATTCAATAATTCAATAGCTAAAGTTTTAACCATTTGCATGCTTAATTCATTATTGTACACAGTACAACAATACTAACCTGACTTTCTGGAATCAAGGTATAAACAAGAGAGTATTGTAGGTTTGACATTGGTATCCATGGAACATTATAACATCAACAGGATAATGGTTAAAATGGTATTACTGCTTACTGACTATTTGTTAACCAGCACTTCAAGGGTTAAATGAAGTACATGGAAGATTATTTAACCAGAAGTTAACAGGTTACTATATACAACCATTGCAAGAGAAGTAATTTCCTATTTGTTTTTAGCAAATCAAATAGAATAGAAGGAGTAAATAAGAAATTATTACTATCTAAAGTCTGTTATTTGACTTTTACAAAATTCGTACAAATTTGTGTATTAACCTCGCTCTTGCTCTGACAATACAAAAATTAACACTTGTTTAATAAAAGTCATATGGCACACTTCCTTGGTTAATAATCTCTATGCATGAAATCCAAACCTTGATTAAGTGCAATTCAAACCCTGGACCCATATTTTCAAAGCTTTCTTAGCGCTAAGATAGTTGTAAGTGCCATACATTAACATTGACTTACGACTATCTTCACACTAAGACAGCTCCGAAAATATGGGCCCCACTTGC
The DNA here is from genome assembly GCA_936450465.1 of Gibbula magus. Classification (NCBI taxonomy): domain Eukaryota; kingdom Metazoa; phylum Mollusca; class Gastropoda; order Trochida; family Trochidae; genus Gibbula; species Gibbula magus. The sequence continues at coordinate 17,489,338 of OW388301.1, read as the reverse complement.
TTCCTGATGGATGTTGAAGTCATCTGTGTCTGATGAGGGTCTGGCAATCACAAATTAGTGAAGAGACAGCGCTGAAGACAATTTACACGAAGATCCTTCTATAACATCGCTGTTAAAGTCACTCAAGGTTCATGTCCCATAAGGAAACTTATTGACATAAATAGCCAGGATAAGATAAATTGTTCGTAATGGCTCCACCTGGAATAGACGTGTCTCACTGTAGGGAATCAGTGCCTCTGTCCACTTCATCTGACAACAATTTCAAAGTTCCCCAAAGTAGTCTTGATCTTCAGACATTCATTTTCACCAATTCTTATCCAATTGAAGATAAAGTCCATTTGCCCGAATATTCTAAAGCAGCCAGGCTGACTTGACCATCTTCATGACATATGTCAGATTATTCCCAAAATGGGAAATTGGACATTCAAAATGGCAGCAAAGATGAAGCAATTTTCAATCAACACCCAACAATATTCTTTAAAATTGACCATCTAATATACCCAAATCAGAAGATAAAATCCATTTACCCAAATATTCTAAAGCAACCAGGCAGATTTACATGTCTTCAAGGTTATTATTGAGTCGTATTTCCTGTAAATGGGAAATTCAGAATGGTAGAAGAGCTAAATCATTATACAATCTACACAAAATCCTGTTTTCAGTGGACCATCTAGACCATCAAGATTCAGGTCCCACAAGAAAACATACCCCACACAGTGACATAAATAGCCCCTCGTTTGTGTCAAGGTAAGATAGATTGTTCCTAATGTCTCCAGCTAGATCAGACAGTCCTGGAACCAGAACTTCCATTCATTTCACTTGACAGCAACTTTAATGTTCCCAATAGGAGTTCATTTTACTGTTTTCAGTCATTGATTTTGATCAATGTTTCCTTACTCTTACCAAAATCCCAGTTGCCACCATATTATAGATTAAAAATTCTAAATACAGCAATGCTTCAGTTGTATTTTAAGCTGTTTAACCACAACAAAATAAGGTTGCCATCACTCCACACACACACCATGCCCCCCCCCCCCCCCCCCCCCCCCCCCCCCCCACACACATCTACATGACATGACAATACTCCAACAGAAGGTTGATTGTGTGTGATTTATTCATTAAACATGTCAATGCTTGCTCACAAATGCTAATTAAGTCTGTTCCACAATTTTGAAAATTGTGAAAATAGATCAGCAATTTACATTTATTTCTCCTGCCTGCATCTTCAAGGTTCCAAAAATGAGTTTCTTGTAGTCTTGGTTATGGGGCATTCTGACTATTTTCATTGATATTCCTTCAATTCAACCTAAAATCAGAATAGTCGAGAGCCAATGTTTTAGATACTACAATGCTCCAGATTCATTGGTACAACCTTAGCCAAAAAAAACATTTGAACCAATGACCATAATATAAAGTCAACAAGGTAACCACTGCGCTAACCAACGGTGAATTTAAGAAGGTATATAGCAATCACAAATTAGGCACCCAGACACAAACAAAGACAATCTACACCAAGATGAGTGTTTATGTCACTCAAGGTTCCGGTCCCACAAGGACACATTGACACAAATAGCCTCTCATTTGCAGTAGGATAAGATAAATTGCTCCTAATGTCTATAGCTGGAGAATTTAAGACTCATCTCACCGTAGGGTTTCTGTAGTGACATTTACTTCACTTGACAGCAACTGAGAAAGTGGTGGATCCAGGGGAGAGGTCGAGGGGGTTCCCCTCCTTTCCAACTTTTTTGCATGGGCGGGTATGGGGAAAACATATTTTGACCACCCCCTTTTCAATTGGTGGACCCCCCCCATTCAAAATTCCTGGATCCACCACTGTGAGATTCCAAAAGGAACTTCTTGTAGTCCTGTTTATAATGTTAAAAATTTGTTCGCATATGTTTGTGGTGCCTTCAAAAAGAAGTGATAAAAACCTTCAAGGATTCCAAAAGAGGTATCTTGTATTCCTGTATGTCGAGGCATCCATGTTGGATCTTTTAATTCAACCTATTTCAACACACTACCACCCCTGGTTCGTTATTTCCAGTGAATGTTTGTAGGCTTCACCGCAACGCATAGCCACACTGGTGTTGCAGGATTTCTCCCTGCGATGATACTAGCAGTTATGATGTAAGTGAAATACTCTTGAAAGTGGTGTTAAAGGATAGATGAAATGCATTTTTCTCAAGAATGACAGATGATTACCTATACGTATATTGTATATCGGAATCAATTGAGCATAAAATCGAGACAATATACACTTGCAATTAATAATTAAGACGATTTTAATTCACCCATTTTAACACTATCGCAATTTGTTCGGCGAATCCTTTTGAAAATGCTCACTGAGGCGTGACTGTGATAAGCGATACGCGGGGCGGCTAGATAGCTTCTCCGCCGGTGTCTCGTTAATTAATTAATGATAATTATCACTGCCGCTAAATGAATTTATGAGGTGTATTACATTGCCAAAAAGACATGTTTATGTAATAATTGTGTAATTGTCATCTGCGGAATTACCCAGTTGGATATCTAAACATTCGATATATGGGAAATTTAAGTTGGTTTATTGAAGGTATCTTTGTGAAATTAACAATCAAAATGTTGCGAAATTACGTTGAATTGTGACTATCGCTGAAAATCAAATTCCTCCACATACGTCACAGAAGTCATCCCTTCACGGGTCACACCCCCGCAGACTTTCATTCTGGTCGCCGGGGCTAAATCAGGCGGTTTTTTAAAAAGCCGTATATAAGTAATTTATGGACCGATTTCAGAAATTTAAAATCGAGCAATTGTCAAATTGACATCCCATTTTAATGAATCCGATTTGGACCATATGTCATTTCATCCCTCCTTTAAACAACAAATCACCTCCCTTTAATTCAACCTATGGTCCATTTGCCCGAATATTCTAGATGAACCAGGATATTTCCCCCTCTTTTTGTTCAATCCTTTATTATTCTCATGAGTTATATCACCTGTAAATTTGACATTCAGAACAGTTTGGCATTTATTAATTCTGCAGCTTAAGTCAGTGTAAGGTGACATGAATTGTGCAATAACATTATATTTTATTGATAGATCACTTTGCAACCTTTTCAAAAGTGCTAAAACCATTCTACATAAATAAATAACAAGCGATGCTGACAAATCACCTATTGATTTATTATTGTTCAACCTTTTGGGATTGGGTTGTTCATGATTGATATGTAGTCTCACACGATCTTGCACATGGAACAGTCGATTAGAATCACAAGTTTGAAGGTCAACTGATCATTATCAGAGCTCGTTCAGCAATATTGCATATGCTACATTTGGTGCCTAACGTGGGGCTGGCACTATTCCTTAATATCACTGCACCTTTAAGTCCTTTTCAGGTTTGTAAATCCTTATATATATATATATATATATATATATATATATATATAGGTAAGTCCTTCATAGGCATATCTCTCGAATTGTTGACTTGAGGACGAGTCACTTCGTGGAGGGGGTGTGTGTGGCTACATTTGGCGCCCAACGTGCGGCCGGGACTATTCCTTAATGTCACTGCAACCTTTAAGTCCTTTTCAGGTTTGTAAATCCTTATCTATAGGTATGTAAGTCCTTCATAGGCATATCTCCCGAATTGTTGACTCGAGGACGAGTCACTTCGTGGAGGGGGTGTGTGTGGCAGGGTGAGGTCAATAGCGTTCCTACTAGCTTGGACTAGTGGGGTGTCCCTTTAGCTCAACTGGTTCGATTCCCCCTGGATGTTGAGATTTGTAAGGTCACATAGCTCTTAAATTGTCAGACCTGGTTCAGAAATACATCCTATATCACTGGGTAATGGTGCATATTGTTTGTAGCACTTTATTGACATAAAGATCAAGGTCACAACACTCTCAAAGTTGATTCAGCAATACATCGCTTTGGTCATGATGTGTATTGTTTATTCTTTGAAACAAGAGTCATCAGAAGATGACATATCCCACCGGTTCCACAAAATTTATTCTTTGAAAAAAGGGTCAAGGTTTTGGTCGTAGTGCATATAATTTCTATCACTTGATACAGGTCACAACAATTTTACCAGAGCCAGTTCAGCAATTTGCTTATACATTGCATATATCTTTGGATAGCCATCACGGTGTGTATTTTTTTTATCAAAGGTCAAGGTCACACATATCTGTTTAAACTTCACTCACATGAGCAAAAAAATATGAAAAGAAACGAGTCAACAGTTATTGAGATATTCCAGTTTGTAAGTATGATCTTCATATGGATGAACGCTTCTGAAAACTATATCCACTTTGCACTAAACACACAGTAGGGGATAACAAGCAAGAATTTCTCATTGTGCAAATAAAAACTAATTTTCTTATCGATTATACCACCTACTGAACAGGAAGTACAGCGAATAATCTACGACACACCCAAAGAAAGTTGATCATATCATTATTATTTTCATAACAAATCCATTAACTGGATCGAAAATGATCAAATTATGTTTTGCAGAATGATGAAAAAACGATTATTCCTACCCCGAACAACAAATTTAAAGTAATCTATAAATGATTATGTCAGAATAGAATGGAAAATTTATATGTGATTCGATTTAAAGTAAAAGATGCAAAAGCACTGTTATTGATGACTATAAACCTGAACCACAAATTTGTCCATTATCCGTATATATTTCCAATGTTTCAAAGAAAAAAACAAGTAGCAAAGTAATGATATTTATTTAATTGACAGATGCACATACATGCATTGTTATTGATAACTATTACGAGGGGTTATAGGTTTAGCGAAAACTCTCCTATCAGCCGTCAAGACTACCACCGCACCCAAACAAAGGGCAGTGTTAGTCAGCGATTACAATCCCCTCAGCATGGAGCTTAGCGCCATCATCAGAAAACGCTGGCATCTCCTCAGCGGATCTGACACTTGCGAAAAAATGTTCCAACACCCACATGTTGCGGCATATAGGAGAAATCAAACTCTAAAGATCACCTAGTGAGGGCTTCCCTCATCTACCCAAAAACTTTACCGCAAATTAGAGGGAAATTTATTGACAAAGTATATAAAAAACACAACTGCAAAATCTGCAAAATGATCAATGCCTCAGACAAATTTACCAGCTATGTCACGGACCAGGTATTCCGCAAACGCAACTACAGCTGCCAATCACGCAGTTTTGTATACCTACTCACTTGTATAATCTGCAAGAAACAATGTGGGTGAAACAAAAAGATGTTTCACAATCAGACTCTCAGAACACTTTGCCGACATCAGTCATAAGAGAGACAAACCAGACTCTATGGACACAGTGTGGCGTAAATTTACCTAAATCAAATGTTTGCTGCTATCATAAAAATTGATGTTCATTTACACACTGCTAATTTTGGCCGACTGCAGGAGTTGCACACCATAGAAAGGAGTACACACTGTTATGTTTTTGGTGTATGAGTGAAGAAGGCTGACACAAAACGAAGTTACGTTACCATGGGCACACTTGATCACGAGGTAACGGCGTGGAACAGTGGGAACGTCATTCAATTATTGTTACGTGATCAAAAAACTATACCTTTAATGTCTGATATGCAGTTGAATGTATCGATTATTCCCAGACAATATTTCAGTTATTGCACATATATTTCTCATTTGAAATCAAATCTTTTATACAAAAACTATAATAACCCACTCAAATTCGTCAATGTTACCTAAGCTTAACATTACAAAAACATTACATTTTATTTCAATGGTTATTAAATATCTCATTAAAATGAATAATATACTTCACAAAAATTTTGAAACATAAGCTTCAACTGGAGAATCATGTTCAAGGATGAAAAAGAACAAATCCATTTAAAATCTAAAATTATTTATCACTTATATGCTGTCGTTGTGAATATGATACCGAAATAAGAAAAATATATATATTTTAGAAACATAAATTCATATATTTCTCAATCTTAAAGGATCACTCAAATATTGTTTGAGTCAAAAGTTATAAATGGTGTTATTTTAAAGTCTCTGAGGGTCATTTAGAACTATAATACATAGAAATATGATTGTTTCTGGATAACAACTCATATTATTATATGATGGACGAGTGTTCTGTTTTCTGATTGGCCGAGACGGATGGTCATCGACAATGATCAAACGTTATGTTGACCCCGGGAATGACCTGGAGCTAAAAATAGATCACCGCTGCGAGGAGAGCTGTTTAATTAATGTTTTCTGTTCATGTTTAGATATTTAAGTTTTTGTTTTCAAAGTGTAAGTTGTCATAAACTTCAAGTAAAATTAGAAGAAAAGGAACTTTTTTTGAAAAAACAATTATTTGGAAAAAGATTTCACCTTCATGAATCATATAATAAAACAGTTATTGACTTTTGGTGAATCAAATGGTTTATATAACTGTTCCGAGGTCGATAAACCATTTGATTCACCTCAACTGAAGTCAACAATTATATTGCTATTGATTATTATATTGGAGCACCCAGCTGTTTAGATGGGTACCTGAACTTTGGAAGTACGAACCTATACGGCTCCGCATAACGCTCAAAAGAGGCACCAAAAGTATAATTCCTTCAGGGTAAAAGTATGTGAGCATCAGAGGGTAAAAGCTCTCATTACAGGACCTGAGAAACTGTGTCCATAGAAAATGGTTCCCTATACTGAAAGACGTATAAAGTGAGGTGAGGTGAGTTGGGGTTTAACACCGCTTTCAAGAGTATTTCACTTATATCACGGCTGCTTGTATTATGGCAGGGAGAACGGCTGCAACGCCATGTGGCTATGCATTGCGGTGAAACTGCGAGCATCGGCTGGAACTAGCGAACCATGAGAAATTCAGTGTAGCATTACACCAAAACCTTACTGCGTATAGAACAGTTCTCCACTGCAGACAAAGTTGCCGTGCCCCTTGATCCGAAGCCGAACGCGCTAACCACTGCGCTATCCCGCCCCCCATATAAAGTGACAGTGGAGAGTAACCCTTCAGTGTGAGAGGCAGATTTGTAGGTCTGATGCAAATTTGAGAGTTTAGACAGCAAGATGTTGACCATTCCATTATGGTGCCATAACTAAACTTTTATTCTGAGTGTTTAGGTATTGTTACATCGGTCAGATCACTTGAACTACCTTCGAGCGGCCATTTTAATGTGAAAACATTAAAATGGTCACTCAAATGGAAATAGACTTGCATGGCTTAACACAACTTCCCAATGCAAGGCATAACTCTTGCCAGTCTCCATTACTGGCTGATTTAGGCCTTGCAGTATTTCCTTAAAAATCTGTGTTTAGAAATCCAGGCCCGCTATGCATTTCTGATGCAGCGATTCACTATGACACAACAAAGCGAGGGAAATACTGCAAGGGTTAAATCAGCCAGTAATGAAAACTGGTAAGAGTTATGCCTTGCGTTTGGAAGTTGGGCTTAACAATGAACGTTCATTTAAGAACTTTCTTTATTGATTTAGGAATATTATCTAGCCATTGGTAACACCTATTTACCTTTTTGTGAGATCACTTTATTTCAGTAAGAATGGCCGGTGTGCAACAGTGTCTTTAACAATTGTGAGAAAAGTGAGTCAATGAGCTGAAGATAATTGAGTAAGTTTTAAACTTAATTAGTAAACCGCCTGTATAAATGTATCCTGCCTTGTTATGCCCCACATTCCACCTGATGAAGGAGTGAGCATATACTCCAAAACTTTCTGTATCTAAACGATTCCGAAGTTATTATCCAGAAAATCTTGTTTTCTGGTGGGTTTTTTTGTTCAGGAGTTCTGAGTGTTGCCCAAAATTACAGTCTTAAAGGGGCAGTAGCACGTTTTTTCGCTCAATTAAGTAGATGAAATGTATTTGAAAGATAATGTCAGCAATAGTAAAACGTTATTTTCTTCGGAAAATCAAGTTGAAAATGAATGTACATGGCTCGCTCGGGCCATGGAAATCGTTTTTGTAATTTGAAATAATAAAATGTGTTCACAATAAAATGGCCGCCATGCAATTTTTGCCTTACGTACGTATAATTGGTTTGTGTAATAAAATGTTTAACCCTCTAAAGTTAATATAAATCACATAAATTATCATTATAAAAGGGAAATTTGAAAAAATAAAATTTGCAAAAAATGTGCTACTGCCCCTTTAATGCTATTTGATTCAACTTAGCGATGATATAGAGGTAGTCATTTCTGATCAAAACTAGACAACGAACCACAGCTAGCTAGCGTCAATTAGTCAAACATAATTTTGGAAACGTATCTATAACAGACAACAAGAGTCACCAGAAGATAACATATTCCACCGCTTTTAAAAAATATCTTATTAGATATTTGTACACATCTACCATTCTATAGATATCTATAAGTACCACTTCAGTTAGTGGGTAATACATATGCAAAGTTTCAGGAAGATATGATGAGGGTTTTTGAATTCTGCTCCTGAAACAAACCTATCCCTGAACAAAGTACCAATCCAACGCGTTTCTATGGAAAAAAACCCTTAAAATTTTCAGATTTCTGAAAATATGAAAAGGCACCACTTCAGTTAGTGGGTAATACACATGCAAAGTTTCAGGAAAATATCATAAAGGGTTTTTTGGCGTTCTGCTCCTGATATTAAATGATTATGGACGAATGGACAAGGCAACGACTATATCCCACAGTATTTCATACCGGTGGGATAAAAAGACAAATATGGATTAGTAGTGTTTAAAGGGGCAGTAGCACGTTTTTTGCAAATTTTAATTTTTCAAATTTCCCATTTATAATGAAAGTTTATGTCATTTATATTTACTTTGGAGGGTAAAAATGTTATTACACAAACTAAATTATCTGTAGTTGTAATAATGGTGTTGCGAAACAAATATTGCATGGCGGTCATTTTATTGTGAACAGATTTTATTATTTCGATGACAAAAACGATTCCCATGGCTTTGAGGAACCATGTACAATAACATTTTAACTTGATTTTTCGAAGAGAGAAGGGTGTTTTACTTTTGGTGACATTATTTTCCAAATACATTTCATCGATTTTTTCAGCGAAAAAATGTGCTACTGCCCCTTTAACACCTCATATTACTATATATACTGTGCATTAAAATGGGACTTGTAGTTTCAGTTTCAGAGTTTTGCTCAATTATCATCACATATTTTTATATAACTGATTTTGAATCAGCACATATGGTATTTTGGCAGGGAAATATTATAAAAAACACTAAATGTCACTTTAACATTTATGTTGCTTCTATACATGGAGCAGATAATTTCAATAATTACCAGGTTTAAGACTTGCTGTCACTTTAAATAATGACATTAATAATACATAATTGTACTGTTGTCACCGAGTGTGCAATCAGAATCACAGCCTGTCCAACTATTCAGCTTCTGTCTGTCTGTCGGTCCATTTTCGACTGTCTAAACCAGGGAAATCAAAACGCCTTTGAGCAACAGAGTTGGTTGTTGGCGCTTGGGGTGTCTGTCTGTCTGTCTGTCTGTCTGTCTGTCTGTCTGTCTGTATGTATGTATGTATGCATGTATTTGTTTTATAAAATCATAAACATCTTTTCGTGGAAATATTGAGCTAAAAAGGAGGGTTCTATCGGGGTATTTTTTGTGGAAACGAAATTCGAGAGGATATATTCATGTTTACACATACCGGTATACGTTATTAATACATTATTAAAACACAGACAATTGAAAGATACTAATGAAAGTAATATTTTGATGACTTTATATTTCACAAATTGATAAAGGCAAGCGCACACTTGTTGAAAAATAAAAACGATGAGAACTGAAGCCATTCATCGGCGCTGCCAAAGGGGAAAATTTCATTAAGGTCTAACAGCATATTATTTATTAGTTTTATTATGTGTTATCTGTTACTATGTGAATTTTCTAAAATTGTATATGCTTTACTTTTTAGAAAGTGTAAAATTGGGCTAAATATAGCGTGTTTTCATTTCACGTAGTGCCAAGAATTCAATATGGCAGATGCTGCCGATAGATTGTGATAGAACTTTCCCTTTAAAGCTCCACTCTTACTTGAACAAATTAAAAATCGATCCTCGTTCGGCTGAGGAAAAGTAAGGTATGACAAAAAGGTAATTTTTTAACTCTTATCATGTGTCTACCCCCACAAAAAAAAATCCCTTGAAAACATATTACTGCACCATTGCCACAAGGAAAATTTTACCATCGCCACAACCCATCCGCATAAATTATAAAATGAGTTGCGGATATGGTTTGGTAATATATCCAAAGGGATCCCCACCCTATCCAATAAAGCCATAAACCATCCACAGGTAGTCCATATGCGGATATGGTTTGGTAATATATCCAAAAGGATCCCCACCCTATCCAATAAAGCCATAAAACTAGCCCAGAATGGAGCTGCGGATATGGTGTGGTAATATATCCATAGGGATCCCCACCCTATCCAATTCAGCCATAAAACCATCCACAGGTTGTCCATATGCGATCCCCACCCTATCCAATAAAGCCATAAAACCATCCACAACTAGCCCAGAATGGAGCTGCAGATATGGTGTGGTAATATATCCATAGGGATCCCCACCCTATCCAATAAAGCCATAAAACCATCCACAGGTTGTCCATATGCGATCCCCACCCTATCCAATAAAGCCATAAAACCATCCACAACTAGCCCGGAATGGAGCTGCGGATATGGTGTGGTAATATATCCATAGGGATCCCCACCCTATCCAATAAAGCCATAAAACCATCCACAACTAGCCCGGAATGGAGCTGCGGATATGGTGTGGTAATATATCCATAGGGATCCCCACCCTATCCAATAAAGCCATAAAACCATCCACAGGTTGTCCATATGCGATCCCCACCCTATCCAATAGAGCCATAAAACCATCCACAAGTAGTCCAGACCTGCATTTGCATATATTTGCATAAAACTGTCCACAGGCACTCCGGTAATTTAATGCTTTAGATATACAATATATATACATCAAAACAAAAAACAAAAAACATAGTACACTTCACGATTTTTAATAGTACAAAATAAATACTATAATATTAATGTTCATCTTGAGATCTTGCGTGCTCTACAAATATATACATATAAATATCCTTGAAAGGAATTCAACATTCAACTGTGTTCAGGAACACTTCGTTTTGAGATTCAGCAACTTCTTCATGATCTTGGAATCTCCAGGTCACTTTCGAGGGCCATGGGGATCACGGTGAGCGCGCTGAGCTCCTGAAAAGTAGAATAGTAAGAATATAGATACCATGGTACAAACAGGCAAGTTACAAATCACATGATATGAAAAGACTTTTTGATATATATAGACCATAACCATTGGCACATTCATGTCCCATTACATAAAGGACATTCATACCCACAGGACTCTTGCAAAATATAAAGAAAGCAAAAGAGATATTATATCTTTGGAAATACCTAATTTCCGGAATGCTTTCCTCAGGCTGCATATCTTCTTGGACAGGTGGTCGGTGTACTGTGAATAACAGGTGCAACACCCGGACGGCAAACACTGGAAACAAAGAACAGTATTAGTATTTCAATAAATTAGTCATGATTGCATATAGTAAAATGATTTTAATGTTTTCAAACTCTTCAAATTGTTATTCAAATTCATATGATATGACAATATATATATATATATATAGAAAACAAATGAACTCAGCTTGGAGTAGTGTAACTGTTCCTTTAAATTTAAATGTTTAATTTAAATGCTTAATATGAAATGACAATATACATCATGTTAAATTCGCACCTTCAATGGCTTGAAGCACAGTTTTCACTGTGTTGCCATCTTGAACCCTAGAACTTGACTTGACTTGAGTATCTAAACCAACATAAACATTTGTAAGTTCTGGTTCAAACTATAACGAATATTTATAATATAATCAAATAAATTAGTAAAATAATGAATTATTACAAAATGTGAAAAAACAAATTTTATTTTCATGATTAATGACTGATAGCAAAAGTTGTATGTAAAATATAATCAGTCTGACTAGATGCATATTAAGGTTGTAATTTGTAATCTGCAATAAATTAACTAACCATGACCGTTAGTGTCCATTAAAGTAATCAATCAGCTTGATTGGGTGCATATTCAGAAAGAAGATTATCAATTAAAGAAGCTAATTGTAAATTTCAATGCCAAACCCACCTTCAACAGACCTTGAATAAACATCGTCTGAGAGTTGTGTCCACAAGGTTAGTGTATTTTCTGTCCGGTTCAGCCGACACTGAAATCAATATTGACATTTTAATGAATAAGATACAAACTATTTGATGAAAATAAAAAGATTTTGAAAAGTATAATCCAAAATAAATCTTATTAACTGATAAACATATACTGAACAAAAATAGTCATGAATAATAATATCTTTATAAGTTGAGTAACTAGTGAAATATTATTCTTGATAATCATAAAACATCAAATATCCCTTACTAAACAGATTACAAATAATCAAAATCAATTTAATATTTAATATTATATAATTAATATTTAACATGTAAATACTTTTGAAGAGTATAATGACAATAAATGTGTTTATGATAAAAATAAGAATACAGGGTATTTTAACCAACAAACAATTGTTTGGAATTCTTTATAAAACAACAAAATTAAGATTTGTAAGTCAAACAAATATAATTGATTAAATTGGTAAAATAAATATGGATTAAAAAACCTTTAAAACACAAATGCATTTTTGACTATTAATGACTCACAGCAAATTTATCTGTAAAATGTTATATAAGCAATCAGCCAGTCTAGATACATTTCGAGAACATCAATTAAGGAAAACAAATGTCTTGATTAATTGTTATTTAACAATTTGTTTGTTTAAACAACAATATGCAAGCATCTCAAGTCTTACCTTGAGAGGTTACATCATTTCCTGTCTGAGAGTAGGTTACATCATTTCCTGTCTTTCCCCAGACCACCTGTCTGTCATGGCTGAGTGCACAATCACCTGTGTTAAGAAAAGTGACATGTTTATATAGACTGGTTTTTAAAATAAATTTAACATATATTCCTAATTCAAATCATAATCTGATACAAATTAAAGCAATATATTGCATATAAATATCACAGATACCTTTGTACTCATGCCATGAGACATGAGTGCCTTTTTACAAATGAAGCCAATCTTATGTCAGAAAATGTTACTCAGTCTGTTCATGGAAATGGGTGAATGAAATTAGATTGATACATTTGGAATGCAGTGAAAATAAGTACTTACCTTGGATTAATCAAATGAGAAAATTTTTACTTCTTGGTCTTGTGAACTGTAAAGGTTGGGGAGCTTCCTTCTTCTTGTTAAGAATAGCCACTATGGAGAAAACTTTACTGCAGCAAGACTAAGGAGGCTTCTGATTGGCTAAAATTGGTTTATCTGATCATAATGGCAAAATACTTCTTTATATATATTGGTTGTGACAGTTTGTAATATATAAAGGATTTGAATTGACTATGAAGAATATTTGTTTTATCTATCAATTGTAAAACACAAGCAAATGAAAAGCACTAAATACTGAGAATGCTTCTGATTGGCTAAAATTTATTTATCTGATAATAGTGGCAATTATTTGGTTAAATATGACAGTTTGTGATATTTAAGGGATTTGATCATGAAATATTATGAAAAGGTTTGTTTCTATCAATTTATTAAACTAAAAAATGAAAAGGACTCATGAAGTTTAATTTGGTATTTTATTTCCTTCATTACATGAAATTTGTGCCAACTGTGTCAATTGTTGATTAAATCAATGAAAGAATAAATGTAAACTAGATATCAAAGTCTTGACTGTGAAGTACAAGCCAGCAAGTTTACATGAAATACATAATAATACAAACATAAATAAACATTTTGACCAAATGATTTGTTTTAGAACATCTCAGAGCTAATATGTGAGTAAAATGTATTTTTCATTTGGTATCAATAATCCATTGTGATAAACTGTGATAAATACTTAGGTTATTAATTAGATATACCTTCACAGCCAGTTTACAACTTGAAACAACATTCAATCAAATACACAGCGCCCCTCCACATCACTGCTGTTCTTAAACATTCAAATTGGTTAATCTAATGAAATGTATACAGTAATTAAGCTACTTGTTAAGCAATCCATTAGGTGTTTTTAAAATGTATATTTGGTGTCATTCCTGTAATCTGACCATTGGACAGTTATCAATTAATTAAGCTCCACCCATTTCAAGTCTGATGACCAATAGTTTTGCACTTGTTTGTTGTTGCAATTTCTCAGAGGTATACACATTTTAGTGATTGTAAATATGTAAAGACTGCACTTGTTTTATACAACTTTGTCAAGTATTTCAATTGATTGTAATTTAAGGTCAGAGAAAATTAAAATTAAACTTAAATTATTTTTATTTTTATTTCTTTCTGATATCTTCACTTTGGCGAAGTGTATAATTATTTATTAAAGAATATTTTTAACTTCAACAATTTTAATGTAGGTTTTGTAATGCATACATACAATAAATATATATTTCATGCAATTTTTATCTTTAATAAAAAATATGGATGATTATTTCAATCGCATATATTGACATGGGATGAATGTTTATATCTCAATTGTGTAAAATTAATATATTTTGAAATACCAATTGAATTAATGAGTTTGATAATTAAATAGAATAGTGATATTTCTACATCACAACCCAAATTGACAATTCAATTTTTATCTTTAATAAAAAATATGGATGATTATTTCAATCACATATATTGACATGGGATGAATGTTTATATCTCAATTGTGTAAAATTAATATATTTCTAAATACCAATTGAATTAATGAGTGTGATAGTTACATAGAATAGGCATATTTCTAAATCACAACCCAAATTCTTTAAAAGATAAAAATGGGCTATTTTTATATATTTACAAACACTAAGCTCTGGATTTTCAGTCATGTGAAGATATGCCAAAACTTTGTTGACATAAGACTCACATATTCAAATAACATAAAACTGTTAATTAAATTAATGAAAATTAACCTGACGTTTAGTTTAAAAAAAATAATGTTGAATCTTACACCAAATGTATTAAATTGTTTATTTGAAGATAGTAAGTAAAATGTACGAATGTAATATTTATTGTGTAAGCTATCAAATTATGGTCTCTGATATATATATTTACATTGGAACCTGCTCTCTCTCTGTTTAAAGTAATACAAGTAACACCACAGTCATTTAACACGATTTGAAATAACAATAATTTGAGAGATGAATAATTATTTTGCAATCATATTTGACACACCTTTAGAAAAAACATAGTTCTTATCAAAACTAAATGTTTAAACCTTTTTTCCTTGCCCATTCATACTGTTATAAACATATTTTTGTATGTTGTGCTTTTCTCAGTATTGCATGAATGAATATTGTGTTAAGTATAATTTTGTACCGAAGACGTATTTACATAGGCGTAATGCATCTTTACCAATCCATTAAATTTTAAAAATAAATATTGTTTAAACCAGAAGGATGATGGTGATCAACAAAGTTTTTTTTATAGTCTAAACTCAAATCATAAGCTTTCTTTATCATATCTTAAGTGCTAACATCAATTCAATCTGTTTTCACAATAACAGGACTTGTTTGGCTTTTTTACCAACGATTTTTTACCAATACTTTTAACAGAGGACTTTTCCCTTGAATTTACCACAGAGACTTCATATAATTACAATCTATAAGCAGCCAACTTCACATCGATGCCCATCCGTAGCATTCCCAAAAAGCCAGTTATCTTGTGTTCATTTGTGGCTATGCTGTGGACAACAGGGACTCGGTAGTGGATATGTTACCGTAACATATTCAGATACGTTTGAGGGTCAAACAGCCAATGGATACATCGTTGAAACCAATCCACAAAGGCAGCTATCTTGTGCTCTTTCTTGGCTATACTGTGGATAACCCGGACTCGTCAGTGGATATGTTACCGTAACATATCCAGAAAAGTTTGAGGTTCTTACAGCCAACGGATACATCGTTGAAACCCATCCACATGACCCATCCACACCACGTCCGGATCTGATCCGCTAGCGGCAATGGTAAAATTTTGCTCTAACTACCTGAAAAGATGCTGTGGTGCTACTGTGGATATATTGCCTAAACATATTTTCAGGATATTTTTTTTGTAGGGGTATGAACACTTTAATCAACTTGATACATGGTTTTTATAAAAACCATTATTTCGCAAAACAAAGTGAATAATGTAGAAGGAAGAACTGTTTAGATAATTAATTTCATCAGCAGATTGTTTTTGTTGTCACAACAGAAAAACAACATGGCAACAACAAAGCAATAACAAATAATATGTTCTGCTAGACAAAATAGAATCGATTGTTAATTCATTGCCATCTTCAAAACAACATTAACCTTTACTTGGCTATTTTAAACATGGGCACTTAAATATTGTGAAAGAGTGTAAAATAAACAGATAGAATTATATATATTGAAATAACTTCACGTCAAAGAATACCTCTATGCGGTTTGAATTTTTTTTTAATTAAAATTAAAATTAAAATTTTAAAATTCCCCCAAATAAATTTTGATAAAACACAACTGTTCATTGACATAACACATACTCTGTGTGAAAATCAATAAATGTGCTTCGTCCTGCACACATTTACAACATTTTTAACATGGTAGGGGTCATGTTGGTGTAAATTTCATTTGTTACCCCTGTCTTTAAATAATGATATTTTAGTTAAAAAATAAAACAGTCACCAATTAAGTCATTCAAACTACTGCCGAAAGGTTTTATTGTATTGTGCCATAATCAAATGTATCTCATTTGTTTAAAATATTGAATTAATCGAAAACGAGTGAGTGTTATACTTTCTTTTGCCCGTCAGTGTACAAATGTATGATGGGCTTGTGGCTCTCTCACCTTTTATTCGTGTATATGACATGAATAAGTGGTATGAGCACCACAGAAAGCAACAGACTCGATTTACAATACACTGTGCATGGACATTTTACAGTTATATATTGTACATTAAGAAATTTCTCTTTTCTGCGGATAAGAATATAAATTTGCCGGGGCACTGCGTCAAGGATAAAAATGAGATCACTTTTATCTTTCTTTGGTGTTTAGCGTGTCTGCTTATGAGTTATGGTTCGCTTCACTGTTTACATGCAGTAATCTTTACTACCAATTGTCTGACATTTGGGGTCTGTGACTCGTTAGCAGACACGTCAATCACCATAGGTAGATAAAAGTGATCTCATTTTTAACCTCGACGCAGTCTGCCTTTAAACTGATCAAAATAGTCGAGTTTGTTGAGGAAAATAGCTGGAAACACTTTCATTCTGATGGACAGTTCCAGATATACTTGATAAAATATTTTGTCGAAGATCTTTATAGAATGGGCAAATAAGCGAAAAGTGAAATTCATCTTCATGACAACAGAAGATTAGAAATCTTCAGTTCTTAAGAAATCTTTATTGTGGAGCACAGTGGTGTAGTGGTTAGCGTGCTTGCCTCTCACACCAGAGACCCGGGTTCGAATCCCGGTGGCGACACCAAACATTTGTGACCTGGTATAGGTCTTATACTTTTGTGCCCCTGGGCAAGGCACTTCATCCACATTGCACTCAGTCTACCCAGCTGTTTAAATGGGTACCTGAACACGGGAAAGTACGGACCTATCCGGTCACGCGGAGCACTTAGTAGCAGCCTGAAAGTACAATTCCTTCAGGGTAATAATATGTGTAGCGCTTAGAGCATGCTAAGCATGGATTTAGCGCAATATGAATATGCATTTATTATTATTATTACTACAATTCAAACGGACATTAAACCAAATATTCTGCTGACTTAATTGCCCAAATAAATCACAAACAGTGAGAGAACTCTCTGACCTGACTCTGTGACTAGGAGGGTAAAATTGCTGTAAGTCCAAGACTTACTTATGTTGAAAGGATTATCAACCCCGCCAGCTATCCAGGAAACTAAAATACATCATCATAAATTCTACAGCTGCATACCGAAAGTTTGTAAACCTACATGTGTGTATTTGAGTGCAAATAACGTGTAAATTGACATTCTTCTTCACATCAATAAAATTACATCATATACAATGACAATTTATGAATCGTCATATATCCATGAGAAAATCAATCATTCTCAAACATACAAACAACACAAACAATGACTATGAATCGTCATATATACATGAGTAAATCAATCATTCTCAAGTATATCCTGTGATCAGTGTGCATGACAGAAGGGGGCAAATTTGTAAATACAAATTTAATTAATTTTTGAATAAAAGTTTTCATTTTGACTAAATGAGAAAAAATTCATCACAAATACATTGAATCAGTACAAGAGGAAATATATGATGTATGTTATATCCAGTTGATTACTGAATATTTCACAGAAGATATAAAAACTGTAGATTGACCCTGGTCACTTCAAAGAGCTGGCAAAACTATAACTGTTTACTATTAGATATAAATACAGATTATGTTATGGAACACTCAACAGTCTTCTTGTAATGAAAAAATGCAAAGTGATCGGTTAGTTTTTGAGTTAAATTGATACCATGCTTCAAAGACAAATTACATGATATTTGCACTAAAATACACAAGAAGGTGAACAAACTAGGGTACGCAGCTGTAATACAAAGAAGTGCTAATTGTACAAAAATAGCATATACTCGATGTCTTGAACCTATTGCTCTCCACATATCCCAGCAACTTTAATGCATGGTTGCCAATGTAAAATCCTCGTAAATAAACGCGAGCCAATCTCAGATACTGATTTACGAAAATTGATTTAGGTCCCTGGCCAGTTTATGAAGACGTCGCCTAAATTCACTTATTCCATGGAGAACCTCGTCTAACTATTCAAGATGAAATTGAACCAATCACATCGGGACCGCCAGATTCACCGACAATTCTCCCGAACCTCCTAAACAACTTGAGGGCCCGTCAGACAAGATGGTCGTAATCATTATTTCAACACGTAAGGTTAAACGATTTGTCTGTTTAACACTGCGAGTTTGGAGAAGGTTGATGGGAGATGTGTGATAGCTTTTAGTATTGTATTAACCACAATTATGTAAGGTGAATGATTTGATCTTTCGTACTTTTCGATTGAAATTATAGGTGATGCATATAGGTATTTGTGATTGTTTATAAGCCATTTGGAGCAAAGAGCCATCAAGGATGTTAGTGTTTCAAATAAAATTAATATTGCGGAAAATATACTTATAACGTCAATCGCCAGATAAATCTTTTATCACAGCCAGCGTTTCCGAAGCGTGAAGGCTCGTCTCTAGCGCAAGTCGCCATTAACAACCCATGTGCTACACAATAACATGAAATGGTAAGTATATAACCGCCAAAAATTATATATTTCAATTTCTTTCATTGCGCATAAACTTTGTTATTCTTTTGTGTCTTTGTATACAGGGTGTGAGTTAGACCACAATGCTTTAATTTGCGCTTGAAAATAATGGACTGGATCTATATTTAGACTGGAAAACACCTTTACTAAGTAGTGCAATTTCTCAGCTTATTTTGGGTCAAAAAAAAATTATGAAAAATTAAGTGTATATATTTCACTGAGATAGATTTTTGGCAATTTTCCTAAATGTTCATCAACATCCTTGATGGCTCTTTAAGTAATCTAGCATTTCTTAACTGAAATTGGTTGATAGGCTTCTGTCTGCTCACAATAAATAAACCAATTACTGTAACCTTGCGGGTATAAGACCCAGCAAACAAATACCTTGAAAATATAGGGGTGGGCTTTTATCTATTAATATATTGAGGTTCCTAAATTTCTCTCATTATGTAACAATATCTACAATAAAAACAAGTTGTTCAGTATACCAGAAATTCTTTTAGGGAATAAAGTTCCACAAAAACATAAGAATCTTACTGAAAATAGCGCAAATAGCATATAATTTAGAAGATGTGAGAGAGTTATTGAATAGCATATGAGTGTATTTGACAGTCTAATTTGAGATCGTGACTTTGCATCTTGTTTTAAAAATGTAACACATTAAAATGACCTTGAATATGAAGAATTATGACAATCTTAGTGCCCGGAATTACAAATTATCTGTCCCTTGTGAATTATCATGTCAAAATCGCTAAAGCTCCGAGTTAACTCGGTACAGATAATCTGTAAGTCCTCGAACTTGATTATGCTTACTTTTGAAATAAGGTGATGTGGTACAAAAAGAACACTTTATTTCTGATAAATAAACTTTGATTTCAGCCAGAAATATATATATTAGATATGTTTTTAAATAATTATGGTTTCATTTCTTTGCTAGGCTTCAGTCAGATTCTCACTCACTATTCTGTATGTCTGAGTTTATACTCAACCGCAAAAGAAAGGTCACAATACACATTACAAGATAATTCAATCCACAAGTGATAACACAACTGAAACAGAGATACATCATATCTTCAGAAGCCAACTAAACTAAATTTGAAATTTCAAAACATTATCTGTTTGTATGTCTGAGAAATACACATTTTAATAATTCCAGAAATCATGGTTTTAAAACTGGACAAGATAGGAGAGTCAAAAAAGAGGTTTTTGGCATGTTTTTTGACATCCTACAGTAAAGACACGTCAACATTTTTAAGCCCAAGAAGATTATTTATGTCAACTACATATTTTATTAATTAAATTTCTACATTTTATGAATTTTTAAGTTAAATGGAAAAAATTCCGTTCAAAAACCATTTTGAAAAAGGTATGAGGTATAAAATTGTGGATATACTACTTTCCAAATCATGTACATATAAAAATAATTCAAAATAGACTTACTTTGGCATATTTCGTTTTTTACACTGTTGTTTCTTTTGCGGTTTGTATATATGATACTGCTAAAAGCATTTCTTTTTTTATTTAATGAATTCTTTCAAGAAGAAGAATACAACAACATAGAAATCTTCTTTTTCTTTGTTAAGGAAATGAGTCTTTTTAATGTATAATCTTATACAATGACATTTTGATAATCATTTTCTTGAAATGTACACCAATAATGTAATTCTTTGATGTTTACGACTTAAGGAAATGAATGTCCTTTGTAATCTTGTACATGGATATTATCATTGATCATTAGCCCTTTGAAATGTACATCATTACTTATACCTTTGATTGATATTTACGACTACAAACTCTTTTTCTTTGTTAAAGGCGCTGTAGCACATTCTGCTTACTGAAATAAAGTGGTCTCACAAAATTGCAAATAAACGTTACCAATGATCTCCTGAATCAATAAAAAGAGTTCTAAAACGAATGTACACGGTTCAGTAAGAAGCCATGCAAGTCCATTTTCCATCAAGCGGCCATTTTAATGTGTTCACATTTGTTCCAAATATTTGCATTGAAATACACAAGTAGGTGAACAAACCTTTTGTATGTATACAGCTGTATATTTATGGAATTCACAAAGTAACAAATAATTTATCATTAGACTCATCTTGTTGTGCACCCCTTATCATTCACACTTAAAGGGTAGGTTCTATCGGGTTATTTTTGGTGGAAACAAAATTCACCAACTTCTGTTTGTAAATATATTGAGCAAAACAAGTTAAAGACCATTTGATTTTTGGTTTATTTTGACATTTTTTTTTTTGGAGTTGAAATTTTGCAATTTTAGCCCATTCTACCACCACTGCTTCAAGGTCACATTTGAAAATGTCCTGCGTCATCAACAACCCTAAATGAGCTCGCTCACGCCCTTGTTGATGAATGGTATCAGGTTCATTATCAACTGTTTCAGAACATTTCCTTAGTTTTTCAAGATGTTCTTAAGCCATAATTCATGCTTGAAGCGGGCATACACGGAAATAAAGTTGATTTCAATCCGGTTTCAGATGATTAAAACAATTGCGATTCCGAGGTAACGTTCACGTAACTCCAAAAACGTCTTACATTTCTGATTAAAAACATTAGAATGCTAATTTTTTATTCAATTTTTAACGCAATGACGTTCATCAGAATATCATTCATAACGTCATTTTCAAAATATGGGGAAAATCCAATGGTCCTTAACTTTTTTTGCTCAGTATATGTGTTATTAGAACATGATTACAACACAAACCAGCTAAGACATTACTGAGGGTACCATTTTGATGATTTTATATTTGACAGTATGAAAGAGAATAGCACACATTATTCAGTCAAAATTTAAAACAATATGAGAATCGAAGCCACATTCATCATGCTACGAGTGTGAAAAACTTTGGATCAACCCTGATCACATCAATACTCATCATTTGTTCATTGATATTTACGACTGAAAACTCTCTCATCTATCATCGTTAAGAAAAAGAATACAACCTGCGTATCTTTTCTTTTGGTACAATGACATTTGTTTATTTTGTTTATGAAATGAATAAAATTAAAGGTATATCCATTAATTGTATTGTTGGGGGTAAAATATGCCAAACGTTATAAATGGTCTTATTTTATCGAGAAGTACTTACTGTTAGCGAAAACTACCATTTTGATGATACTCGACTTAGTATATTGACGATATGAAGGTAATTGTATTGAAAACTGGACAATGCACAGTGTGTGGCACGCGCCAATGAGATAAACGTAATTTTGGAATCTTATTTAAACAAGACAAAATAACAAATTAGGGTTGATAATGTTCAATAGGTCATATAACTACTGTGTATGTAAATAGGACGTGCCCTTTCAGTTTCTGCACATGCATAATGATGTTACTCGATTTGAATTGGAAACAAGTAATTATGACATATTTGGCGATTGGGGATGAATAAGCCAGCTGAGTGAATTTTTTGTATCGTAAACAGCACATATGGTGTGTTGGGATGTAGTTAAGCCAAATTAAATTTTATTAAACACAATTAATGGATGTACCTTTAAAATTATGACTTCTTATCTGCCTTCGTTACGGAATTTGTGAATCAATTTTTATAAGGTCTGCATGATAGTGACCCTCTAATTACTGAACACAAAGGGTACGTATGTTCAAATTGCCCTCACATTATTATCATAACGTTTTATTTAGATGCCAGCAATAATATAATAATGCTAATTACTGAAGACAATAGATAATTATGGTTTGAACAATACCCCGGTTCCTTATTGTCTTGTTACCATGGTGATGCATAGAGTTCACATTGTATACAACTCTGTCGTATCTTCATGAACTTTTCACCTGGCTGATCGTTATCAGGTATGACATATCCTTAATTAACAGTGTCACCTGTGTTAATTAGTTTCTCACTGTAAATGGTCAGGGTTCAACAACACAGGTGAAAACATTAACGGGAGGGTCCTGTCAGTCAATTTTTGTGGAAATGAATTTCGAGTGGATTTTTAAGTGAAGCTAATCATCGATGCTATCAACAGTGTGGAAAGCTTGCTCTGGCTAAAAATGACATTGCTGTTCACGAAATGAACAAAAACAAAAATAGTGCTACTGGCTCTGTAAGGTCATCAGGCTTTAAAGACCTATACATTAACTAATTCAAAATGTCAACTTCTAGCTAGGTGAGAGGTACAACAAATAGGAAGCACTTTAAATGGAGAAGATGAAATAGATCTTAAGGTCCTTACCAGGGATGCAGATATCGGTCTATTTGCCGGACATGTCCGATTGTAAATCCAGTTTGACCGAATGGAAAATTGACCTATCGGACATCAGTTGACTGATTGCAGAAAATAAAAGGAAAACTAAACTTACAAGCATATTAAATAAAGGCAAACGGCCCTGCTTGTGTCGGTCATAATTGTTTATGAAATTGAAATATGTTGATCCAGTCAAGAAGTCACATTTTTTCTTCACAGCACGAGGCACGACGTCAATCGTCATTATCTTCAGTAAATTATAATTGTCGGCAGAAAAAAAAAACTTACCGTTTGATATTTAATTGAAATTTCCAGTGTCATTTAGTGACTGAAAGATATGACCCATTTCACAACATTATTTACGAAAAAGATTCCATTAAAATCGCATTGTAAACAAAATTTGTCAAAAATAAACATTGCATGAACGTGTGGCTTCACCGTACCGGTGATTCATGAATTTGTTACAGATTAAGATTTTGTTACTTTGAATCTCGATAAATTTAATAATATCTCGTTCATAAAACATAGGTAACATATTGTAACAAAATATGATAGATCAATATCGATGTATGGTAAAGCTATTATACAAATTCAAAATAAATAAACCTATCAAAAACGAATAATTAGCAATATTATTTCACGAGACGTTATGTAGTCAAACACCGTTTGTATGACGCTACGAACACGCGATCGTATTTACATGATGACACACGTTATAAAGAGGTACGCTAATTTAAAAACTCCAATTTCTCTTGCGTTTACATTAGTTCTTTTTATTCTATAATTATTCATTTACAATTGCGAAATATGTCTCCAAATAAAATATAAAAGTAATCTTATAAGAATAAGTTCAAATTCGTAACTACGTCTTGAATAGGAAATAGTCGTATGGAAAATAGTTGGACCACGTGCTCTGCCGAGTTGTGAGTTTACGTAAATTATATCGCTATTGAAAACGAGTTCCTTTGAATTTAAAATGATTATTTAGAAGGTATATATCATTTGGTCCATGATTTGAACTTCTGATGAACTATGTGCAATTAAATTATTGGAATTTTCTCGTCCATCTTGACGCAAATTCGCTTGTAAACTCGCTTGTGTAAACTCGCTCAAACTAGCACTGTCGGTAAATCGTAGTTGGTAAACATTGATTTTAAATTATGAACCATTTTATGCATGTTAATGATAAATTAATAGTTATCGTTAATTGCGTTCGTGTTATGTTTAATAGTATGCAATGAATGAAGAACCAACAAATAGTAATACTTTCTGATACTTTTTTCATAAAAATTGTTTTACTTCCGGGTTCGTCTTTTTGGGTCAAAGATGAAATGTCCGACTGGCAAAAATTTGAATCTGCATCCCTGGTCCTTACCCCTCTGACCTATCTTTGAGGCCAGAGATAAAATCCCCTACAAATAAAGACACACTTGAAGATTTAACTCATCACTGTTTTTCCTTTAAATTACCTCCCTTTGAAGAGCACATAAAATCTCAAGATGAAAATAGCTTTTCAGGTCATGACCTCTGTGACCTGTATTTGAGTGTAGAAAGCCTACTCCGGCTAAACATGACATTGCTGTTCACGAAATGGACAAAAACAAAAAGCCAGAGAGAACTTGTTCTTTTTAATACAATGTTCAAATGTTCAAATGTCCAATGATAATGAAGAGGATTTTTTTGTGTGTTGAATTTCACAAACCTTCCATATTCTTTAAAGTTCTAAGTAACTGATTGTGATTTTGAGTATACAGAACCTGCAATCTTATTTTATCCAAACAACGTCATCTTTTATACTCCTAATTTTTTAAAATCACACTGTTTCCTAACATTGCAATATTTTAAAGCTACTTATCCTTATACAAATTTACTTTAAAAAAAAAGTTTATATCCATGCAATATATTTATTTTGTTTTTAGAGTCTCGTAAATCACTAAGTGGTTGCTTGTGTCCTTTTCTCTGTATAGTATTGTCTTATGTATGTAATTTATTAACTATATGTATCAATTTACTGTATATATATACACAAGTCAGGCTGTCACCATTGTCTGGCACTTATTACAGTCATCCTCTAAAACTACTTACAAGAATTAACTTCAACCCTTACACAATCATGGAATTCAAAGCCTTGAAAGCCAAAAAAATGACAGACTTAAAAACAAACCAACAAACAAAATACATTGTTAATCATGTAATGATAAATTATTTGCTAGTTCATGGAAATTCTATCACTATTTTTTATTACTCAGTTATCGAATTAATACAAATATTTTCCAAAAAATAAAATGATTATACTCTGATAGAACCAACCCTTTAAGAGAAAATAAGCCAAACTGGATGACAAACTTTGAAAAATGTTTTTTGTAAATTTTTTTATACCTCCACCCCTGTTACATCAAATTGACTTCCATTCCATGGAAATGAAGGCCATTTGTTCAAATAGCTTTTTTAGGGAGTGGGATTTTCTACACATATACAGCTCTCACTTGTACACACACACATTCAGATACAAATTTAAAAAAAAAAACCTTTAATGTATAATACAAGAATATTATTCTTATGTGATATTCAAAATGGATTAATGTACATTACTGGTGTTGCTCTTCTGAAGAAAAGAAAATATGATGCAGCATCCATGACTGCTTAAAGGGGCAGTAGCACGTTTTTTGCAAAATTTATTTTTTCAAATTTCCTTTTTATAATGATAGTACGATAGTACGTATGTGCCATTTGAATTTACTTATAACCATCCTATTACACAAACCAGTTATTTGTAGTAGTGATAACAGTACTAGTGTTGCGTATAAAGCAAAAATTGCATGGCGGCCATTTTATTGTGAACACATTTTATTATTTCGAATGACAAAAACGATCCCCATGGCTTAAATACTGAGCCATGTACACACTCATTTTTAACTTGATTTTCCGAAGAGAGAAGGGTGTTTTACGATTTGTGAAATTATTTTTCAAATACATTTCATTGAATTATTTAAGCGAAAAAACGTGCTACTGCCCCTTTAAAAGCAAAACATTTTGAAATGACTTACCCGCTTAAATACAATAATCTTCAGCACTTTTTCAAGTGACATCCAAGTCTTATATTTTACAATCCTTTCTTTAACAGAAGCTGACGCATTTCAACCACATATGCAAAACCTGCCAATTATTCCCATAGCTGGATTGGGGACTTGGCAAATGTCTATTACCTAAATTG
The DNA here is from genome assembly GCA_936450465.1 of Gibbula magus. Lineage (NCBI taxonomy): Eukaryota > Metazoa > Mollusca > Gastropoda > Trochida > Trochidae > Gibbula > Gibbula magus. Next base: position 17,462,515 of record OW388301.1, on the reverse strand, counting down.
CATCGCTGTCAAAACTGTCTGAATCTATGAAATATACAAGAATTATCACCCCAGTTGTCGATTTCGACCATTACTAGACTGTCCAAGTAATCAGCTTTTGAATACATCAAAATTGTCTGGCAGCACAAATGTTTAATTAATTGAAAAGCAATTGAGCCATGCTGAACGATTAATTAATGCAATTAAATTATTCTTATTATTGGAAATAAATATCGGAAAAGGATTGATTGAATTCTCAATTTTGAGAGATGGGACAATATTTACTCTAATAAACACTGAATTTTTAACCATGATTTTTTTTAATTAGCTAAAAGATCAATGTATAAAAAATTAAATATATAAAAATTAGAAAAGAGCAAAAGAACTTTGATCTAGCACTTGAATAAACAATCCACAGTTACACCATTCTTAAAGGGGCAGTAGCATGTTTTTTTCAAATTTTATTTTTTCAAATTTCCCATTTATAATGATAGTTTATGTCATTTATATTTACTTTAGAGGCTCGAGGGTAAAACATCTTATTACACAAACCAATTATCCGTACTGGTAATAACAGTGTTGCGTATAAAGCAAAAATTGCATGGCGGCCATTTTATTGTGAACACATTTTATTATTTCGAATTACAAAAATAATTCCCATGGCTTTACCGAACAATGTACATGTTTTTAACTTGGTTTCCCGAAGAGAGAAGGGTGTTTTACTATTGGTGACATTATTTTTCAATTACATTTCAGTGACTTATTTCAGCGAAAAAACATGCTACTGCCCCTTTAAATGAGGCATTATTCCTGTAAATTGGCCCCTCAGACACTAAATAGTTCAGCACTTAAAGTATTCATATTATTCATAATTTGTCATTTTGGTATTATAAAAAACTTCAAGCGATGGAATATTATAATTTACAAATATGAGATATCATATCTTTTTTCAGTTTTACAATTTGACGATAAACATTTCCTTTTGTGATGTAATACATGCATGATACAGATATACTTGTAATATTGTGATGAATACTGTAATATAAAGCTTCAAAAGTTTATATATCGTTATCAGGATCATGATTTAGATATTTAAGAGTTGATAAAGTAAATAGGTTTGTTAGAAGTCAACAATGTGAAATGTGAAACATAAAAATTTTAAAGCAATAAAAGGATTTAATCTAATATTTCCATGAATTTTATTTTGGCTTTTAGGAATCTACAGAAATATTATATACCTAACATGGTATGCAATATATGAATATCACATTTACAATGAATATAATTGAAGCATTATACCAATGTTTTATTATTCTTTTATCATTATATATACCAAAAGATTATTTTTATCAATCCAGTTAGGGCATTCTGTACTCGATTAAACAAACCATTGTGTGTTGAGATTCATTATACAGATACAGCGATCGCAAAGAGTTGATGAGTATAAATCTAAATTTGAAAGAACACTTTGATCAGTTTCATTTCTGCATTTCTGAATTGACTGGAATAAACATTGCAATGTTGATGCAATGACCAAACAATTGCAGTAAGTCTAGTGTCATTTGAAAGGAAATATTTATCAATTTTGAAATTATTATGCTCAAGTTTAATTAAAAAGGATGATGATGATGATTATGAAAATGACAATGTTGATGGGATGATGATGATGATTATGAATATGATGATGATAAATGTAACAATTGAGATGATGTTGATGGGATGATGATGATGATGATGATGATGAAGACGATGACAACGACAACAACGACGATGATGATGATGATGATGAATATGATGATGATTATGAATATGACGATGATGATGATGATGATGATGATGATGATGATCCTGATGATGAATGTGACAATGGCGATGACGTTGATAGTTTCACATAGCAGGTAAAGATTAACAGTGAAAAATGTTAGAAAATAAAGTTTGCCAAGCTCACATCAACTCGCCTGCCTCTAGAAATACAGACTCCTATGTGTGAAGGAGTTGTCTCCCATTAATTATAAACAGAAGTGGGTTAGATATTCTCTTTCTCATCCAAAATCTATCTCAACAACAATTTTGACTTGCAACAAGAGGTACATAACTTTGAACGGTATGTATTTTCGTTAACCACTCAACTGCAAGACCAAAATATTTTACTTTTATTTTACAATACTTGTGGAATCTTTATCATTATCAACATCAAAATTGCACGGATGTCCTTTCATAAAAGTTGTTTGAATTTTGTTGTAAAATTTATTTATTTTAGCCCTCAATGCGAACCATGCAACCAGTCTCAACTTTCACACAGGTTATTCACCCTTAAAAACTCAAGTGAAGTCTTGAAGCGCTCATTCAACTGGACTACCATATTTCCTCTAATAAGCACCGGGCCTCCAATAAACACCGGGTCTCTGAAAAGCGCCAGGTCTAAACCATTAGATTATGCTTCCTTAGCAAACTTCAATGTTCTATTAAAGAAATTAGTGCCGGGCCTCTAATAAGCGCCAGGGAGTCAAGGGGTACTGGAAAAATAAGTGCCCGGGCGCTTATTAGAGGAAATACAGTACATAAACTTTAAGGATCTATCTAGTCTAGAATTTCTTTGAATTCATATAACGACAGTAAGCTTCACTATCATTTCACCATTCACACCATATTCAAACCCAGAACTTCTAGACAAGAGCCATGCAACACATTTGGACATGCTCATCTATTAACATGGGTCACTATCCCAAGAACTTAATGACAAATTTCTCATTGAAATCATGCGTGCTGTTATTACAATTTATGACATTTATTTGATGAAATGTTTCTGTGTCAGACAAAGTGGCCTCCAAATTTTCAGAAAATATGCGAATGATGCGAATCAATTTGGGTCATAAGACTTGGCAATTTTTTATGAATGATGCATGCTGTTATAACAAGTTATAACATTTATTTGATGAATTGTTTCTGTGTTAGACAAAGTGGCCTCCAAATTTTCTGAAAATATGCGAATGATGCAAATCAATTTGGGTCATAAGACAAGTAGGAAGGCAAGGAAGGAAGGCAAATTTTAATTGAAATGATGCATGCTGTTATAACAAGTTAAGACATTTATCAGATGAATTCTTTTCAGTGACAAAGTGGTCTCCAAATTTTCAGAAAATATGCGAATTAGTTAAGGGTAGAAAAACTTGAAAATTTTCTCATTAAACGATGCATGCTGTTGTAACAGAAATGATTGTGAGGTGAAGTGATTACAACTGATGAACTTTTTCAGTTTGTGACAAAGTGGTCTTCCAATTTTCAGAAAAGGTGTGAATGATGTGAATTAATTATTGCTTAATTGTTATCAAAGGACTTGACAAATCTCTCATTTAATGATGCATGCTGTTGTAACATTTTATGACATTTTTTTATTAACTCTCTTGATGTTTTAGAAATTGATAACAATATTTCTAAAAAGTTGTGGAGGATGATTAATTAGGGATGATCATGCAGATACTAGTGATTCTATAAAGTCCATTGGTTTTTAATCACTTGTATTCTACATTAAGATCGAAATATGTTTTTCTCATTTCCCTGTCTATGTTTCCCTGTCTATTTCCCACTTGCAAAACATAAAATTGACATAATCACCCATTTCATCACATATTCAAACTCGGACCTTTAGGCAAGAGCCATGCAACATTCTACCCACTGTACTACACTAATGGTTATTTCTCTCGTGCAAGTCACTATATCTTACCTGTCTGATGGTGGCAGATTTGAACCCGGAAACCCATGATCAGTGTCCAACACCTTACCAACTGAGCTGCAGGATACAATGATAATGATGATGATAATACACAGGCTATTCATATTTTCCTACAATGGATGCATTATTCATGTGATAATTTTGTGTAAGAAAGTTGACCTTGAAACCATGGTGGGAATCAAACTCAGAACCTTCTTGGTGACATTCTAGTGCTCTACCAACTGAGCTACAGGATATAATTATAATGATGATGATAATAAAGAGACTATTCATATTGCAAATTTTCCTACAATGGATGTATAGTCATACTATTATTCATATTATAATCTTGTGTAACACAGGTGATCTTGAAACCATGGTTGGAATTGAACCCGGAATCACAAGGTGATTGTCTGACACTCTACCAACTGAGCTACAGGGATATAATGATGATGATACAGATGCTATTCATATCTGACACTTTCTTCAATAGAAACAAAGTCAAACTATTACTCTATAACTATCATAATCTTGTGTAACAGAGTTGATCCTGAAACCATGGTGGGAATCAAACCAAGAACCTTCAGGTGATTGTCTGACGCTCTACCAACTGACCGGGAGGAGGATTCCCTGGCCAGTATCAGCCAGCAGGATGACTTTCACTTGACCCTCCAAACTCCAAACCCTGTTAGGACGTCATTTCATGTCCATCTCACCCCCTCGGGATTATACAAACAAAAACACACAGAGGATATCTTGTACAGGCCATGAATGTGCATCACAGGTCACCTACCCAATATTAAAGGGGCAGTAGCACGTTTTCTGCCAAATTTTTTTTCTTCAAATTTCCCATTTATAATGATATTTATGTCATTTGAATTAACCTTAGAGAGTAAAACATCTTATTAAACCATTTATCCGTAGTGGTAATAACGATGCTGCGTATAGAGTAAAAATGCATGTCGGCCATTTTATTGTGAACACATTTTATTATTTTGAATTACAAAAATGATTCCCACGGCTTTACTGAACCATGTAAACTCATTTTTTAACTTGATTTTCCGAGGAAAGAAGGGTGTTTTACTATTGGTGACATTATTTTTCAAATACATTTTATCAAGTTATTTGAGCGAAAAAATGTGCTACTGCCCCTTTAAACCATGTCTAACTTTTATTTGGATGTGGTGAGCTCAGCAATTTAAGTCACATAAGCATCCAGTGTGTTGTTTGAATCACATATGTCAAATGTTATAAATGGTCTTTTTCTTAGAGTGCTACCTGTTTCCAATAATGAGTGATTGACGGTATTCCATTATTATGATGGCTGGCAAATACCAAATATAGTATACATGTATTTAAGGACCTCACAAAACCCCAAATTGGATGAACATTGCATGTGGGAGAACTGTGCATTTTTGGATTGCGTTTGAGGAGGGCTTTCATTATATGACATGACATGATAAACTTTAAAATAAAAATAATTCATTAATTAACTGAAACAACGGCGGCCATCTTTTATTATAATTCTGAATAAAGTTGACTAAAGCACTCATAAAATGTCCACAAAAGACTCGACCAACACTGTGAAGCACATTCACTTGTAATTAAACTTTTCAAAATCCTTTGTATAATAATATCTACATGTGCAGCAGTGTTTCATTCCTTCAAACTTCAAATCAATCAGCCATGAAAGCAACGACACAACTTTTGAACTTTTGATCTTCATCAGATAGTCAGTGAAGTGAAAACAGGAACATATCTCAATACCATATTACATTGATTACAACCCAGGGCCGTGTTCAAGAGAGGTTTCAAAGTAATCGCTCAATTAGCGATTACTTTAAAACCTCTCTTGAACGCGATTGCTCAATGTAGCGCTACATAGCAAAGCGAGCGAACTTTGAGGTTTTGCACCATGTCGTTCAAGAGAGAATGAGCGCTTCTTGAGGGCTACTTGAGCGCTACATTGAGCAATCAATGAGCGATTAGAAGCGCTCGCTGCTATGGAACTGGGCCCAGGTCTTGAACATAACCCCGGGGGCCATGGGGTGCTGAGGTAAATATAACCTGGATCTCGAATATGAATACCATATTTTGTTCAAACATATCCCAGACCTTCATTAGAACCCCGGGATTGTATTCAAGGAATTAATATGTGACATGCATATTATGGTACGAACATTTGATTTTATCATTTCTTACACTCCACTATTTTATTCCATTAGTTATCATTTTGACTGTATATTTGAATAAAAGAAATATTTCAATCTACCAGACAGAATAAATCCATAATACTTATGGTTCCCAAGAGCAAGATAAAAAAAAGTCATTACACAACTTTTTCTTCAACAATTGCCAAAGAGTGAATGAAGATGTGTAAAGCTCTCATAAAATATCCTAAAAGTCTCAGACCAAAACTGCAAAATACTGTAAAACATATTCCCTACAACATACTACAATAAATAGAAAAATCCTTATCACTAACAAACCAAAACTTCTACTTTCGTCAACTTAGGTTTCAAAAGGTTTAAAAGTATAAAAATTAAAAGCCAAAATTCAAATGATCGATACTTGTTTCACTTTTTCAGGCTGGCTTTTATCCAAATCTATAACTCATATAAGCCTGAGGTATACAATATCAGATGCACTATAACGCAACAATAAATTATCCACAGGGAACAGTTAACAGCGATATAATACTTCTCAACTTTCATATGATCTATCCAAATTGTTCAGCGTATTCACAAGGGAGTCTAGCACAAATGGATCTTAGCAATGAAGAGCTCTATATCATCCCGATTAAACCATCATATTGGAAACAAAGGGATTATGAGTTGATTATTGGTTCGGCAAGTTTAATTTGTGTGCTGCCGAGAATTGCACAAGGATTCACAAAACTCAGACTGTTCTTTAAATCTGAAGTAGTCTAAACTGCTAAGAATGCTAGGATTCTATAACACAGAGAACATTTTGTTTTTAATTCTGTTTTTAACTTTGAGAATCCTCATGAGATGTCATAACATTCTAATCAAACAAAATGGCTGCCAGCAGAGCCTTTCTCACTGGTAACATACCTTATTTCTTCTAATAAGCGCCCCATTACCCCGTGGCGCTGATTAGAGGCCCGTCGCTTATTTCTTTAATAGAATATTGAAGTTTGCTAAGGAAGCATTAATCTAATGGTTTAGACCCAGCGCTTATTAGAGACCCGGCGCTTATGGAGGACGGCACTTATTTCTCAACTACCCTTGACCCTCGGCGCTTATTATAGGCCCGGCGATTATTGGAAACCCTTATTAGAGGAAATACGGTAATCATAGTGTTTGTAGGTTTATTTATGAATAAACTGAAAAAAGAGAGTAATTTGAGTCTAATGTAGACATGTGACAGAGTATCTAGCATATCTCAAAGACTGATGTACCTTGAAATCTTTTTGGCGATAAAATAATTGTTCTGACTTGATAAAGAGCATGGGCAGGAGTATTCACAACCATAATTTCATTTATCTACATTTAATAGTTCCCAAGAAAACCATTCCAGATTAACCACTATAAAACTAAATCCAAAATGTAGTGTTTCCATGAAAACGCCCAAAAATGTAAATCCTAGAAAAATGAAAATGGGTTACCCGTGATGGGGAGGACATGGTTAACAACTGTGTAAAAAATTTTGATGTCACATAACAGTATTCAAGGGAAGGACGGATGGAATGACAGATGGAATGACAGCTATATAACGTAATATATCATCAGGTCTTTGAAGGGCATTTAAAAGTGACATATATAAGAACAGGAAGATTTTCTGAATAACAACTTCTTTAATGTGAAAATACACGACATTTCGGAGTATATATACACACTTCTTCATCATTCCACTTGATGAAGGAGTGAGTATATACTCCGAAATGTTGTGTATTTTCACAATAAAAAAGAGTGAGTGAGTTGGGGTTTAATGCCATTTTCAAGAGTATTTTACTTATATCGCGGCTGCTAGTATTATGGCAGGGAGAAAGCCCGCAACACCATGTGGCTATGCAGGCTGGAACTAGCGAACCATGGGTGGCACTACGCTGAAATTCAGTGTAGCATTGCACCCAAACCTTACTGCGTGTAGAACACTTCCTTACTGCAGACAAAGTTGCCGTGCCCCTGGCGGGATTCGAACCCCGGACCTCTTGATCCGAAGCTGAACGCGCTAACCACTGCGCTATCCCGACCCGTCAGTAACCAAAGAAAATGCTCAATAGGATAAGATTGAAATGGTCAAGGGAGATAACCCCCTCACATTAAAGAAGTTGTTATCCAGAAAACCTTCCTGTCATTTTGTATAATATCATGTTAAAAAGAAATGTACCTTTGCCATTATCATAGATACCACTGTCCCAAACAGCAAAAGTTACACAATACATCAATACTCTGTCAGTGTCAACTGTCAAATTACCTACAGCAAATGTTGTAACATATTCTCAAGGGAGTCAACAGTACAAATGGCTACAGGGTAATATGACACCAATTGCAATTGTGCAATATATTGAGGATCGAAGCATGGAAATAGAGCTGCATACAAATGGACGATAACTATTATCATTATCAAAGGGCTGTAGCACGATTTTTGCAAATTATTTTTTCAAATTTCCCATTTAGAATAATGGTATATGTCATTTATATATATTTACTTTAGAGGGTACAACATCTTATTACACAAATAAATTATCCGTAGTGGTAATACCGGTGTTGTGTATAAAGCAAAAATTGCATGGCGGCCATGTTATTATGAACACATTTTATTATTTCGAATGACAAAAAACGATTGCCATGGCTTTACGGAACCATGTACACTCATTTATAACTTGATTTTCCGCAGAGAAGATGGTGTTTTACTGTTGGTGACATCATTTTTCAAATACATTTCATAGACTTATTTGAGTGAAAAAACGTGCTACTGCCCCTTTAAATGGACCCATACAATAAATGCATGGATAAGCATGTCCATGATAAAACATGGATACCATATTTCAATAAAAAAAACTCAATTATAAATAAATTTTATGAAATTGATAAAATAAAATATGGTATGGAGTGTAAAACGAAAATAAACTTTGATGAACAGTGCACAGTGCACAGTGCAAAATATCATGGTTCACCTAGTGAACCGTTTCATCCTTACACGTGGATTAGTCCTGTTATCAGCTGCCTATGATTCCTGTCATTCAGACACCCAGAATGATGTAAAGGGTTAAAATCAGCACCTCGCATCCCCCTTGTGGATCCACCAATGAAATGGTAATGTATGGTATCTGTTGAGTGTTTATCCCATTTTCTAAGGAGTCTGTACACATTTCAGATTTCTAGAGCTTATGATAGACGAAGATGAAGATAGGTCATTTGGGGTCACAGGGTCACCAAATTTACAATTTGTAATCCCCATTGGCCAAGGAGTCTGTACACAAAATTTCAGCTTTCTAGAGCTTATCAGACTGTAGAAGAAGATGAAGTTTTTAGGTCATGACCCCTGTGACCCACATTAGGGGTCACAGGGTCACCAAATTTACAATTCATAATCCCCATTGGCCAAGGAGTCTGTACATAAAATTTCAGCTCCATATATAGAGCAAACGGTTCTGGAAGTAAGAAATTGAAAAAGCGAAAAGTTTACGGATGGAAAGCTTGATGAGCTAAAAAGGAATAATTCTCTAAGTAACTATTCTAGGTCACTATAGTCCGAGGACAATTGGACAGTAATCAAATGGTAATGTATGGAATCTATTGAGTGTTTATCCCCTGGAGTAATTGTGAACATCACGATAAAACCATGTCCACTGCATCAGTCAGCTAGCCAGCGTTATCACCAGATTTGCATCAATTATTCAAAGACATTGTTGGCAGATGAGTACCATTGTAAAATAAATACTCTAAATTACACATAGGCGATCCAGAAAGATTCAAGGGCGGTTCACAAACTGAAAACAGACCAGTGTTCTGTCATGGGCTAAATTTGGACAAATATTCAAGCCCTAATTAACTAATGAACTGATAAAATAATTACAAGCTAGATTCAAGAAATATATTTACAGATTGCATTTTAGTTAGCCACATTGGCTAATGACCATATTTGACTGATAGATTATGTAATGACAGATGTCAGTTTGTACCAGACTTAACATGTTATACTATCTTCATCCTTCATAAGAATAACAAGCTGTATATTGAACTATTGAAATGTGCAAACATGTGATACTAAAATTATACAAAGTGTTGAAATACAATTTCTATTTAGCCTTCATTGGAAATTCATAAAATAGATATAAGTTAAATTAATGAAATATATTCCAATTGAACTCTTATGTTATTCAGTTAAATTACATCTTTTGGATATTCACAAATATGCCCTTAGGTCATTAGGGTTAATTCTATTGTATGTCAAAACTTCAAGGGATATGTAATTGATTTAGTGAGCAAGCTAGATAGTGCCTAAGGGTCATCTAGATACCGGTATTGTTCCAGGAGACGCAATGTCTTTTCCTAAAATAATATGTAATTGTTACCCAGTGTAAAGTGTTTAAATTATCCCCAAGCTAGTGAATTTTGTATTAGATTAAAATCCTTAATTGTAATTAACTACATATGGCATCAGCCACCAAGAAGATTCTCCCTTGTTAGATAATACCCCATTGTGTCAGGATTAGGTTTAGGATTAGCAAATTACTTCAACCAATGAAATGGTTACATTATTATTGCTACCATTGAAAATTAGTTTCTTATCAAATGCAGCCAATGAAAAACAGTCATTAATTTAAGTTCAGAAAATGATAACCTTTAAAAAGCCTGGACAGACCAGTTCCAGTAGTTAGAGTTAGGAGCTTAGAGAGTGAGTTTAGGGAGTGACCTAAGACTTTGATTTATCTCTCACCATGCTCCAAGGGCTGGAAGTTTGTGAGGTGAGGCCCTTGGAGTTGGGATACAATTGTTAACTACAAATGTTATGTACTATGTTGTCGTGTTTGTCCGTTGAATAAATGTTGTTGAAAAGTGTTCTAAGGCTCATGACTTTACTGTGTGACTGGTGCTAATTCCCCGTTACTCCAGACACCTGTGTTCTTGAATAATATCAGGATTTCACATTCGTAACACCTGAGATGTACGTGAGACACGCTCATGATAACTTGGCGGAGAATCGAATCGTTCCCAACCATGATGCCTAGGATTACTTGGAACAACTTTCAAGAGGACACATTAGAAGATGAAGAATCTCTGATGTGATGACAACACAACATCCACTGACCGGACAAAGACTCAACGACCAGCCAACCCAATTGACATCGCCATGAAATGAGAAGAGAATTCACACAAAATTGTAAGTACAGCTTTACATTGTTGAATTTTGTCTTATATTTGGTTTAGTAACATAGATTACTTTAAGATTGTAAAGATGGGTGTTGATATGGCAGGTGACTGTGAGGATGATATTCCTATTGTGTCTTTGATCACCCCTCTCACCAGAAGTATTGTCAGAGTTAACTTTGGTGACTGTCAGGCAGCCAGTTTGATTGACACGGGGTCTTCGATAAATTGCATCTCATCGAACTTCCTGGAAATTGCATATCCAAATATTGCAGTTGGTAAATCCTGTCATCCACATGTGAGAGGATTTTCAGGGACAGTTCATGAAGTGTTAGGGTCAGTTGACTTGACTTTCGTCATCGAAGATCAAGAATTTTCTGATAGATTTCATGTTCTCCCAACATTGCCCAAGGCAATAATTTTGGGATTACCATTTCTTGAAGAGAATGATGTTGTTTTAGACTTCAGTTGTGATTCCTTGATTATTGGAAATAGGACTTCAGATAGGCATTACGTTAGGTTTATGACTGCTGTTCAAGATTCAGGATTAGCTAGAACTATAGATGACATCTACATTCCTTCTCAAAGTGAAATACAGTTTAAGGTCAGATTACAAGGTGTTAGTGATGACACAACTATCCTTATTGAGCCCATTTCTTCTCTTGCATCAAATTTTGAGGTAGCAGGTGGTAATACTATTTGTAAATCTAAGAATGGGATAGGTTCTTTTCGGTTGATGAATCCATCACAGGATGAAATAGTTATAGAGAAAGGTTCAGTTGTAGGACAGTTTAGTCAAGTAGACGTTGATTGTATTTTTGACATTGACTCTGAACAAGCCACTGTTAACGTGTTACAAACAGACAAAGACAGTCAGAAAACAGACAATGACTTCATTCAGATTGCTACAGATCTTGGTTTTGATCTAGCTAATGCTCAGGTGACAAAGGACCAGAGACTGAGATTATTGACATTTTTAGGCAAAAACAGGGATGTGTTTTCAACAAGTTTAGCCGATCTAGGTCGTACTGATATGCATTTTCACAAAATCATTACGGGCACCAATGTTCCGATTAGATCTCGACCATATCGACAGTCTCCTCAGATGCAGAAAGTTACAGAGGAACTACTTGATGATTTTCTCAAGCATGATCTCATCGAGGAATCAAATTCAATGTATGCTTCTCCCATTGTTCTGGTAAAGAAGCGGGATGGTTCTTATCGTTTTGTCTGTGATTTTAGAAAATTGAATGCAATTACCTTACCAATGTCATGGCCGCTTCCAGTGGTTGATGATGTTGTAGATCAAATTGCAAGTAAAAATGCTCAAATTTTCTCAACCTTAGATTTAGCGAATGGCTTCTTCCAGGTGCCACTTGATGATGACTCCAAGCACAAAACAGCTTTTGTGACACATAGAGGACTGTATCAGTTCAAACGTTTGCCCCAGGGTCTGTCTAATTCACCACTTTGTTTTCAGATGCTAATGAGCAAAGTTCTTAGAAAATTACTCTTCAAAATTGCACTGATTTACATTGATGACTTGATCATTTACAGCAGGACATTTGAAGAACATTTGACACATTTGGAACAAGTATTCTATTACCTTAGACAAGCAAAGTTGACTTTGAAACCATCTAAGTGTAATTTTGCAACAGACAAGGTGTCATTTTTAGGCCATGTCCTATCTTGTGGTGGTGTACAAGTGGATGATAAGAAAATTGAAGCAATTAAAACATTTCCTGTACCGAAATCGCAGAAGCAGGTGCGATCATTTTTAGGCCTTACAAATTTTTACAGAAAATATGTCAAAGATTATGCAAAACTTGCTTTACCTTTAAATGCACTTCTACAAAAGCATTCAGATTCTCTTTCGGAAAAGAAGTTCAAATTTCAATGGTCACTCGAGTGTGACAAAGCCTTTAATACTCTCAAAGAAGCAATGTGTTCTACACCAGTATTGGCCTATCCAAATTTTGATAAGGAATTCATTTTATCAACAGATGCAAGTGACATGAGTATAGGGTTTGTTTTAAGTCAGACTGACGAAGACAAGAAGGAACATCCAGTTGCTTTTGGTGGGAGAGCCTTACATGGCAGTGAGAAGAACTGGAGTATCACTGAAAAAGAAGGGTTAGCCTTAGTAGAAGCAATCAGATCATTTAGGCCATATCTTGCAAATTCAAAATTTACAGTTTATACTGACCATATTGCCCTGAAATGGTTGAAGTCAATAAAAGATGCTACAGGTAGATTGGGAAGATGGTCTCTAGAATTATCTACGTACAACTTTGAAATTGTACACCGTGCTGGCAAGGCAAATGGCAATGCTGATGCTCTTTCTAGAAGAGATTATCAGAAAAACATAAACTGTGGTAGCCAAACTGAAGAAGACTCTGAGAAGACAGTATTTGTATCAACTACACCAACGCGTTCGTCCTCAAATTCAAACAATGATGTTTCAATAAATGCGTTTACTTCCGAAACAAATGTATCGGCTTCTTCGGTTACTTTCGAGTATGAAAATGATTATCGCGCTGTTCCAGGAGAAGTTGTTGCGGCTATTTACTCAACAGATGCTGAGGTTCCGAAAGGTGCTATTTTAGAAGTTAGCATTCAGTCTCATCCAAACTTAAGACATTTGCAGAGAATCTGTCCAGATTTCATGCAAATATTTGATTACAAAGAAGATGAAATCCTTCCAGATAATGAGAAGGAACGCCACAAAGTTTTAATTGAAGCTGACAGATATGAAATTGATGATGGAGTGCTTTATCGCTTTGTTCCACAACGACAAAAGGGACACACGGATAAATTCATCAAGCAGCTGGCAGTCCCAGGAACACTTCGAAATCAAGTGTTGCAGGCTTATCATGACTCCCAACTTGGAGGATGTCACCATGGGAAGGAGCGAATGCATAATACCATCAAACCAAAGTATTACTGGCCAGGAATGTACAACGAAATTGCGAAGTATGTCCAATCTTGTGAAGTTTGCCAACAAACTAAGAGGAACTACCATGGGAAAAAGGCACCTCTATGTCCAATGCCTGTGGAAGAAATCTTCACAAGGTGGCACATTGACATCCTAGGTCCACTGCCAACTACACCAGATAAGTATAAGCACATACTGGTCATAACGGATGCATCATCCAGATGGTGTGAAGCATTTCCACTCCGGACTCAAGAAGCCAAAGAAGTTGCAGAAGTTATGGTGAAAGAAATTTTCTGTCGATACGGCGCACCAAGGACATTGATTTCAGATCGTGGACAAAATTTCATGTCAAAATTAATAAAGGCAATATGTGAACTTTTTGATGTTAAGATGGCTCATACCAGTCCCTATCATCCCCAGACCAACAGCTGTGTAGAGAGAATGAATTCATACATTAATCAATCTCTGAGAGCATACTGCAACAAGTCTCAAAATGACTGGCCTCGTTTTCTTCCAGGAATCATGATGGCCTACAGGATGGCTCCAAATTCTTCAACTAAGAAATCGCCATTCATTTCACTATTCAGCCGAGAAATGAGAGCTCCTCAAGATGTTACACTAATTCCAAAAGAAAATTTAGGACGCAATGACAGAAGCTACCTTTCAAATTTACTTGAGGATTTGGAAATTACAAGGAAAGTTGCAGCTGAGAATACTACAAGAGCTAAAGAAATTTACTCTGAACAATACAATCGCAAAACAAAGGAACCAGAATTTGTTCCAGGTCAAAGAGTTTGGCTCTACTGTCAAAAGGTTGAAAAGGGACTTTCAAGTAAACTCACCAAGAAATGGTATGGCAGCTATTACATTGTACATTTAGGACCTAATTACACATACAAATTAAGAAGAAGTTCAGATGACAAGATCCATAAAGCACTTGTCCACGCCAATCGTCTCAAGCCATATTACGATCCAGCTGATCGTCCTGAAAATCCACCAGAACCGTTCATGAACAACAGGGATAACATTGATCCAGATGTCATTGATGACGACAATATGATGGTTGACAATGGAAATGACAAGACAAAAGACACAGCTAACCAAGCAGCAAGTACGGCAGCTCATAAAGGGAATCAACTTAAGTCAAAAGAGGATAAGACAACCAAACCAAGTAAAGAATCAGCAAACAAACAAGCAAGCAAAAAGGGTTGTCAAGCAACTCCTTCAACTTCAGCTTCTCTTCAGAAAGAGAAGTCCGTACCATCCAAGAATCAAGACAAAAATATAACTGTAGAGAAAACTAAGAAGAAAAGAAAAACCTCAAGAAAGAAGAAGCCAGAACACCAGAAGGATAATGATATGAATGATGTCGATGCAGCTTCACAACTGCAAACTAGTAACACTGAAGTGAATAATGGTATACCTGAAGATGAAATTGATTCCATTTTATCTTCAAAGAGGGCTAACAAGAAGATATACTACAGAATAAAATGGAAGGACCCAGAGAGAGGAAATACATGGGAATACGGCAGCAGTGTGCCTGAAAAGTTAAAAAGGGAATTTCATGTTAAAAGAAGTATGTCAGGAAGAAAAAGAAAAAGACCATTGAAGTCTCATAAGTTTTTTGAGAAAAAGGAAACAGGACAAGATGAAGCAAATGTCAATGTTGTATCAGGAGATTCATCCAAATTAGGTCAGAAGACTAAGAAGACATGCATTGAATTACAAGTTCCACATCATCCAAGTTACCCAAAACACTTACGTCCAGTATCATCAGTTCCCAAAATAACAAAAATTGTGGGAATCAAAATTGAAAACGGTGACTGCTATGTCACAGCACAAGTCAACCACCTCAATAGCAACCAAGACTACTATTTTGAATGTGTTCCAAAGCACTACATACAACAGTATCTAAACATGTGCTGGCAGGAACTCTATATCAATACAGGCGGCATGAGACCACAAGACTATGAACCATATTTTTCAGATACGCCTCCACTTTATGCCTCAAGAATCAGTTCCCTTCTTCATGCTAACAGCAGTATACCCATGATACAATACAAATCATTTTTCAATTTTGACGATTGTTATTTTGACGACAGGCCTTATCAATATTCCACTACGTTCCACTGCTGTACACGTCAAGTTAGCATTTACTTGCACAAAATTCAAAATCTGTTAAATAAAAGAATAAGGTAATAAACCATTGTCCCAGTGACCAATTCAATTCTTAGTTGAATTTGTTTTTACATTGTGAACACCAGCTTCAGCTTGATCACCTGAATGTTGATGTTACACAAACATTATATTGAGTTTAGATTGCGCACCTACTCTCAATAAAGCTAAATAAATGAATGAATGAATGACTGAATGAACTACATGGATGAATGAAAACTTCAGCATTAAGCAACTTACAATTCTTTGCATTGTCTATACATTAATTACAATAGATTATGTTTTTGAAGACTTAGAGTTTCTGATGATGATGGTGATAGTTATGATGACTTTATGATGAGAGTATTGACAGTGACGACATGAGAGTATTGACAGTGACGACATGAGAATATTGACAGTGATGACAATGTTGATATTGATAACCTTGATTAGAGTACTGCCATTGATGACAATGATGAGTGTACACATATTGATGATGATGATGATGATGATAGTACACAAAATAATGATGATGATGACGGTATTGAACAGATGACTATGACACAGATCCAATGGTTAATTGAGAATTGATGTGTTTATTGTGAGATGACATTTTGTGGTATATGATAATTGCCAAACTTACTACAATGGTTCCATTTCAGGTAAATTTCTGTTACTTAATATGGTTTTATGATGATGATAACCAAGTATTGATACATTATAATATGATGTGCATATGATGATTATATTTGTGGTGATGGATTGATTGATTTGATGATGATTATCTTACATGTTATTAGTTCAAATTTTGATTCTGCCAATTACAGGTGAATGTCACATATTAATATGTATGTGTATGTGTTTTTGTGTACATGTTCATGTCCTTAATCAATTTTGCTTTACAGAGACTGTGGAATCACTCAGATCAATATATGTATTACAATTATCTTTAGTTACAAATAACAATTTTGTACACAATATACTGCCCAGAATTTCTTTTTCTCATTTCATGAAATGCTGACCCAAACTGATCGACTTTGCTGAGATGTTTCAAGTGACCAACAAGATGTACAGATCATACCCAGATGCCAGGGCCCGACATCAGGAGGATCTATACGTCTTGACATCATATTCTGTGTCATCAAGGAAACAACAGTCAAGATCAGTGTCAGCCGGATTGAAGTTCTCTTTTACAGAACTGTGTGCAACTCTTCATTGTGGACTCAAACTCATATAGACACTTACTTACATGTCATATTTTAATAATATAAATTTACATCACCCACCAATCAAGTTTGGAGTCCAAACTTCGCAAGCGGGGGGAAGATGTCATGGGCTAAATTTGGACAAATATTCAAGCCCTAATTAACTAATGAACTGATAAAATAATTACAAGCTAGATTCAAGAAATATATTTACAGATTGCATTTTAGTTAGCCACATTGGCTAATGACCATATTTGACTGATAGATTATGTAATGACAGATGTCAGTTTGTACCAGACTTAACATGTTATACTATCTTCATCCTTCATAAGAATAACAAGCTGTATATTGAACTATTGAAATGTGCAAACATGTGATACTAAAATTATACAAAGTGTTGAAATACAATTTCTATTTAGCCTTCATTGGAAATTCATAAAATAGATATAAGTTAAATTAATGAAATATATTCCAATTGAACTCTTATGTTATTCAGTTAAATTACATCTTTTGGATATTCACAAATATGCCCTTAGGTCATTAGGGTTAATTCTATTGTATGTCAAAACTTCAAGGGATATGTAATTGATTTAGTGAGCAAGCTAGATAGTGCCTAAGGGTCATCTAGATACCGGTATTGTTCCAGGAGACGCAATGTCTTTTCCTAAAATAATATGTAATTGTTACCCAGTGTAAAGTGTTTAAATTATCCCCAAGCTAGTGAATTTTGTATTAGATTAAAATCCTTAATTGTAATTAACTACATATGGCATCAGCCACCAAGAAGATTCTCCCTTGTTAGATAATACCCCATTGTGTCAGGATTAGGTTTAGGATTAGCAAATTACTTCAACCAATGAAATGGTTACATTATTATTGCTACCATTGAAAATTAGTTTCTTATCAAATGCAGCCAATGAAAAACAGTCATTAATTTAAGTTCAGAAAATGATAACCTTTAAAAAGCCTGGACAGACCAGTTCCAGTAGTTAGAGTTAGGAGCTTAGAGAGTGAGTTTAGGGAGTGACCTAAGACTTTGATTTATCTCTCACCATGCTCCAAGGGCTGGAAGTTTGTGAGGTGAGGCCCTTGGAGTTGGGATACAATTGTTAACTACAAATGTTATGTACTATGTTGTCGTGTTTGTCCGTTGAATAAATGTTGTTGAAAAGTGTTCTAAGGCTCATGACTTTACTGTGTGACTGGTGCTAATTCCCCGTTACTCCAGACACCTGTGTTCTTGAATAATATCAGGATTTCACATTCGTAACACCTGAGATGTACGTGAGACACACTCATGATAGTTCACCCAGGGCGTCCATGAATTTACTTGAACAATTTAGGGGGGTACGAGGGGGGAGGGGGTAGCGGATAGGGGATAGGGGGATATGAATCCCCTGTTCCTCCCCTTAGACCAGCAACTGCTATGTTTGAATCATGATGTAGCAGGAACGAAAACACAAATTTCAACAACCAGGGGGATTCAATTCAGGATTTAGTTTACCGTCTGCAAAATCATCAATGGTGGAAACCTCTAGATAACAACAACATAGAGATTCGAACCCAGCATCTCCGAGTGAGAGACAGAGGCTCTGCCAGTTGAGCTGAAGGGATATCCTGCTAGTCCAAGCTAATAGGAATGCCATGATCTCAACCGGCCACAACGAGGACAACATTTTGAGCTTGCGTTTGGACTTGTTTTCCCTCAAATTATAACTCAGTACACACTCTATTATACTGTCTAATGACTTTTAAAACACACTCAAATCTATGTTTCATGTTAGGAGAATGAAGAAAGAATGCGGTTGTAAACTTTATTAGTTAATTCACATGTCAACAATTAAAATGAGAGTTATACCGGCAGCATCAGCCATATTGTATCATGATGAAAATCTTTGTATACACTGTAACAGTCAGCTTGCCTACTTTACCACTGCCCTATCATCAATTATTCAACTACATTGTTAGTAGAAGTCTCTCTGATAGCATAACTATGGTGAAACTGTACGTGGTCCTGCATAGCTCATTTAACTGAAGTTCAGCAACAGTGAGCACGGCTCGCTGTATCGGTGACCCGCTGATAATCTGAGTGTTGATAACCTACCCGACACAGACATAAGTTGTGAAACTTGTGGTGTTACCTTGGGCAAGTGACTTTATTCAAAGTGTGGCTCTGTTAACCCAGCAGTACAATTGGGTACCTGGGCCTCCTTTCACAAAGCAACCTTTACTAAGGTTAACCTTATAACTCCCATCCTGTAACATTGCACTAAGGTTACCTTAGTGACTTACGATCACCTTAGTGCTTCGTGAAAGGGGGCCCTGGTATGGAAGTGAGGGTTTGTGACCTTAATTGGCATCTAGGTTGCATACCACCAGTGAGAAAAGATAAAGAAGAAAAGATGTTGGTCCAAGGGTAATAATGTGTGTGCGCTTCAAGCAGGCCGTTTGTGAAGTTCAGCAAGGTATAAATATCCTTAAAGGATAGATGAAATGCATTTTTCTCAAGAATGACAGATGATTACCTCTACGTATATTGTATATCGGAATCAATTGAGCATAAAATCGAGACAATATACACTTGCAATTGATAATTAAGACGATTTTAATTCCCCCATTTTAACACTATCGCAATTTGTTCGGCGAAACCTTTTGAAAATGCTCACTGAGGCGTGACTGTGATAAGCGATAGACGGGGCGGCTAGATAGCTTCTCCGCCGATGTCTCGTTAATTAATTAATGATAATTATCACTGCCGCTAAATGAATTTATGAGGTGTATTACATCGCCAAAAAGACATGTTTATGTAATAATTGTGTAATTGTCATCTGCGGAATTACCTAGTTGGATATCTAAACATTCGATATATGGGAAATTTAAGTTGGTTTATTGAAGATATCTTTGTGAAATTAACAATCAAAATGTTGCGAAATTACGTTGAATTGTGACTATCGTTGAAAATCAAATTCCTCCACATACGTCACAGAAGTCATCCCTTCACGGGTCACACCCCCGCAGACTTTCATTCTGGTCGCCGGGGCTAAATCAGGCGGTTTTTTAAAAAGCCGTATACAAGTAATTTATGGACCGATTTCAGAAATTTAAAATCGAGCAATTGTCAAATTGACATCCCATTTTAATGAATCCGATTTGGACCATATGTCATTTCATCCATCCTTTAATATCAATAAATGTTTCAAGCTTCCTAAATTTATGTTTCATTATTGATACTGCACCCTCTATCTTTGTACTATAATAATTCAGCGAATAACTGTACTTGATCGCAGAACACCTGATGCTTGGTAACTCTTTTCAAGCATAAGTTACATAGTTACATATCTCTCACTGGAAGATTTGACAATGAAGATAGAAACTGCTTATAACCCTTTAGAATATTTTCTTTTGTTATTATACTCCGCTATGTCATGTCGGATTCTTTTGTAAATATACCCATCTTTCTATATAAACATGTCTCTGTACATAATGTATGTTACGTTTCAATCAGGGATGCAGAAATCGGTCTATTTGCCGGACATGTCCGATTGTAAATCCAGTTTGACCGAATGGAAAATTTACCTATCGGACATCAGTTGACCGATTGCAGAAAATAAAAGGAAAACCAAGGAATTGTGATATACGTCCTTGGGAAAACTAAACTTACAAGCATTAAATAAAGGCAAACCGCCCTGCTTGTGTCGGTCATAATTGTTTATGAAATTGAAATACGTTGATCCAGTCAAGAAGTCACATTTATTCTTCACAGCACGAGGCACGACATCAATGATCATTATCTTCAGTAAATTATAATTGTCTGCAGAAAAAACACTTACCGTTTGATATTTAATTGATATTTTCAGTGTCATTTAGTGACTGAAAGATGTGACCCATTTCACAACATTATTAACGAAAATGATTTCATTAACATCGCATTGAACATTTTTTTTGTCAAAGATAAACATTGAACGTGTGGCTTCACCGTACCGGTGATTCATGAATTTGTTACAGATTAAGATTTTGCTACTTTGAATCTCGATAAATTTAATAATTTCTCAGTCATAAAACATAGGTAACATATTGTAACAAAATATGATAGATCAATATCGATGTATGGTAAAGCTATTATACAAATTCAAAATAAATAAACCTATCAAAAAACGAATAATTAGGAATAGGAAATAGTCGTATGGAAAATAGTTGGACAACGTGCTCTGCCGAGTTGTGAGTTTACGTAAATTATATCGTTATTGAAAACGAGTTCCTTTGAATTTAACATGATTATTTAGAAGGTACATATCATTTGGTCCATGATTTGAACTTTTGATGAACTATGTGCAATTAAATTATTTGAATTTTCTCGTCTATCTTGACGCAAATTCGCTTGTAAACTCGCTTGTGTAAACTCGCTCAAACTAGCAATGTCGGTTAATCGTAGTTGATATAAACATTGATTTTAAATTATGAACCATTTTATGCATGTTAATGATAAATTAATAGTTATCGTTAATTGCTTTCGTGTTATGTTTAATAGTATGCAATGAATGAAGAACCAACAAATAGTAATACTTTCTCATACTTTATTCGTAAAAAAAATTACTTCCGGGTTCGTCTTTTTGGGTCAAAGATGAAATGTCCGACTGGCAAAAATTTGAATCTGCATCCCTGGTTTCAATATCATATGTCAACATTGTACATAGGAGAGGGTTTCATTAAGTTGGATAACTTGTACCCAATCCTTTCTCTTGAATAAATATGTTTAAATCAAGCATAAGCACATACATCCTGCTCTATCAATGTATTTGTATCCGCTGACGCCACTACTATACCCTGCTCTCCTGAGACCAATAACTGAAATTTGAACTTTGAATCTGCAACCCTCGATCCTCTTCACCTTACACAATAACATAACAATAAAGTTTCAGAGACAAAGGCTATCTCTGGTGAATCTCTTCATCAAATGATTAACTCCAGACCAATTAATCACTCCTTAAACTCGAAGGGTTCGAGTTTAAATAATAAGTTATGTAGATGAAAAAATGTTCCAATTTCACACCCACAATAATTTTTGTAAATCATAGATGAGAATAATGATAATATGAAATTAATACTTTCATCTTGAATCGCTCCACATTTTACCAAAAAGAATTGAATGTTTTTTTTAATAAAATTATAAATTATTTGTATCAAATTTTTTTTCAAAAGGTACTCAAAGCAAATTGTATTGTTAAAGGGTGTATATATCTATGTAACAATTCCAATATTATATCTCATTATCAAATCTTTTTTTGGTTATCTTTTGAAACGTTATCACAGAATTTTCTAAAACATTAAAAGCTGAAGAAGATCTTTAGAAGTGACATACCGTAGTCTCTCGGGTATAAGACCACGGGGCCAGGCAAACAAACATCTTGAAAACATGGGGGTGGGCTTTTAGCCAGGAGAGACCCAAACTCAGATGAAAATTCATATGGAGAGTGTCAGACAGTCAGAATAGTTGTTTTTTTTAGGTTTTTGACACTTAACTTGAAATCATATTATAGATTTATGTAATGTATGACCATGGAACATCTGGCAAAGTTGGGGGTGGGCTATAACCTGAGAATAACCCCAACCAGTACAACCCCTGAAAAGTGGGGATGGTCTAAGGCTCTTATTTAATGTCTTATACCCGAGAGAATACGGTATTTGAATTACAAATAAAAGTAAAACGAAAAAAACTGCAACTGTTTTATTCAGATTGTAAGCCTTTGAAGAGAGAAATTGTATAATTATATGGTATCACGTAGTCGTATTATCAGTGCTTCAATGAGATGTATTCCATCATTTTCAAACAGAATTTTAAAAAAATTGAATCTTAAGTCTTAAATTGTCTTATCTGTCATCATTTGAAGCAAAATTGACACATAGCATAATTTCCTATTCAGAATTTAATTTCTTCTATCATATATTAACACAAAGATTGAAAAAGTTGACAGTTTATTGAATAATTCAATAAGAGCAACAAGAACGCGAAAAATATTGCTTTTGATAAATTAAATGACACAGATATTGACATTTCAATCACTTATTTAACCACAATAAACTAGGATGACAAATAACCTTGTTTTTGATATAGTTCAATTTATTGGCTCCTGATAATGCTTCATTTATTAAAACAATATATAAAGTTATAAAAAATTTGTTTCCAGGAATACAGTTGTCAGATGATTAACAGATTTATAATCCACATTGCCTCTTTATGTATATTTCGACATTTCTAGGGCTTCTTGTACGTGAGAAGAAGATGAGGTTAGGTGAGGTGATTTAGGGTTCAAGATCATTTTCATCATTATTTCACTTATATTATTGCTGGGAGAAAGCCTGCAACACCATACATTGCATTGAAACCTGTCAGCATTGACTGGAACTAGCAAAACATGGTATTACTACGCTGAAATTCAGTGAAGCATTGCACCCAAACCTTACTGCGTGTAGAACAGTTCTCTACTGCAGACAAAGTTGCCGTGTCCCTGGCGGATTCAAACACTGGACCTCTTGATCCGAAGCTGAACATGTTAACCACTGCGATATCCTGCCCTTTTTGATATTCAAAGTGTCAACAATATAAGATCTCTAAAATTCTGACACCAGTTTCATTAATTTTAAAGAGAGGGTTCTATCAGGGAATTTTTATGTGGAAAAAAGAGAGATATTCCTGTTTATATGTATAATACAATCCAGTCATGTTATCATTACATGATTATAACTAAATCCAGTTGAAAAATATCACTAAAGGTCATATTCTGGTGCCGTTAAATTTGACAAATTTACAACAAATATTGCTCATTCATTGGTGCTACAAATGTGGAAAGCTTTGCTACATTAAGATATATATATATAAATATTAAGATGTTGATTATTCTAATGATAAACTGTTTGTTACTTTGTGGGTATCATATACATATTTTTTATTATTTTAAGAATGTTATATTAGTAAACATTAATTAGACGTTTTTCTTTCATAAGCACAAAAACAACATGGCGTATACTCTCGATAGAACTCGCACTTTTCATACTTGAGAAGAAGATGAGGATTTAGGTTGTTAGGGTGTGGCCCCTGTGGCCCTTAATGATCAAGAGAGACATTCTGGTTTATACCTATAATACATGTTATTATAACATGATTATAACTAAATCCAGTTAAAATATATTCTGGTGCCTTTCGATTTGACAAATTTGCTTATTCATTAGTGCTTTGAGTGTGGAAATCTTTGCTGTGGCATTGTTCATCAGTCTCATGATAAACTATTTCTTACTTTGCGGATGTTATATACATATATATGTTTTATTATTTTGGAAATGTTAAATTAGTAAACATGAACAGGTTTTCTCATTTCATGTCAGCACAAAAACAACATGGCGGATACTCTCGATAGAACTCGCACTTTAAGTCATTCAAGATGATACTAATCAATCACGAAACTAACGACCGTAAAATGACACTGCATGATATCAATCTATATTGGATACAGATTCAGTACATCTCTTATGATAGGTGTTATGGAAATCTGTCTTCACCCAAAATCAATTCTCTTCATGACATGTTGACAGATTCAATAAAGACTCCGTTGCACCTGTCAGACCGACGAGAATAATTACATCCTGTTATATGGACAAAAGGTCTTCTGGGACATGTGTGAAAGATGTCTGTCAATGGGCGAATCCACTTATTTACAAGGGGTTGGGGGGTCCACACGTCTGCTCTGGTTATGAAACAGACATAGACGCTAGACCCTAAATATACATATACAGAGTCGTGCAAAAAGTATTCGGACGGTGACGCCATTTCCATAGACTTACATGTTAATTTAGTCTGGGATAAATAATTTTCATAGATTGGATTTTTGTCCGATCCTATTCACATTTATCATGTTTGTGAGAAATCATCTTGGCTACAACAGCATAATTTATGTTTAAGTTTCCGTTTTATATATAGGAAATCACAATAATTTCATCAAGATATATACATAGTTGTGAAAACATTTAACATGGCGATCTACGGGACCCGTTTTTATTTAATGTACACACGTAGGTAAATTGGATGACATTTGTTAAATTGTCGTCAGAAAATGTAATCAAAATTATGTTCTTCAAGCTCTTCAAGATGTTTTCCAATCAAGCTAGAAAATTTGACATTAATCCAACTAGAATTTTTTTTATGAAAATTATTTATCCAAGACTAAATTAACATGCAAGTCTATGGAAAAAACGTCACCGTCCGAAAACTTTTTGCATCACTCTGTACGTATATCTACCTACCTATATACCATATTAAGAAGGTGAGACAGTGTCCGCCATCTTGGATCCTGCCATATGAAATGAAAACTTGGACCAGCTAGTCTATGAATTTTACAACGCGTGTTTGAGCCAGCAAACCAGTTTAACCATTTCCGGTCCTATGGCAGGATTCAAGATGGCCGACCCTGTCCAACCGACAGAAGGTGAGACATTGTTCGCCATCTTGGATCCTGCCACAGGACCGGAAATGAAAACTTGGACCAGTCTATGAATTTTACAATGCATATTTGAGCGAGCAAACCAGTTTAACCATTTCCGGTGCTATGGCAGGATTCAAGATGGCCGACTGTGTTGCTTAATTATGTGTATGTCATATTGTTCATGTTATGTTTGTTAAGTAGTTCTACATTGTGTGCCTCTGTATGTATATTATACATTTTGATGTAAAAGGAATATCCTCAGGGATAATAAGGTCTTATCTCATATTATCTTATCTTCTCCAGGGATTTAAATTTAATATAACATATACCAATATCCTGGTATTCGAATGGACTTCGATCAGCAATAAATTGAAATCTATGTCAAATTTAGAAATGCGATGATGTGATGAAATTTAAGATATGATTTCTTTAAAGTTTGATGTAATTATACTAACACAGATCACACTTACTTTTTTAAAAGTAATTTTTTAAAAATTAACCCTTTTAAGAATATAACTTTGCCAAAAATTTATCATGAAAATAATTTAGTTTGAAGCTGAAAAACAAAATAATAAAATGTGTTAGAGGTCATTCATGTATTTCAAATTGTCAAAGATATAGAATTAGTGACCAATTAAAGATTTCAGAAAATATATATAAATATCGGCACTTATGTTTAACTACTCTGTGATATTTTACAAACTTTCAAAGAATTTTATTGGTCTTGGTGTAAACATTTTTAGATTCCACGAAATGGAAGCAGTTTGATAATGAAAGTGGTGGCAAAGTAGATCTATTGAGGCACAAAATCAATTCTTTTTGTTACATCTTCAATTCCCGGGATCTCTGTCCAACTCAGAGCAAACCACAAGACCCTAAACACCGCCAAGAGACACGCTCTTGAACTTAGATGGATTTCAGGCTCCGTTGCTTCCAACCACAATGTCTCGATGACTGAAATATCCGCTTTGGTACGCCTTCTTCCCTCGTTATTAGGCATTGACAGATTTGTGCCTTAGCATATCAACAGATTCCATAAAGACTTTGCCACACTGTCAGAACAATAGGTGCAGCTTCTGTTATGATAATGAAGTTATGTCAAAATCAGAGACAGGTTAACTAATAACCCAGATCTGTTTCTGACAAATATTTGTCATCCCTCCAGTGGCTAGGAAACTTTGTCTGCTGTAGAGAACACTGCATTTTCAGTGCAGTACCGCCAATGGTTTGTTAGTTCCAACTAGCGCTTGCAGGTTTCACCTCAATGCAGAACAGCAGTAATGTTTTCTCCCTACAAGAATAGGAGGAGCCATGATATGAGCGAAATGCTTGGTTTAAACATATTTATTTCATTCAAGAAATGGATTGGTTAACAAACTGTAATAGCTTGTCTGAATACTTCAACATAATCCCCAAACCCCAATCACGTCAGCTGAAAATCCATCTGAGAGTAAACGTGTGACATGTAAATAAGACAAATTCTTCTTCCGTTTTAAGAATCCTTTCTCGGGTGATTTATTATGGTGTTTACAGTATTAGTAACACATCAGAAAGGTCTCTTTGACATAGGACATAATGCTCTTTTGCATTCAACTCTTCTATTCCATATCTGCCACGTGTGCAAGATGTAAGATTGGAATCTTAAGTTATCTTTTATATAGGCAAGGCTGCTGTTCTTATAACACAAGATGCATTCATTATCAAGTTTCATACATGAAATCTAAACATGGGATGACATGAGGGCATTTCCTTCATCACATTAAAGTTAAAGAAACGATATACAGTCAGTAAAAGATACATTTTCAGGAAAAATGTCCACATGAAAGTCATTGTGACATGGAGCTTTCTAAAACACATTTTAAATCTGCCAATTTAATTAACAAAACACCACTTTTGGACTCTAATCTTCAAGAGTCCGTTTTCAGAATCCCATGATATCTTTTCTAAAATTGGATGAAGTAATATTGTATAATTGTCATTTGAGGATGAATATGTAAGTTGAGTAAGGTGATTTGAATTTAAATCATCATGTTGTATGGCATGTATCAAAACCAAATAAAATTTAATGAGAAATATCCAATGTCACTTTATATGTAAATGATGAAATATATTTTAATGCTTAATATCAAGTGCATGCATTGCTCAAGGAACATTATTACCCTGAAGAAATTGTACTTTCAGAGCCACTATTAAGTGCTCCGAGGGACTATATACATGTCTATTCCTCTTCTGTGTACCAATTTTACCTGGGTTGACGGAGTACAATGTGGATGAAGTACGTGCCTTGCCTAGGGGCACTACACAGTATGAGGCCAAAATTCTTGATGTCTCCACCAGGATTCGAACCTGGGTCTTGGAAGGCCGACATGATAACCACTGCACCACTGTGCTCTACTTAAAGCCAAACAGCAAGAGCTGAACCATCTGAATCTAAGCGACTTCTACTTTCCTTTTAGAGATCAATAACCGCGGTCTGATTTCTTCCTTTATATAAAATACGCAGGATCCTCTCAATGTTGCTAAGTGGTATGGAAATTGATCTTGACAATAGTTTTCCGGCAACCTCGGGAGCATCCTTCATACACTTAAAATCACATCAAAGTTGAAATAAAGCATTTCTCAACATTACTCCGACCGACTTTATGAGGGCATTATACTTCAATAAAATGCTAGGGTAATCTTATTGAGTTTGACAGTGTGCTGTGAGCAATAACAAGATTTCTTCCAGAGTTAGGAGAGTTAGTTTCTGAGAAAGATGAAGCAAGTTCAGTCAGTTTCTTTGGAGAACCATAGGCAGCTCCAGAAATTGGGGGAAAGAGGTGGGATGACCTATTGAAAAGAGGGGGTTGGGCCAACTTGGGGGTGCTCACTTTTGGGGTGAA
This sequence comes from Gibbula magus, assembly GCA_936450465.1. Lineage (NCBI taxonomy): Eukaryota > Metazoa > Mollusca > Gastropoda > Trochida > Trochidae > Gibbula > Gibbula magus. The sequence goes on along the minus strand of OW388301.1, from coordinate 17,433,834 downwards.
ATTTAAAAGCAAAAATTTTCAAAGGAGGGTTGGGGGCTTGGATTCCTCTGAATCCGCCGCGGTAGAGACGGGGGTGGGGTTCTTCTTTCCATTAGGCTACGAGGATGTTGGATGTGCCTTACTTCATACTGAGTTAAGTATATTATTGATTTGGCAAATCAACATAGCATTGATACAATTCTGGGGCAAACTTCCTTCCTTACCTTGCTATACACTACCTCTTATTGCATGCCTCAATTCAGCACCAATATATGTGATTTGAAAAACTGATTTTCAAAAATTCTTTTATAGCCAATGAAAACCTTTTGTATTTTTTAAATATCCTATAATAAAAGTTTCAAAAAATGATTATTCAAACACTATATTGAGAAGTAAAATTTATAAATATTATAGTGTTTTGATGTTTAATAATACCCCAACTCAATCATTATTTGTCAAGAGGCTTTTCGTTCTGGCATAAATTGTTGACCTTTTGTTGGTGATTATTATATTGATATGGCTATTCAGATTCTGAATGTGGATTGAGTGACATTTAGGTGTCTAATTATGACCATTCCTGGGTGACAATCCTGAACCATAAGGAAGTGTTCCTATCGATTGACTCAGTGTCAAGGGAGACAGCCACAGGGTCATCATCCGGTCTTAAAAGCATTGACCTATTTCATTAATAAGCATTTAACAGGTTAATCGTACATTAAAGATCTCTGTAAGGAATTCTAATGACCTTCAGTAATTCTAGACACAGTTCTATTCCCAAGGGAGATAACCACTTCCTGTTGACACTGCTGGAAACAGGAAGTCACCGAAAGCTGGGAAACTGAGGAATGACCATTCTATTAGCAGGATGTTGCTTATTCCGCCGGTAACGGCTAATGAAGACAATGGACTGCATAAAAGGATTAGGATTGACTGGATTTTATATGCTGAAAATATTTCATAGAAATCTCATGGGAACTTTGGCTTTATTTGCCTTTCATCGTATCATTATATATTCAGCTGTGGATACTTATATATAAATGATAATACCATGAATCTGAAAATTGTTTTTGTATACCGCTAAGGGGATCCAGAAATTTTCAAAGTGTGTGTGTTGTCTTATAGCTAGTTTGGTTTTTCACTTTCTTTGTATTATTTAAAACTTAATTGTTTCTGGCAGATATTAAATTTCTGTTTTCTTATGGATAATATATAAATTTAAAAAATTCAATCTGAAACTGCTATGAACAAATCATCAAGAGCCAAAAACACTACTGAATCAAACAAGACATAGAAGAAATGATTTGCATTTTAACCTTTAGGCTCTAAAAGAAATGCTTCATATTCATTTTGAGCTCATCATTTCTGTCACTAACATAACTTTGCAGTGCACTATTGCATATGACATGGGTCACAGTTTCTTCTGGGAGGTCACAAAGCAATCTACAGTAAGAGATAATTCCAGACAACGACCAATTCTGAGAGAGAAAATCATTTATCACAGTGCTGATACACTGATGTAGCCTTAGGGACTAGCTGCTTCAAGGTATCAGACGGAATGCTCTGAAAAAATATGTCACCCATTTGGGCAGAATATAGTGGCTATGGGATCGTCACAAGAGCAATAAGAACTAGAATCACAAAGGTCAGGAAGACAGAAGGAAGAATAAGTGTTACAAGCGCCAGAAGAACTAAAGTCACAAAAACCAGAAGAACGCAAGTCGAAAGTGTCAGAAGAACAAAATCACAAGTGTCAGAAGAACAAAAGTCACAAGTGTCAGAAGAACAAAAGTCACAAGTGTCAGAAGAACAAATGTCCCAAGATCCAGAAGAACTAGAGTCACAAGAACCAGAAGAACCAAAGTCACAAGAACAAAATGAACAAGAGCCACTATCATAGAGAAATTAAGGAGCCACCAGAAATAAAAAAATACCATCACATACCAGTATTCTATTTCAGAAAACTTTGCAGTTTTGATGAACTCATTTTGAGGTCAATTAAACTGGAAGATGATTCTAAGAATTCTTATTTACGAAATATGGACACCTGCATATACAGTAAATTTGTCAACATGGTTTACAAATTACAGAGTCCGAGATTCTGATGGCAGATCACACTGTTGTCTACTGTAAAGGAAAATGCCAGACACCGCTGTGTCAAGGGACATAATCACTTACTGGTCAACACAACGGTAACAGAAAATATTTGCAGAAAATTGCTCAGTCATTTTTCATTAGAAGGAAGATGCTTAATTCAGAAAGGATATAATATGCTTGATTACCGTGAATGGTGTATCAAAATCAGATGTATCAAATTACTATGAGGGAAAAGCTTTTGGCTATTACCGGTAAGTGCTAAGAATTGCTTATGTACGTAAGACTTGACAGATCACGAATTATAATTATCAACAGGATATTATCCCTATTCCTGGTGGTCTCTGAATAATCCAAGATTATTCCCTTAGTCAGCAAATTTTGTTTCCTGTACGTGGACTACTCAGAGTGGTTTGACATCCATTGATTCAGGAGAAAATTACGCAAAAGATTATTATATATAAATGGAGATACAAAATATTGTAATTTCAACTTTCCAAATTTTCCCCATTATTACCTGACAGAGTGTCATATGACTTTTAGGGATGGGGTAGTGGTTAATGTGTTAGGCTTTGGATCAAGAGGTTTTGGGTTCGAACCCTGTTAGGGGTTAGGCAACTTTGTCTGTAGTAGAGAACTGTTCTACACGCAGTAAGGTTTGGTTGCAATGCTACACTGAATTTCAGCAGGTGCTTGCAGGTTTCACTGTAATGCATAGCCACATGGCGTTGCAGGTTTTCTCCCTGCCATAGCACTAGCTTTCGTGTGAAATACTCTTGAAAGAGGCGGTCAACCCCAAATCACCTCACCTCAAATGACTTAGTTTAAATTTTTTTCTTGCCAGGGCAAGATAGAGGGTTATACACAAGTTTGCTCAAGGTTCATATGGCAATGTTATATGGCACAGATTCGAGTGTAATCATTTCTTTATAACCCATTCTATTCCATTTGACTCTTGTAAAAATAGTCAGGAAACAGCCCACTTGCGAAGGCAAGCTACAGTGACATCCCAAAATATTGCTTTATGATGTCACAGAGGACATATTCGGCAAGTTGCCAGCATTGAAACAACGGCTACTAGGCAAATATGATATATGTACATTTGCATGTATGGCCTTGTATCAAATAATAGCACAGATATTTTCAACAAAATAGGTATATCAACATTGGTATGACTATCTAAGGGATTTTGCAGAAGCCTTGAAATTCAGGCCATGTAGAACAGAGGTCAGGATAAGAAATCTGAAGCACTAAGAGAGGCCCTGTTTTCAATATATAATGTTGACCACACAGAGATAATACCACACAACTGTCATTTATCAGATGACCTACTGAGAAATGACTCCAAAGGATGATTCTATGTTGGCCACGGATATTAAAACCTTTTTGCTAAAAGCAGAACTTTTTTGCTGACAACAGTGGATTAAGATACTGTCAGTCACGTTAGTGAAGACTGTCAACCCTAAAGGGTTTGCTCATCATGCACTGTGCTGGATAATGTAATTAGATAGACAGCAGCATGGAACCACTCTCCTGTCATGGGAGATGTCACAGGAGAAAAAGGTATTGTGTTGGTTAAAGGCGCAGTAGCACAAAGGTATGTTTTGTGGCAAGGAAACTTGGGGAAGTTTCTCTTGTATGAGCACTGATCAGAAGTTAACAAATCTGGGCCCATATTTTCTCTTAGCACTAAGACAATCGTAAGTCAATGTTAATGAATGGCACTTACGACTATCTTAGCGCTAAGAGAGCTTCGAAAATATGAGTCCTGGAAGTCAAAGATTACTTGCAAAATTTTGCCTTTGATTGTCCCTAGAAACACCTAAATATCTTGTTTCCTTTTTTAAACAACCAACCATCAAGAAACATGTGTACAAGAAGCCTTCTGCAAGTTGGATACTTTATAATATTGACGAACAAATTTGAAATATTATAACTTACATCGGAGAGTTGACATTTGAGAAAATTAAAAAATATCATCCTTCCAATTGTTAGCTACGACCATCAAACTTTATCTTCAACTCTTAGACTGGGTTTTCATCCAGTCTTAAACTGTACCAATCATTGCTGAAAATAACTGATATATACTTAGTGCCATCACATATTGCACATCATATACCATATATATTTCTACCAAATAATGCTTAACCATATATAGAAATGAAAATCTCTGGATACCATACAAGATTTAATAAGCGCACATCAAAACTGCCACAATTAAGATACTTCACTTATTGAAAAGAGGAGGGTTATGGTTAGGGGAGTTCTTCTTGGGGATCATCATCAATCAAATTTACATTTTTCAAAGGGAGGGGGTGGGTGGGTCCTTGAATCCCCTGAACCCCATGGACCACCTCCCCACCACCTCCTGGATCTGCCATTGGTGAAATATCCAGGAGATTGAGGGTTAACAATATTTATTCCTTTATTTGCCACCAGAAAGTTTTAAGGGGCTCATCAGACTTATGATGAAGGAGATCCAATTCATGAAAGATGAAAGGATGCCATGCTGACCTCAACACAATTTTACTTATACCTATTGATTACACTGGTACACACACAACATAATGACACAGGTTATTTTTGTCATATGTGCAATGAATACTTTTATCAAATTAGAACTCTGGTCTCCATCATGTTATTTAATAACAATACATCAAAGCCAAAGAATCCTTTGAAGTTTATATCAACAATGGTATTAACACTTTCAGTCTGTGTCCTAATTACATTTTCTTCCAATAATGTCAAGACACGATACATTTTTGATGAAATTAACATTATCAGTAGATATTAAGCTTCTTCAATGATAACGACATCTGGTTGGTGTATTGGCCTTATGCAGCTGTAGTGATGTTGGTGACTTGTTCATAAAGAAAGGATGAGGTGAGGTGATTTGGGGTTTAAAGGGGCAGTATCACGTTCGACTGAAATAAGTCGATGGAATGTATTTGAAAAATAATTTCACCAACAGTAAAACACCCTTCTCTCCTCGGAAAATCAAGTTAAAAAATTAGTGTACATGGTTCCGTAACGCCATGGGAATCGTTTTTGTCATTCGATATAATAAAATGTGTTCACAATAATGGCCACCATGCAAATTTTGCTTTATAAGCAGCACCGTTATCACCACTACTAATAATTGGTTTGTGTAATAAGATGTTACCCTCTAAAGTAAATATAAATGATGTAAACTACCATTAGAAATGGGAAATTTGATGAAATATAATTTGCCAAAAAACGTGCTACTGCCCCTTTTAAGCAGCTTTCAAAATTATATCACAGATGCTAGAATTATTGCAATGACAAATTCTGTAACACAATTGTGGCTCTGTATTGCGGTGAAACCTGCAAGTAACTAGCAAACCATGTGAGGTACTCCACTGAATTTCAGTGTAGCATTGCACCCAAACCTTACTGCGTGTAGAACAGTTCTCTACTGCAGACAAAGTTGCCGTGCCCCTGGCAGGATTCAGACCTCTTGACCTGAAGCTGAACGCCCTAACTACTGCGTTATCCAGCACCCATAAAGAAAGTGCAATTCTTAACATGTTCAGCTTCAAATCAAGAGGTCTGGGGTTCAAATCCTGATAAAGGCTTGCCAGCTTTGTCTGCCCATGGAAACCAGTTTCAGAAAGGTGTGGTCTGAAATTCAGTGCAGTTCATGCAGGTTCTGGTGGCAAGGGAAGGTTCTACAGCAATGTAAAACAACATTGGTGTTGCAGGCTTTCTCCCTTCAATCTAGAGACTGACAAGTGAAAGTGAAAGACTGTAGACTTCACCCCGAATAGAGCCATGATACTATTCATTTCGTTTCAAACATATTTTATTCATAAGAAAAGGATTGGGTACAAGTTATAAAACTTAGAACACCCTCTCCTAAGTGTTTATATATATATATTATTTACATTCTTTATACAAGATGGACAGAAGGCAATAGTTAAAAGGGGAAACAGAGGAACAGTGACAATAATTAAGAAAACCTTTTAGATTGACAAATGTAGGTTTGAACGATTTTAAATATGATACTCTTCCTGCATTGGTACTAAGGCTGTGCAATATTATTGCAATACAGAGTTGTGCAATACACGTATTGCAATACGATATTTATATCGCAATATATTCCACCAACAAATATTACCGTATTCGCCGTAATAGAAGCCCTGGGCGTTTAAAAAATTGGAAAAAGGGGGCGTTTATTAAAATGACTTTTAAAAATCATAAAAAGGGGGCGTTTATCAAAAAATGTCTGTTGATGTCCAAAAGAAAAAGAAACATCGATTTTATTTCAGAGTTTTAATCAAAATAAGTGTATCAAATAAATGTAAAGAAGGGTTGAATGTCGCAGTATATTATTTGTATCAAATTTCAACCAATACTGATACACAATTTGCAATGGCAATGGAAACTAATTAAACTCACGAAGATACATTGAGTAATTGAATCCGCCATCTTGTCGCACCGTTACTCTTATACAATGAAACTTTAGTTTGCTAGGAATCTAAATATAACCACCAATGAACGGCATCATAAACACAATCAGCTGATAAGCACATGGTGCAGAACGATTATGTAGACACTATTTCCGGGTCATGATATTGTTTATTTATATCACATTGACAACTACACGTGAACAAAATAACTTTCATGATAAATAATATGTAATTTAAATAAGTGGGAAATCTTCCAAGAGAGTTGAGCAAGACATTTTCCTGTTTCTTAAAACATGGCGTTTGCATAAAATGTGTAGTGACTGATCGTTACAGAAATTCGACAGTCGCCGGGGGACTGGATATACCATGTACCTTACACTTTACTGGACATAAGAGGTTGATAGCAAGATTGAAAACTCTTCTTCAATGAAACATCAGTAAGATAAGTCGATACAAAAGAGGGGCGTTTATTAGGAATCATTTTCCGCGAGTCAAAAATGGCTTAGGGGGGCGTTTATTAGGAGAGGGCGTTTATTAAGATGAATACGGTAAGTCAAATTTATTCATTTATCTTGTGAAAGGCACATTTATAGGCTTAACTTGTGTTAATAAAATTATTTTGAAGTGCCAGAATGTGTGTTGGACTGCATTAAAAATGATATTTTTAAAGATCTGAAAGTCATTTTATCAAATGTGTCATGTTTAAACTACAAAAAGAAGTATAAAAGTTGAATGTAGATTCATTTTGTTTGTTGCAATATCCTTGGCACAAGTTAAAATGGTTTCTAGATAAATAGCTCATTGTCAGAGGATCTTGCAATATATTGTGGTACATATTGCAATACATTTGAGCAATATGTATCGCAATACAAAAATTGAGGCAATACACAGCCCTAATTGGTACTAGCCACCATGATATAAATGGAATACGATTGTCATAGGCTTCACTGCAAATATAGCCCTGGTAGTATTTGCTGGCTTTCTTCCTAGCCATCATGATATAAGTGGAATAATACTCCTAAAGTCACTATTGCTGTAATTGTCATGAGCACTTTCCATCAAAGGATTAATCAAAATTCACAGTACTTTTCTCTTGTACCTAGTACCAATCAAGATATAGGAATTTCACACCTCAGTTCATACTGTGATGTGGTCTATGATGGATACCATTCCAAGCACATTTGATATTATGATGAATAATGTATTTCATTACAACAAGCACATGTTGAATAATTCATCACTGGTTAAGAATAAAGTCTACAGGAAGCAAGACAATGAACACTACCTCATTTAGTTATTGCCTCTTCAGACAGGAAGCAATCTGGTTTAATCACTTCATTAGTTCCTCACAATACAAGGCTGTACAAGGGCAAATCCAGGAACGTTGTCAAGCAAATCCAGGAACGTTGTCAAGGAACGGCTTATTGGGTCGTGTATTGAGGTGTTTTACCCATTATGATATATACTGCATAAACTTCAATAATAAATAGCAAATTTGAGAAACATAATCTGCAAAAAATATGCGATGGCTACAACTTTAGGAGTCTAAAAGTGATTTTTGGCTTAACCCTTGTGCGATGGAGAGGGGTCCAAATGGACCCAAGTGTAATGTTTTTGTGTGTTCGTGTTTATCTATAGGTTCATACCTTTATCTATGGGTCCAAATCTCCAGGATAAACAACATGAGGTTTTCTATAGGCGGCTATATTTATTCCACTAGCGTTACAAGCGCCCTCTGTAGGGGAGGTAACTCTCATCATGACGTAGGGTCATATTCAGTTTGTAGTTTGAAGCGTATACTTATAATATTGACTATTACGACACCAAGGGTTACACAACTTGATATAAAAGTGCCCAGTGTTGAAATATCTTAAAGGTACATCCATTGTGTTGTTAGGGGTCACATATTCCAAACATTATAAATGGTGTAACTTTATCGAGAAGTACCGACTGTTACCAAAAACTACCATATTAATGACAGTGGACTAGCTTAGTATATTGACGATATGAAGGTAAAAGTGGTGATTTCTGATCGAAAACCGGACAATGCACCGCAATTGGTCAAACTTATTTTAGAATCTTATTTATAACAAATTTGAGTTGATAATGTTTAATAGGTTATATAACTACTGTGCATGTAAATGGGACATTCACTTTCAGTTTCTACACATGCATAATGATGTTACTCTATTTTAATTAGAAACTAGTAATTATGATACATTTGGCAATTGGGGATGAATATGCAGGCTTGCATTTATTTGTAGTATAAACAGCACATGTTGTGTGTTGGAACGTATTAAAGCCAAATAAAATTTATGAAACACAATTGATGCACCTTTAATGTGACCTCAGGTAATCCTCGATTGACCAATTTACTTTTTAAAAATAGAGCCATGGGCTCTGGAATCTCCTTTGGCCAAGGGCTTTAGAGAAGAAGATGGGGTCAAAGCGTCACCAAAACTACAATTTAGAATCCCCATTTGCCAAGGAGACAGCACAAAACATTTCATTCTCTAGATCTTTTAGAACTGGAGAAGAAGATACAAATAGCTTTTTAAGGGTGTGACCCTTGTGACCCTATTTGGGGTCATCGGGTCACGAAATCTACAATTTAGAATCCCCCTTGGCCAAGGAGCCTGCAAACAACTTTTCAGCTCTCTAGAGTAATTGGTTCTGGAAAAGAAGTTGAAAAAACAAAAAGTTTACAGACGGACAAACAGACGGACGGACGAGCTAAAAATCTTAAAATTGGGTTAGTATATATATAGCGTATTTTCATTTCACAAATGCCAAGAAACCTAGAATGCAGATGCTGTCCATAGATCACTGATAGAACTTTCCCTTTAAGAAAACAAGAAGATTCCATTATTGGATTGCATTGACACACTCGCCTCAAGTGCATTTTTCAAAAGAACACTAAGCAGAATTTACTCAATTTTAAAACTTCACACTGTAAAAAGTAAATGTATTACTGAATTTAAGGTTTTCCATTTACATTTTAACCCAATAACCTAAACAAATATGCTTGGAAGCTAATCACTTCATTTGGCAGGTGCTGAAAATAGAATGACAGATTATCTAACTTGTGAAATCTGTCTGTCAGTTCTCGTTAAGGATAATTATAACGAATGGCTAGTTTCAACTGCAGATCATGTTAAAGGAGTCTTTCTTTATAGCCTCCTGTCAATGACTTGAACTTTCATCAAGATTCACGAATGATAAAACTATATTATAAATTAAGAGACCAGTCCAAATTTTTTAAATGCAAACTAAATCAATTTGAACTTCTGATAACTCTTTAATTTCAATGTTGTACAAAACAATAGGAGGTGAGGTGAGTTGGGGTTTAACGCCGCTTTCAAGAGTATTTCACAAATATCACAGCTGCTAGTATTATAGCAGGGAAAAAGCCTGCAACGCCATGTGGCTATGCATTGCGGTGAAACCTGCGAGCATCGGCTGGAACTTAGTTAGCCAATCATGAAATTCATTGTAGCATGCACCCAAACCTTACTGCATGTAGAACAGTTCTCTATTGCAGACCAAGGTTGCAGTGCCCCTGGCGGGTTTCAAACTCTGAACCTCTTGATTCGAAGCCAAACACACGTTAAAGACACATAAAATGCTTCGAACTGCGGCAAGGGAGGGAACAGGAACTTGCCACTTTACTCCTTTGATTGTTGCCTCACATATAGGTGGAAAGTTGCAAGTATTACTATATATGTGGTGTGTGGAGTGTTTTACTAACTAAACTCACGTGCAAAAGAAACGTCCCCATACAAAATACAAGATATTTCAATCGACGGGCGATAAATACGACTGAAACAGCGTTACATCATGTCTTCAGAACCCAACAATACTAAATATGAATTTTCAAAACATATTATCCATTCATAACTCTGAGAAACACAAGTTTTAAGAAATGGTCCTTTTGGAATCTCCTTAACTAGAAGAGATAGAAGCCTCAAAAAGCCAGTTTTGGCTTGTTTTGTGACGTCCTACAGTATTAAATGACGCGTCAACGAATTTAAATCAAAGAAGGTTATTTATGTCAAGGATATCTTTAATTAATTAAATTTCTACTTTTTCAATGTTTCAAACTTAAATACCAAATATTGTGGGCCAAAAACATCTTTAAAAAACGATTTTAGCACCCCATGTCTATTTGAAGAGATGTAAAATAAAAATTGCATACTCTGATGTATGAAATTGTGAATACTTCTTTACAAAACATGTGGCTACCAAATACATTCAAAATCTACTCTTCTCCGACATCAATATTTCATTTTATACTGCTTTCAAAATGTGGGGACATTTCTTTCGCACGTGAGTTTATAATTTGATTTGAAACAGTAAGTCATGAGTCACATATATCTTACTGATATTTACATCTAATTAAAATCATTGCCTATGGTAAAGTTTTAATTTAATTATAACAAAAGTGTTTATTTCATTAGGATTTACAAAACCATGTGCTTGTTTTTGGGGGCAAAATGAAAAAAACCCACCATATTGGCATATTGTAAATGAAAATGAAAGTTATAAAAAGTTTTCAATTACCGGTAAGAAGAACATAACTGAATATCAAGATAAAAAAATAATTAACTTTTAAAAGTTCATCGTTAAGTTTCGAAGCATTTAATTTTCACTGTATACAGTAATTACATTTTGATATAGTTCTGGAGAAACATTTATTAGATAAGATAAACAACAACGCCTTGAGCGTGATAAGATATAATCTCATGCAAATGTCATTATTTATTTTATTGAAATTCAACTTTTTTCTCTACATTAATCTAGAATCTAGGATGGCCTTTAGTACTTCAGTACAGAAAAAGATTCTGAGTTGGAAGGAGTTAAATCATGGTTTAAATTGACTACACACATTGTACCATCCCAAACTCATTTTTATTTAGCAAATATGATCATATATTGGTTTTTGTTCTACCAGTATGTCTCCGTTATGAATTTTCATCGGAGTTGGGGTCTCACCTGTCTAAAAGCCCACCCACATGTTTTCAAGATGTTTGTTTGCCTGGCCCTGGTCTTATAACCGGGAGAATATGGTATATTGAAATGTTTTTAATAGCTGGTGAAGATGGTGGTGGGATTAGTGCAGTGGTCAGCTCATTAGGCTTTGGATCCAGAGGTCTAGGGTTCGAATCCGCAAGGAGCTGGACAATTTATCTGCTGTGGCGAACTCTTCTGCAGTAAATTTTGGGTGCAATGCTACATTGAATTCTCAGTACCACCCATGGTTCCAGCCGATTCTCACAGGTTTCACCACAATGCATAGCCCCCCTGGTGTCGCAGGCTTTCTCCCTGAAATAATTCTAGCCGCTGTTATATAGTGAAAAACTCTTGAATGCAGCGTTAAACACCAAGTGAATTCACCTGTGTTAAGACAAGAAACTTGTATATAAGAAAAGGTACAAATTCCTGTTTAGATTAATTGATTAACAGATCAAGAACAACAGGTGCAAATACTCTACACAATTAGAAACAATCAGCTCTGTTAGGTACAGCAAATTCTTGGATGGGTGCCAAATGAAAAACATTCTTGTTGAAATTGTGTCCAACCAAATCAGTAAATATTAAAAGAATGTTTGGCTTTATCTAAGTTTTCAGCACATTCAGTTTCAGATGAACATGTTATCACTTCATATTTGTCATTAGAAAGTCGGTAAGTAACAAAAAGGGGGACCCAGGAATTTTCAAAGGGAATGGGAGGAGGTTGACTTGCTTATTTATTCAAGAGACCTCATCTAAAACCTTTGACTTAAGCGATGTATCAAAAGGCGGCAGAGGAGAATTCGAAGGATTTGCCTCCTCTCCTCCTCTCCCCCAACCACCACCCCCACCTCCCTCTTAAAGGGGCAGTAGCACGTTTTTTCGCTCAAATAAGTCGATGAAATGTATTTGAAAAATAATGTTATCATTAGTAAAACACCCTTCTCTCTTCGGAAAATCAAGTTAAAAATGAGTGTACATGGCTCAGTAAAGCCATCGGGATCGTTTTTGTCATTCGAAACAATAAAATGTGTTCACAATAAAATGGCCGCCATACAATTTTTGCTTTAAACGCAACACCGTTAAATCACTACTAGGGATAATTGGTTTGTGTAATAGGATGTTTTGGCCTCTAAAGTAAATTTAAATGGCACAAGCTTTCATTATCGATTGGAAATTTGAAAAAAATAAATTTTGCAAAAAACGTGCTACTGCCCCTTTAAGATGGAGAAAGTTAATGCACCAAGATATGATATAGATATTCTGACCTGAATATGATTCAAGGATAAATCCATTGAATCGACAGGATGCCATTTTGTTAAATTCTCCCAGTGTTAAGTTTGTGTATTATAAATTAGGAATATCACGTTTCATTATTTTCAGATCTGAATGCATTATCGTGGCAATAGTACAATGCCAACATCATCGATTTTTATTTACTCAAAAAAGCAATATCCCTTTCCCAGTTTATCAGAAATCGCTCTCAATCGAAAGGCAATCAGTTTGCATAGTGAAGTTGCCTAGCAACCCTGGTCAGCCATATTTATTAAACATGGAAATCCTCTTGTGCATTGAAGATATGTAATTCTAGGTTATACAATTAATCTCTCTATCTAATTAATAGTGTACAGAAAGCTGATAAAGAATTTATTTCAAATTAGTTGAAATAGTTGGCATGTATTATTGGATTCCTGCATAAGTTACAAATATATATGTCTGGATGACTCTCAATTCCTTAAAATAATTGAGTCGAGTTATGTATATTCATAGGTAGGTTGATTTCACAAAATTTCACAAAAGTGTTTTTATCATCAGATTACAATAAAATTATCTTCATATCTCTACCATGTATATATTTAAAAAAAAAAAAAATGGTACCTTGACATTGAGTTTCATTATCTCTCGTCATGACATAGGGCTTGAAACCTTGATGGACTATGGCCCATTGCCTTTCAAGCCTATGAGCTAAAATTTAATTCGGACACTCTACCAATTAAGCTAAAGGGACATAAGGTCCTGACACAGAACCTGTACCAAGGTGAAAGCTAATCACAAATTAATCAATGAAACGTGACAAGTGTACCAACTCCAGCTGCAGAGAACAAACTGATCTCACTTCACAGGAGAACCACTGACGACATTGGCATGCTGAACTTTCACAGTAGAGGCACTTAATTGGCTCGTTGGCTGCTGCCCATGCCATAGCCCATCTGGCCTTTAAAGCCTAATCAGCTAAAAGTTCATTCAGACACTCTACCAGTTGAGCTAAAGGGACATTATACTCCTGACCCAAACCATACCACAGGTAAAACCTTGACGGACAACGGCCCATGCCATAAGCCAATATGGCCTTTCAAGCCTAATCAGCTAAAATTTCATTCAGACACTCTGTCAGTTGAGTTGAAGGGACATTATACTCCTGACACAGAAATTGTACTGCAGGTAAAACCTTGATGGACATCGCCCATGCCATAAGCTCATCTTCCCTTTCAAGCCTATTCACACACTCTACCAATTAAGCTAAAGGGACATTATGATACTGATACAGAACCTGTACCAAGGTGAAAGCTAATCACAAGTTAATCAATGAAACGTGACAAGTGTACCAACTCCAGCTGCAGAGAACAAACTGATCTCAATTCACAGGAGAACCACTGACGACATAGGCATGCTGAACTTTCACAGTAGAGACACTTGGCTCGTGTGTTCTGCACATTAACTCAACACTTAGTTACTGTTAAACCTAATCTCAGAGAGGATCAATGTATGGATGTCCTTAAAGGGAGGATTCTATCGGGATATTTTTGTGGGAACGAGATCCAAGAGGACATTTACGCATCTATTTATTTAATATACGTATTTATTACAAAATCCAGGTGAAACATATTACTTGTGGTATTTATTTTATGGCTTTATTATTAAAAACAACTAGAAGTTAATTAAGCCATTCACTGGCACTACAAGTGTAAAAAGCTTTGCTACGGCACAAGAAGTTATTAATTTGTTTAATGACAAATTACATGTTACCATTAGAGTAATATATCAATACTATGTTTTATCATTTAAACAAAACAAAATTATTGAAAATACAGAATAATTTTTCCTCTCACATGGCGGCCATTCCACATTAGAAACCTCTCCTTTAAGATCAAGTATCAAGAAATAATTTTTGAATAATTTTTAAGGTTTGATCATTCCTGCTTTCAATGCTGATAAAAATCTTTTTACAAATTCTTTTTATTCCTTTCAGTTCAGCAAATGTTCATTTGTATCCCTGATTGATATAATATCAATCCTTTATAGAACAGATCCCCATAGAATGGTAACTTTAAAGCATGGATCATCTTAGAACCGTCCTTTTAATAAAACACGGATCCTCGCTGAATGTCCTAGAACGATCCCTTTAAAGTAGGGCTGCGTATTGCCTCAATTTTTGTATTGCGATACATATTGCTGAACTGTAATGTATTGCAATACGTACCACAATATATTGCAAGATCCTCTGACATTGAGATATTTCTCTAGAAACCATTTTAACTAGTGCCAATGATATATTGCAACATGCTAAATGAACTCTACATTTAACCTTTATACTCCTTTTTGCAGTTTAAACATGACACATTTGATAAAATGACTTTCAGATCTTTAGAAAGATCATTTGTAATACAGTCCAACACACATTCTAGCACTTCAAAATAGTTTTCTTAATACAAGTTAAGCCAGTAAATGTGCCTTTTACAAGACAAATAAATTTGACTTAATATTTGTTGGTGCAATATATTGCAATATGAAAGTCGTATTGCAATACGTGTATTGCATAACTCTGTAATGCAATATATTGGTATTGCAATAATATTGCACAGCCTTACTTAAAGTATGGAAAAGTGGTCTGCCTCCCCCTTTTTTGTGCAGGTCAATAATTAGGTCTTCAAGACTACGTCTGGAAGACCTATTGTTATTATCCGTGTTCTTCATTATTATTATTAGGTCTTCAAGACGAATGTCTGGAAGACCTATTGTTATTATCCGTTTTTAGGTCTTCAAGACGAATGTCTGGAAGACCTATTGTTATTATCCGGTTTTTTTTTCTTATTATTTGTACGTTTTTTGTTAAACGGATTCTGAAGTAACGGCTGAACTGATTTGCATGAAATTTTCAGGGATCATAGCCTGTAACACAAACTCGCCTTGTACGTCGGCCGAATTTTGATTTTCGTCTCCTATCCTCAGTTATCTCCCCTTGAAGTCAAAATTTTAAACCTTAATAGCTCGAAATCTAATCAAGATATTTTCATAAAACTTTCACCAAAATGTGGGCAACAACATTCCCCATCGATTAGGCCTATAGCGTTTTTCGGCCGTAATAATAGATTTTTTGCTATTTCGGAAAAACTGAAAATTTTGTCAACTTTCGCGGTTTTAAGGGTACGCATCTTCAAAAATCTTCTCTTAAATCACAGCAATACATACAACTATGTGTGATAGCTCATCCGAAAGCTATATGAATGTACAACAACTTGATCTTTTCCGAATTTTGAATTTCGTCCTCGAATTTCAGGAATATGCCCTTGAATATGGACCTTTTTTTAAAAGAGCGTTTTTAGGCTATATGTTCAATGGGGCATAACTCTGTTACAAATGAACTTATGTCAAAGTTACTTATTGCTATCTCTTCCATATAACTAGTTAAACAATTCCACAACATATCATTATCATGTAAAAGTTAATAGTATCGACACAATTTGGACGTATTTCCAAAAATATAAATTTTTGGGATTTTGAGACTTTTCGAGGGGTACTTTCTTTGTAGAATTTTCCATTGTAAACCACTGAAGATACAATTATGTTTAATATATCACCGTGAAGTAGAGATGTCCTTTATTAAGGTAAATAAATTTCAAACATTTTTCTGTCATACTTTATGTGTGACAAGTCATAGAAGATTGCCATTTTTCAGAACTCGCCATTTTCAGCCATGTTTAAATTATCATTACTGCTTAACTTCTTACGCTATTGAAATTTTGCATACACCTACTTATGCACAATTTCAAGAAGAACAACTTTTATGTTGACCGCTTTCATCATAAAGTTGATAGTTAAGCCTCGAACATCGCAAACGATGTCTAGGGGTCCAAATTTAAGCATTTTTGAGTATTCTCTTGAATATTCAGAACAGCATAACGCATTAATTATGTATGCAATCTAAATGATGATTGCATCTTCTTAAGTGGAAATTAAAGCACAACATTTTCTATGTTACACCTTAGTATGGAAATATTAACCATTTTGTCTTAATCGTGAGAAATGTAATGTAGGGGTCCATTAATATGTGATTTTTCCGTTTTCAGAGGGTCATTGTCTTTGGATAATTTTTGTAAAATAACTACTGAAGATAGAGACATGTTTGATAGCTCATTTTAAAGCATAATAACTGGCGAATAACCGAGAGTCCAGCATGGAGTTCAAGGTCAAGCAGAAGTCTTGAAGACCTAAGTATTGACGCGTCAATCCTAGTTATTATTATTTTTTGTACTTTTTTTGTCCAGAGCTTTCTAAAGTAACCACGTGGACGATTCACATGAAATTTTCAGGGATGATAGCTTGTGACTCAACTTAGATTTTAACGAGTCACTTTTTAGATTTTCAACTTCTTTCGTGAGTTATCTCCCTTTGAAATCAAAACTTTAAACCTTCATAGCTCGAATACTAATCAATATATTTTCTTAAAACTTTCACCAAAATGTGCGCAACAAAATTCCCCATAATAAAGGTTAATGTCATTTTTTCGGCCGTATATATAGATTTTTTGCTATTTCGAAAAAACTGAATTGTGTGTGAACTTTCGCAGTTTTTAGGGTACGCGTCTTTGAAAATCTTCTCCTAAATCAGGGAAAAACATACAGCTATATATGATAGCTCATTTGAAAGCTGAATACCTGCTCCATAGCTTGCTGTGCGCCGAATTTTGAATTTTGGCCTGTAATTTGAGTTATCTGCCCTTGAATATGGTCCTTTTTTAAATGTTCCTTTTTCGACTGCATGTTCAAAGGGGCATAACTCTGTTCGGAATTAACTTATGTCAAAGTTATATATTGCAATCTCTTTATAATAACCAGCTCAACACTTCCATAACATATCATTATCATGTAAAAATTGATAGTTTAGGCACAATTTGGACATATTCTCAAAAATGTAAAATTTTGGGATTTTGAGATTTTTCGAGGGGTACTTTCTTTGTAGAATTTTCCATTGTAAACCATTAAAGATACAATTATGTTTAATATAGCATCGTGAAGTAGAGATGTCTTTTATTAAGGGGCATAAATTTCAAACATTTTTCTGTCATACTTTATGTGTGACAAGTCATAGAAGATTACCATTTTTCAGAACTCGCCATTTTCAGCCATGTTTAAAGGATCATTACTGCTTAACTTCTTACACTATTGAAATTTTGCATACACCTGCGTATGCACAATTTCAAGAAGAACAACTTTTATGTCGACCGCTTTCATCAAAAAGTTGATAGTTAAGCCTCGAACATCGCAAGCGATGTCTAGTGGTCCTAATTTAAGCATTTTTGATTATTTTCTTGAATATTCAGAACAGCATAACGCATTAATTATGTATGCAATCTAAATGATGTTTACATCTTCTTAACCGGAAATTCAAGCACAACATTTTCTATGTTGCCCCTTAGTATGGAAATATTGACCATTTTGTCTTAATCGTGAGAAATGTAATGTAGGGGTCCATTAATATGTGATTTTTTCGTTTTCAGAGGGGTACCTTCTTTGGAGAATTTTTGTAAAAAAAACTACTGAAGATAGAGACACGTTTGATAGCTCATTTAAAGCAGAGAAACAGATGAATCACTCTGAGTCCAACATGGAGTTCAAGGTCAAGCAGAAGTCTTGAAGACCTAAGTATTGACGCGTCAATCCTAGTTTTTTTCTTATTATTTGTACGTTTTTTGTTAAACGGATTCTGAAGTAACGGCTGAACCGATTTGCATGAAATTTTCAGGGATGATAGCCTGTAACACAAACTCGCCTTGTACGTCGGCCGAATTTTGATTTTCGACTTCTTTCTTGAGTTATCCCCCCTTGAAATCAAAACTTTAAACCTTAATAGCTCGAAATCTAATGAAGATATTTTCATAAAACTTTCACCAAAATGTGGGCAACAACATTCCCCATCGATCAGGCCTATAGCAATTTTCGGCCGTAATAATAGATTTTTTGCTATTTCGAAAAAACTGAAAATTTTGTCAACTTTCGCGTTTTTTAGGGTACGCGTCTTTAAAAAACTTCTCTAAATTCACGGCAATACATACAGCTATGTGTGATAGCTCATCTGAAAGCTAAATGAATGGACAACAACATGATCTTTCCCGAATTTTGAATTTCGTCCTCCAATTTCAGGAATATGCCCTTGAATATGGGCCTTTTTGAAAAAGGCGTTTTTCGGATGGATGTTCAAAGGGGCATAACTCTGTTACAAATGAACTTATGTCAAAGTTACTTATTGCTATCTCTTTCATATAACTAGTTAAACAATTCCACAATATATCCTTATCATGTAAAAGTTGATAGTATCGACACAATTTGGACGTTTTCCCAAAAAAGTAAAATTTTGTGATTTTGAGACTTTTCGAGGGGTACTTTCTTTGTAGAATTTTCGATTGTAAACCACTGAAGATACAATTATGTTTAATATATCACCGTGAAGTAGAGATGTCGTATATTAAGGGGAATAAATTTCAAGCATTTTTCTGTCATAGTTTTTGTGTTACAAGTCATGGAAGATTGCCATTTTTCAGAACTCGCTATTTTCAGCCAAGTTTAATGGATCATAACTGCCTTACTAATTAAGATAATGAAATTGTATTTACACCTTCGGGTGCACAAATTCAAGAACAACAACTCATTTATTGAACTCTTTCATCAAAAAGTTGATAGTTAAGCTCCGAACATCGCAAATGTTGTCTAGGGGTCCAAATTAACACATTTTTGAGTATTTTCAGCCAAGTTTAATGGATCATAACTGCCTTAATAATTAAGATAATGAAATTGTATTTACACCTTCGGATGCACAAATTCAAGAACAACAACTCATTTATAGAACTCTTTCATCAAAAAGTTGATAGTTAACCTCCGAACATCGCAAATGTTTGCTAGGGGTCCAAATTAACGCATTTTTGAGTATTTTCTTGAATACTACAAACAACATAACACATTACTTATGTATATATATTTTAGTGTAAATCAAAGCACAACATCTTTATGTCTGACCTTATTTTGAATATTTAATCGTTTTGTCATGATAATGAAGGAAATAATGTTGGGACCAAAACATGTTTCATATGATCAGATACGGTGCTTTATTGAATAATTTACCAACGCTTCTTCAGGTATAATAGGCAAATAGGGGTCCAAAATACGTATTTTCAGTATTTTCATAATGTTCAGAAGAACATGACGCACTAACTATGTTTACAAACTAATTAATGCATGGTTTTAAGTAAAACATTAGTTCAAGCATTGACACCTGCGTCTAGGGATAAAAAACAACAACATATAAATGTTCTGAAAATTCAGAGCAATTTACTCCTTCACTGTGTAAGCAATCCAAATAATGTTTCCATCTACACAGGCCTTTGTGGTATTCAAGCACATCGTCTTTTAGCTAATAGCATATATCATGTAAGAGTGAAAACAATATGCATTTTAAACTTTGATCATGAAACATTCCTTTGTAGAAGACACATACATTGTATATTTATGGAGGATCAAGAACAACAACTCATTTATTGAACTCTTTCATCAAAAAGTTGATAGTTAAGCTCCGAACATCGCAAATGTTGTCTAGGGGTCTAAATTAACGCATTTTTGAGTATTTTCTTGAATATTACAAACAACATAACGCATTACTTATACATGCAAACGTAATGATGATTACATCTACTTAAGTGGAAATTAAAGCACAATATTCTCTATGTTGCACCTTAGTGTGAAAATATCAACCATTTTGTCTTAATCGTGAGAAATGTCATGTAGTGGTTCATTAATAACCGATTGTTCCATTTTTAGAGGGTCATTGTATTTGCAGATTTTTTGTAAAATAACTACTGAAGATAGAGACATGTTTGATAGCTCGTTTTAAAGCAGAGAAACCGACGAATAACCCTGAGTCCAACATGGAGTTCAAGGTCAAGCAGAAGTCTTGAAGACCTAAGTATTGACGCGTCAATCCTAGTTATTATTATTATTATTATTATTTTTTGTACTTTTTTTGTCCAGAGCTTTCTGAAGTAACCACTGGACCTATTCGCATGAAATTTTCAGGGATGATAGCCTGTGACTCAACTTAGATTTTAACGAGTCACTTTTTGGATTTTCGACTTCTTTCGTGAGTTATCTCCCTTTGAAGTCAAAACTTTACACCTTCATAGCTCGAATACTAATCAATATATTTTCTTAAAACTTTCACCAAAATGTGCGCAACAACATTCCCTATCAAAAAGGTTAATGTCATTTTTTCGGCCGTATATATAGATTTTTTGCTATTTCGAAAAAACTGAATTTTGTGTGAACTTTCACAGTTTTTAGGGTACGCGTCTTTGAAAATCTTCTCCTAAATCAGGGAAATACATACAGCTATATATGATAGCTCATATGAAAGCTGAATACCTGCTCCATAGCGTGCTGTGGACCGAATTTTGAATTTTGGTCTGTAATTTTAGTTATCTGCCCTTGAATATGGTCCTTTTTTAAATGTTCCTTTTTCGACTGCATGTTCAAAGGGGCATAACTCTGTTAGAAATGAACTTATGTCAAAGTTATATATTGCAATCTCTTTATAATAACCAGCTCAACACTTCAATAACATATCATTATCATGTAAAAACTGATAGTTTTGGCACAATTTGGACATATTCCCAAAAAAGTAAAATTTTGTGATTTTGAGACTTTTCAAGGGGTACTTTCTTTGTAGAATTTTCGATTGTAAACCACTGAAGATACAATTATGTTTAATATATCACTGTGAAGTACAGATGTCCTTTATTAACTTGAATAAATGTCAAAGATTTTTCTGTCATAGTTTATGTGTGACAAGTCATAGAAGATTGCCATTTTTCAGAACTCGCCATTTTCAGCCATGTTTAAAGGATCTTAACTGCCTTACTAATTAAGATAATGAAATTGTATTTACACCTTCGGGTGCACAAATGCAAGAACAACAACTTTTTTGTTGAACCCTTTCATCAAAAAGTTGATAGTTAAGCTCCGAACATCGCAAACGTTGTCTAGGGGTAAAAATTTCAGCATTTTTGTGTATTTTCTTGAATATTCAGAAAAATATAACGCATTACTCATGTATGCAATCTAAATGATGGTTAAATCTACTTAAGTGGAAATTAAAGCACAACTTTTTCTTTGTTAAACCCTAGTATGAAAAAAATATTCATTTTGTGGTAATCATGAGAAAGATCATGTAGGGGTCCATTAATAAGCGATGCTTCAATTTTCAGGGGTATTGTCTTTGGAGAATTTTTGTAAAAAAACTACTGAAGATAGAGACATGTTTGATAGCTCATTTTAAAGCAGATAAACTGATGAATAATCGAGAGTCCAACATGGAGTTCAAGGTCAAGCAGAAGTCTTGAAGACCTAAGTATTGCCTTGGCAATCCTAGTTGTTATATTAAGATTATGCACCAAAACTAAATGGTGGAAACTCTGACAAGACAGTCCCTTTAAAGCATGGAATAGTTGTCGGTCTTTTTTTTGTGCAGGCATTTTAGGATTATATGAAAATTGATTAATTAGAAATGCTGACAAGATTGAAGATGATAAAACTAGGTTACCAGATCAATACAACACCAATATCTGAGAGTGTCTCTGCTGTAACATCAAAGATGTTCAATGAAGAACATTTGAATTATCTCAATTATGACACGACACAAAAACATTATCTGCTGTTTGGTCAGGGTATTAATTACGAACCAAACCTGATGACTCTCCAACAGCATTTTCTTCTACCAGATCCAGAGGGGTGATTCAGTGGGTTCAAACCCCTCCAATACCCCCCCCCCCCCCCCTGCAGTAATCAATTATATATTGTGAAGAACATTTGAATTATCGCAATGATAACATGACATAAAATCAATATCTGAGGTTATAAGGAACCAAACCTGATCATTCTACAACATCAATTTGTTCCACTGTATCTGCCATCAAGGAAAAATAGTCAAGAACATTTGAATTATCTCAATGATAAAATGATCATTATCTGCTGTTTGGTCACAGTATAAAGTATTAACCAAACCCGATCACTCTACAACATCAATTTCTTCCAGTGTATCTGCTATCAACGATATATAGTAAAGAACATTTGAGTTATCTCAATGATAACATGACATAAAATCATTATCTGCTGTTTGGTCATGCTATAACTAAGGAACCAAACCCGATCAATATAACACTTCTATTTTATGTCAAACGGATATGCCTCCTCACAAGAAGCAATAAAATCTGCGAGAGACTCTCACGATACATGAGCTAATATCGGTCAATATGTCAGTAATTCTGTTAACTCTCTGTGTGCGTGTTTACCGCCTTTTGCCCACTTTCTCTTTATGACAAATCAGCAGGAACTACTATATGAGCTGATGAAATGACCATGTGAAATTCATGTGCTATACATAACTTTGCAAAGTAGGATTGTACTTTAACAAGATAAGTCAATTACACCATTTGTCAGGCACCCATCACCAGCACTGAATGTCTAAAAGTTTAACCACTGAGCCATCAGGCTTCCATGATATTCTATTTTGCATGATTCCCCCCTCCCCGAGCCAATTCCACCCACCAACCCCCCTCCCCCCCAAGAAATTTTTGGATAAAAATTTGATGGATTCCGAAGTTGACTCCCCCTTCCCTTCAATAACCCCCCCCCCATCTATCAAAGGCAATATTCCGCAAGTGAAACTTGATCTGTAGCCAATCCTTAGATATGACACTCATACCAACATCAACCTGCACGAAATAAGCTAAGATTACTTCACAAAAGAGCCACAAGCGACGTATGTGTGTTGATCAAACAAATCTGAGACTCATATGCAGCTTAAACACATCACTTAAGTACTGTTAGACTTTTTTGTTAGCTAGATCAATGTTTTTCTACTTAACTACTTACATTCTCTGTAAACATAAAAAAAATTACTTTTTCATTAGAAAAATCACTAATTTATAAAATATTAAAAACGAGACTGTCTTCATCAATAACAAAAAAAGATTTTACCGACAAACATACACATTTATATTTTTTTCATTAAAAAAATCATTAATATATAAAATATTAAATACTAGACTCTGTCTTCATCAATAAAAAAAGATTTTACTGACGAGTCCACGGAACATCCCGCGATAGTATTTCTTTAGTCAGATGAAAATACCTGCAGTTATTTAATATTTAATTGTTAACAAATTCTTATTTCAGTAAATTGGCAACCAATAGTCTTACCAACAAGTCCATGGAACATTCTTATAGTATTTCGTAAGTCGATGACAGTCCCTATTTATTGTTTTCTTTACTACAATTTCCTATTTCAGTAAATTGAAATCTCAGAATGTTTTATCAGCAAAAAGGAGACTTGACCCATCTTCATCAATAAAAAAAAGATTTTACCAACAAATCGACTGAACATTCTACAATAGTATTTTGTAAGTCAGAGACAATCCCTATATATTATTTACTTACTTCAAATTTCTATTCCAATAAATTGGCAACTAAGAATGGTTTGGCATAGATCCAGCACATAAAATGACCAGCACTGATTTAAAATGTCTGAAAATGTCACCTTTAATTCTGCTGTTTACATTAAATAAATAGCCTTGGCAGGGTTGCCATTAAAGGGACATTCCGTGTTTTTCATGAAATTTTATTTAGATTTGATAGATAAAAAAAATATCAAATGTCCTGTTTTACGTCCAAATCATCTCACTCGACTATCCCCTAACACCAAATATTTGCTACTTGATTTCAACGAAACCTCGAGCAGTGGCTTAATACACGACAAGAAGCCGAATGTATGCGCCCCATTATATATGAATGCTAGTTATATGTTCCATTGAACAGTACCAACCAATATCTGTCTCCTTTTCTGATACATATAAAATCAAATAAAGATAAGAGACCTTTTGTAAATACAAGTTCAAAAGGTTGGCAATTATTGATTCCTTTATAGCCATAATTTTAAATGCTTTGATGTTTTCCTTGTTGTATGTCTAAACAAATAACACTAAGTAATTATTGTGAGAGAGACTAAAATCTAAATCATTTAAAAAATTTTACATTCCTTCATTTAACTTCTGAGAATCTTTCAAAATAGATATTTAAAACATTCTCTTGGGTCAGAATCTTTTACTTTCTTATCAATGCTTACACATATATATTCATGAAAAACATTAATTTATAACCAAAAAACATATCTCAGTTATTTTTAAAACTTTCGATAATTTATAGCCTGTCCTGAAAATCTCCTTTAGACATGACTTTTCCAAAAAGCCATCTCCATAAAATCCTTGGTGGTCTCAAAGCACTTGGCAAAAGTTTTAAATGCATTCTTTAGGAAGTTAAACATTATTTTAAAATAACATGAGTTAGAGAGATTGCTTCTCTTAAAGTTGCTAGAATAATTTTTTTACCAATGGGGTTTTCACCATTTGCATTTTTCAGCAAAATGTGCCAACATATCTGAAAGATTTCTTTCAACTTCTTTATTGTAGGAGTGTGACGTTGCGGTGTAGATTTAACACTGTTACCAAGCAATTGATCATAAAACTCGTTCTCCTTCTTATATCTGAAAGATACAGAAAAAGAGCCATTGGCTAAGACTTAATAACAAAAATTAAATGTTTCTCGAGCGTCGGCGCATCAATTTTATTTGTGCGGGTGACAACTTTTTATTGTCATTTGAAAAAAATAAATTAAGATTTTGCTGCATCACTTTTGGTAAACCTCCAAATCCCATTTGTCCAACAAATATATGGGTCTGCAGGAACGGATGTGCTTCCATTCTGTATACTTCTACCACTTTTAGGCTATATTTTGATGGAAAAATAAAACAATTTTTTTCCAACAAAAAATTAAATTAAAGTCCTACCGCCCTCATCACTTTTTAAAAAAAACGCGCCTGAGAAACATTTAACTTTTTTTTATGCAGCCTAACAATTGGGAGGTTTCATGATAATTCAATCATTTTAAACTTTAATTCCAATAAATCAGTGAAAACACTATCTTGGGGAATTTATTTAACTCATTTGGCAAATCACAGTAAGTCTTGAGTCACCTATTTCCCCGATTCCGCAGACATTTCGTTTCAATTATCAGCAAATTACTTTAAAAGACTGAGACCCAGTGTTAGAGTTATACAAGGCATCTTCAGTCAACACCAGACATTGGAGAAAATGTATTTATCTAAGATGTTCTAAATCTAAAATTGAAAACGTCTTCTATCATAGAGCTACAGAAGAGAAAGAACGCGAAACTTGATATGGAAATTTGCGTATCCATAATGAGACACTGTCTTCTAAAATTTGTCTGACTAAATGACATAAGAACCATTGGACAGATTATGCATACATTATTATACATATTATATTCATCAAATTGGTTTTCAAATAATTTTCTATCAAAAACGAAAAAATATCTTGCAGTAACCAACATACATGTAGAAATAAATTCAATTTTGTATTTATTTCCTAACTTTAAATGCAACACATTATTAGGCCAGATAAAATTTCTTGGTTTACAGATTTTTGGGGGCAAAATGCAGGGGGACAAAAATGTAATTTTGCTCAAGTGCAAATGATAAGTGTGCAGCTAAGCAAAATAAGTACAGAATTGAAAAAGATAATAATAATTTTAAAATTACTTTTTTAGTTCATTGGAGAAATCTGGCAGCATTCTTAAAGGTGCATCCATTGTGTTTCATAAAATTTTATTTGGCTTTAATACGTTCCAACACACCATATGTGATGTTTACAATACAAATAAATTCACTTATCTTGCATATTCATCCCCAATCGCCAAACATATCATATTTACTATTTTCCAATTAAAATCGAGTAACATCATTATGCATGTGTAGAAACCAAAACTGAACGTCCTATTCACATGCACAGTAGTTATATGACCTATTGAACATTATTAACCCAATTTTGTTATTTTGTCTGGTGTAAATAAGATTCAAAAATTACGTTTGCCTCTGTGGCGCGCGCCACACGCGGTGCTTTGTCCGGTTTTCGATCAGAAATCACTACTTTTACCTTCATATCGTCAATATACTAAGTCCAGTATCATTAAAATGGTTGTTTTCGGTAACAGTTGGTACTTCTCGATAAAATAAGACCATTTACAACGTTTGTCATATTTGACCCCCAACAACACAATGGATGTACCTTTAACTGGAGCGGAAAATTTGTCAACATTTTTGTTTGGAAGGGATTCTGCAAATTTGTCAAAATTATGTCATGAGGAGCCGTGAACCAAAATATTTTTCACCTTAAGGCATTAAATAAAAATCAAATGACGTCTTCTTTGGCGATTTGGCAGACAAGATTCCATCAAAAGATTCAAATGTTTTTCAACAAAGAAAATAAGAAATTTGAAATTTTCCTTAATTATAGTTATTAAATCTATTTATAAAATTGATGTTTCCATGGAACAAGCTTAACGTTATTTATCTAATTAGTTAACTTTCTCTTTGAACTTTAAGTTTCTACTTCAATAACTTTGCTATACTATTTCTTGGATATGAAATAGGCTGAAAATAATCAGTTAATAATTAGTACATTAAATGTATTGACTATAAGGAGGTGAACTTATCTGTTATACACAGTATGTCTTTAGCAAATAATTAGTCATTTTTTTGTACATTGACAGGCAAAAACAACATAATTGAAAAAAGTAAGTTAACTACCAGAGGATTTGCAAAATTTTTATCTGAAAATGTATGAGTAAGTTGGTATGTTTTGTTGGAAAAAAATATATTTTGGTTAAAGACTTTATTCATTTCTTAACAATAAGCTCACAAAGTTATCACACAAATTATAATTTTTTAAAATTTGTTTCAGTCTATTATGCTATGATGATGATTAAAAAACTCTAAATAAATGAAAAAATATACAAATTTAAATCTAAAATATAACTAAAATTTACTTTTAATTCACAATTAATTAAAAGCTTATGTTGATTGAAAACTCATTTTTGTTTCTTTACAAATCATTTGATTTCACTAACCTTATTCAACAAATGCATTTATATAAGTTTATTCTTTTATATTAAGCCAAAAGTCACTTCACTCGTCTTCAGCTACTTTGAAACTTATTTACCAATTCAGAATTCACAAAAAGAATTTTAGTTGTCATTGATGTCAGGCAGGGAAACTATTTATCACCTATTCTCTTGAGTTTCCTCGCAGAAATGTTTTTTTAGAACAACCTTTATTGAGCTAGAAATACTCCTCTGAAAATACTTTAAGGAATTCCGTTAGTGCTTATTTTTTTACTGTTTCATGGGCACAATAAAATAGAGTTGATAAATAAGGCAAAACAAATTATTTAGTTGTTTAATGGCACCTCCCATCATGGTTTGACAAAACTGGAGAGAATAAATGTTACTCAGAATACCTGCCTAAGAAATTGTTGCATAATTACCAACAAACTAAAACAACATAAACAATTTGATATTTCTATTCTTTCTCTTTTGTTGAGAGTGGTGGGGTTAGGGTTAATTTGGGAGGGGGGTTGAGGTGGAGGGGCTTATGTACTTTTTACAGCTCTGTAACAAGTGCAGTGTTTTCTTGGCAAGAAATAGATAATCCTAATTGTTAAATTAGCTGTGAAGGTAACTATTAGCCAAAGAATAGAAAATCTGAGATAAAAACTAAAATAGTTTATTAGACATAATTGAAGTACAGACGCTAATTAGAAAACCCTTAATAATTAAGTAGTAGCTCAATCAATACAAGTTAATGAAAGACATGATTTCAATGGATACAAAGTTCAGAAAGAATCAGTGGTGTGATTTTTGCCACTAGGAAATTTAGTAACCGAGAAATAAGGCTGATGTGGAACAGAGGTTATGCGGGAAGAACCTACTTGAGTAACCTCAGTGAAGAGAGAATAAGCATGGTTATTGACAATAAATTATCTAACAGCCCTTGTCACAGATGTAAATTGCACCATATGGTAGTGTCACGTCAACGTCATCGCTTGACTACAATAGTGGTGGTTAAATCATAAATAATAGCACCAGATACTGGAACGTTATTGGCTTATTACGAAATATTCTTTGATTCCTACGTCTGCACAATTTCAGACTATCATGCTGATACTAAGATGTATGTATTGACACAGGTCCTGAGTTCCCTTATTTCTTGGACGGCATGAAAATATTGTTTGCGACATTACTGTAGCCAGTAAAGATTTTATAATTTAAAGGCAGAATTTGATATTAATACAATCCTGTATGGAAACCCAAATCTTCCACAAACAGTCAATGAAAACATATTTCACCATGTTCATAAATTCATTGGAAAGAGTCAACGGTTCAAATAATACATTAATACTAATGTACGTATTTACCATATTCAAAGTGCATTTTGTCATAAGAATAACATTTCCAATTGTGTGTTGCCTTAATAATGTATATTACATGTTTACCCACTTCGTCACTTGTAGATTTCTTACTTTCTTGTTATGTATTCTAGCCTTGTAAAATAATTGTTGATTACCTGGAGAGGGCTTCTATAAGTTTCACAACTTGTGCCCAATCCATTTCTTAAATGAATAAAATATGTTTTCAATCAAAAAACTGTAGCCAGTCATTGCATGAGATTAGGCTGTTACCTGGCTATTTTATGCAATTCAGGTTCGTGAGTACAGTATAGTGTCCTTGGAAAAGTTGAAAATGCGAAAACTGAGCGGATGATTGATCGCAATACAAGAATGATTTTTACAAAACTTAAGTTAACTCAATGTTTCGATTACCGGTACTTAAAGGTACATCCATTGTGTTGTTTGGGGTCAAATATGACAAACGTTATAAATGGTCTTACATTGAGAAGTACCAACTGTTACCGAAAACTACCATTTTGATGATACTCGACTTAGTATATTGAGGATATGAAGGTAAAAGTGTCGATTTCTGATCGAAAACCGGACAATGCACTGCGTGTTGCGCGTGCCAATGAGTCAATTGTAATTTGGAATCTTATTTAAACCAGATAAAATAACAAATTTGGGTTGATAATGTTTAATAGGTCATATAACTATTGTGCATGTAAATAGGATGTGCACTTTCAGTTTCTGCACATGCATGATGATGTTACCCGATTTTAATTGGAAACTAGTAACTATGATATATTTGGTGATTGGGGATGAATATGCAAGCTGAGTTAATTTGTTTGTATTGTAAACAGCACATATGGTGTGTTCGAGCGTATTAAAGCCAAATAAAAGTTTTTGAAACACAATGGATGCACCTTTAATTGATATTAATGAATGGATGTGTTACCTTTCTAGAGATTATCTTTCTCCAAATTATTCGATAAGATGCAAAAGTAATTACTACAAAAGTAAATATGCTATCATAATTGAATTAAATGCATATATTTGTGAATGGTATTACAAAAGGTTCTTTTGTTAAAAAAAGGATAATTGAATATGTTCTTCAAGCAAATCTCAACAATGAGAGTTATGTATTCTCTGGATGTAAATATCAAACAATTTCGATTTTAAGTAGTGAAAACAAGTCTTAACTATCAGTATAAATATTCAATTTTTATGGCACTTAACATAGTAATAAGTGATTATTGCAATGAAGGCAGTTGATGTTGAAGGATCAATAAAAGTATTTGTTGAATAAACATGAAAATATCAATCATCTTTATTTTCTTGGAAATTACTCTTTATATCACTCTGCATATAAATATTTCACTTACAATTAAATCAATGCTCTTAATGCTGTTGATTTTGAACTGTGGTGTAAACATTTCATGAATGAACATAGATTATAGGTCCATTAATTCTTTCAAGCAAGTCACTCTAAACAATCACTCTATTTATTTCTATCAATAGAAAATAGGTAATATATATTACCCATATGGTTGAATATAACCAACTTAATGTTTTTGATATGAGGACATGTGCAGTGCACATATAATGTCTTCCCAGCAACCATTGTTTCACAGCGACTTTGTGTATTTCATCATGTGTTTTCAGCTAACAGGAAATATACGAACTCATTACAGCTATACTTGTTTGTGTAATTGCTTAATTATATCAAGAATGTCAACAATAAACAAAATGTTATGTGAAAGCACAGACTCAATGTAAATATATGTGAAATGAACATATATGTGTTATTGTACATAGCAAGGAAATCATCTCTGCATCATAATTACCTTTTATCTTTCAAGTAAATAGTTTTTGAATGACAACTGATTAAGCAACACATGTACAGCTTTTTATACAGCTGCTCCATAGACCGCCATGTTAAACATGATAAGTATGCCGTTATTTTCTGACTTTTTTTGTTTAAATAGCTGCAGTTTTCTTAATTGTCATCCGAATATATAATGGCAATTATGGATATGTATCTGAGATGATTTCTCAACTTGTAGATACTTTTTGTAAGCAATTCAGCCAATAATTAACTAATGTAAATTATTCTCGCAACGGTTAATTAATATGAAAGTCTATGGGAATTTCAGTTTTGATGACTCACTTTTGGCCACTGTGTATGTTTTCTACCAAATCAAAATTCAGCACTGTTCAATATACGATCAAAATTAATGTAAATGTATGTAAGAAATTGGTGAAATTTAGTTAATTTTGTGACTGAAAAAGATTGTCCATCCAAACAATACCTGAAAGATAAACATAACAAATCCTCAAAGAATGTAAACACAGTGTAATGAACGTCACAACATTTCCGATTCCAACAACTCTTTAATTACCTGAAACGTTTTAAATGTTTTGGCAACACATGGCCACAACTTATCAATATAATCGTTTGTTGTTAACGACTGTTATACATCGCACCAAACCATAACCAATATCAAAACAGCGGGATATTGGTAACTCGACACCACGGATGAACGTAAAGCGACATCAATGCTCAACCGTGAATGGACGTAATCGATTTTGCAGTAATTGTAACATGGCTTTTGGGTGATTCGATGTAACTTACCTCTCATCTTCGCCAATCATAGAATCCCCCCAAATCAAATCCCTGAATCGGTACCGCGGGGGCAAAGGGGGGACAGCCGTAAATTGTTCCTCTTGTGCCATCGTTATGGTAAATTCTCATATCCAGTAGCAGACGACAGTCGTGGCACTGGCAGACGACACCGTATAATGGGGTATTTCCAATGAGTATTTTCACTTAGATTTTTTAATATCAAGGTGCAAATGACAAATTTCACAGATTATAGTACTCCATACGACTGAGTACTATCACATGGAGTTGAAGAAATATCAAGAAGCAGACGACAACGGAATTCCAAGGAATTGGTATTTCCCCATAGAAATCTCCCTAGTGCTAAACAGACGACGCACAGGCAGATGACAACATTCCCAATGAATGAATTTCACTCAGAAAGTAGGTCACCGCATGTTATGGGTTACGGGATGCTACTACGAAGTCTACTCTATCCAAGAAGAATGGCAATTCCTGCCGCTGCAACGAAACTGTCCTCCCCGCTATAACGCGCTTTCACTTTGCACTGTTATGCGCTTATACACAAGCATGGCATTCCGCTTTGCGAAGCGGTACGCGCTGATCTGAATTTAACGCGTGTTCCCTTCGAGACGATACAGAAACGGAATCAATGGTAAACATGGATTGTTGTCCAATCGCTGGACAATGGTATTGGAATTGCCATGCCGTTATAAGACAGAGAGCTGGAGCCGAATCTGGCTTAATGATCGCAGAAAGCTATTACTTTGGGCTTCATTTAAAATCCGATTTCGTAGTCGCACAGTCTATGTTAGTAAACGATGAAGGAAATGGCTATCACGAAATAGGAAAACTTCAAAATGAAGAATTTAAGTCATGTAAACAAAAGGAAGAATGAGACTGAATCGATCTCTGGAAAGAAAAAGGTTTGAGATCTTCAGAATAGTCGATTACATGTGTAATAATTTATATGTATTCTATTTTCTGGTTTCTTATGGATTCTTTATGATTTTTCGTGAAGTTGAAGTAACTGATACATTATTAAGTATTTAAAAAGCTAGTTTATCATAAGGTTGTCTCTAAATGTGAAGTGTACATATGAAGTCGACTTGGCATTGAAGAAGAAAACATGACCTTAATAAGGAAGATATTGCAATACGTATTATATAAAACATATAGTGCCTTACATGTCATGTGTGATCAAAGATAAGCCCATAGAACTATCTGTCATTCATCAATATATATATATATATATATATATATATATATATATATATATATATATATATATATATATATATATATATATATATATATATATATATATATATTATTCATATATTGATGTGTTTTCTGATTTTTAATGTGATTATTTAAAAAAATAAGTTTATACAACAGCATTTTGAAACTGAAACTTCATGGGTACTTTTTCACGGTGCATGTCTAAACGGAACACATATTGCAATTATGTTTTATATGTTTTTTCGTCTACATGGGTGTAAATAAAAACCCGTAGTTCTGCACGTTTATCTACAATCTTTTCACAAGAGGTTACTCCCTTCAGATTTCCGTTCCTAACGGAAATCTAAAGCGAGTAACCTTTGTTGAAAGACAATGGTTTATTTATTGATGCCGATAAGATTATTTCAAATTTGCTTATTTAATAGAATCTACATACTCTGCAACAATAACATCTTCTGAAAGTGAAAAACAATGTACTCATTTTTATGAATGTAAATATTTTAAAAACTTGACAGAAATGATGCTATCACAAGGTACACTCCAAAGGGTACAATTTCCACGTTTTTGCAAAATTATGAAAAAAAATCACTGAAATATCTGCTATTGTCAAACAACCCAACATAATTTGTAAACGTTTTTTACTTTATGTACAATACCTTGATCGAAGCAATATCAACCAAATTATGTTTTCAAAAACATGACTTAAGCCAAGAAAAGTCCTCCAGTCCTCCAAAAACCGATAGCGTCAAATAATGCAAATACCTTCTACAGATACCAACAGCCTATCATTACTTAGAGAATAAACGTTTTTTTGCTTTGATCAAATGCACCTACACAATTTGTTACAATCCCTATTGCAAATCATGCAACAACCTATAAACTTTTAGCTTAACCTCAGTGGAGCCTTAAATCCAACATGCGATCTTGTCATATACTTCAAATGACTACTAACAATAGCTACAGTAAAGCTTATCTCCACTTGGTTATATTTCCCCGGAGACTAAAGACTTTAACATGCAAGAGTATTTTATTTGGTAATTCCAAAGATTACACCGTGCTTCCACAAGCAAAGGACTCGCTAAATGTCAACTGGTCTAATCTTAAGGAAACATAAGTCAGATTAGAAGCCGATAAGACAAGACCCTGTGGACAGAGGATGCTTAACAGCAATGAATCAATACAGTCACTCTGCCAGAATGTCTCTGATTTATACTCAGCCACAAGATCTTGTTTGACCACGTCTTGTGATAGTGTTGAGAATGAAGCAATGCTGATCCGTTGTAATACAAATACTGTGTGGCTTTCGATCCATCAGAGAGAGGTACATGGACATGTCTGTCTGTCTGTCTGTCTGTCTGTCTGGACATTGACCCATTGATATTTTATTTTAATTTATATGATTATATGATTTTTGTTATGATTGCTAAGTCATGAAAGAGGGGGTTCAAGGTTTTACACCGGTTTGGCTTTAAGAACGTATACCATCATAAGAAAACAATATTTCTGGATAACAACTTCTTTTTTTGCGTGAAGATGCACGACATTTCGGAGTGTATGCTCACTCTTTCATCAGGTGGAATATCACCAATGCAAGGTTCCTTTATCTGCAAATATATACCGGAAATATAAACATGTCACCAGTTCTCAGTGTTATCCATTGTCATCAGGAAAGAATAGGTTCGGGATTAAGAACATATATACCATACCATATAATAAATATACTATGTATGTGTGGGCTTCATAGCTTGAACAATGTTTCTTTTTTTTCATATCAAGCTTGCCAGTAACTAAACAGTTCCCACTTTTATTTATTGTCATCAAGGAACTTCAAAGGTTTGGGTTTAAGAACACTTATTCGTTTATACCATTATGGCAACTGTATGCCTGGGATGTATACCTTGAACAAAGTTTCTTTATCTTCATCTCCTACTTACCGATAATTAAAAAGTTTCCAATTGTCTGTCATCCAGACCCCTTAAATTAAAGACCCTAGGCAAGTCTAGAACAAGACTACAAAGCTCAGTTTAAGAGGCTCCTTTTTATTTTATTGTATTATTTAATTGTTTTAGATTTATGAAATAATTCATTTCAGAGGCTAAAATGTTAGACTAAGTTTCCAAGTGTTATACATTCTCATCAAGGAAATACACACGTTAGGATTTAAGCCCACTTTTCCCGTTATGCCATCACATCTGTTATGCATGTATGGGATTTATAACATGGCCAAGGTTTCTTTATTCATATTTCTTACCGATAATTCAACAGTTCCAGTATTATACCCTTAGTCATCAAAGAATGACAGAGGTTTTGATTTTGGAACACTATTCCCTTTATACCATAATCACTACTATGAATGTGTCGGCACACTTACATTGTACTCCTCTGTAGATCCCCTAATAGCTACTGTAGGCTTTATACCATGGCCTAGATTTCTTTATATCCATTTCTTACTGATACTTAAACAGTTTCAGTGTTATTCTTTGTTATTAGTTTAAGAACACGTACTTAGCTACTGTGTATGTTTGGCCTTATATCATGACTAAGGTTTCTTTACTATTTCTGTATCATATTTAACTTAACGATAATATTCCAAGTTCATCCGCTCACAACTCAATTTTTGTCTTTAATGAAATTTACAGCTTAATAAACAGGGTTTAATTACATTATCCAAGAAAGTGATATTTTATCAGTTTTCAAGAACCACACGTGCAAAGGTAATTATAAGAGTCATCATCACTGGATGCCTTATCATTGGTTGTTTATATCAATGGATATAACTTGGCCTAATAGTTTGACATCATGATGTCGTCTGTATCCTGAAACCTACGTTTTTGATCTCCCGTTTTTAAAAAACAACGAAAACATTTGATACTTTCTGCATTCCAAATAGAATCGAGTTTCGAAGTTATTACAGTTAATGCATTAAATCTTCAGTTCTACCTTATCTTTTATTGATCATTAAATGGTTTTGATGATTTCCAATAACATAAAATTGCAATTGGAGACATTCCTACAGCGATTAACTGTTGCCATCGCTGTGTACTGTGTATACAATTAATTAAATTTTCCCGTTCTAAATTACTTATAGAGTCGATAATGAGAACTGTTAGGATCCAATGTCACCCAGATGCAATCACCCGGTTTCACGATGACGTCTAGTGAATCAAAATACTGATCAGTCCATATCATCGCCACTATTAGATTAATTTCAATTGTAAAGTTGTAGTACTGAGGACTAAACGGTTTAGTGTTGTTTATCCATTCTCCCTTATAAGGTATAACGATGTCTTAATTTTGTCATTTGATGCCGTCGTATTTTGCAAGATACAGTTATTCAATGAAGAAAGTACCAAGTTTCGCGCGAGATTTTCGAGAAGCTCTCCCAAATATTTCGTGAAAACGGGGTGACTTTCTTGATTAGACAACTGTACCTAATACCATTAATGCTACATTTTGTATATATCTGGTTCATATACTGATTTTTGGTAACTTTAATGCTACATGAAACAACTTTTGTGTGAAGTACTTATGCAAGCACAATCTGTAGTGATGTTTTGTGTCACAATGCAAGATCGTAGAGATCAATGAATCAATTTTCTCTATGTTTTATAATTCAAGAAGGATATCAGTAATCAATTCTGTCGATAAATGCTACTGTATACCTTCTTTGCGCTGTAGTCTAATTAACATAGTTTATAGTCTTTTGATGACGTTTTTACTTTGTCTCGAAAATACAATTACTATATATTCCAGTGACAATGGATTGTGCTTTGGTTGTCTGCATTACGATGCATGGTGCATTGGTACCATCCATCTTTTAATACGAAGTGTATTCGTCTTTGCATTAGCTTATAGTAATCTTGTCGAGATTCAGAGTGCTCTTCTCTTTAAAGCATGAGGGATCTCCATGCAATTGCTCCCTTCAATCCTCTTGTCTTTCCGGTGATCTATCCTTTGTTACCAAATACCAAATAATATCGCGCATGGTACGTTTTCCTTCTTAACTCATTGAGAGTATGCAATCCAGCTGCCAATTAAAGCTTTTTTAAGGTTATATCTCACATTGTCTTCACTTACATGCCAGGCACCTAGTTGTTCTGCTAGGTGAGAAGAAGCACACTTTGAAGTCACCTGCAGAAGTTTCACAACTCATGTCTCTGTGGTTTACAGGGAATAAACACTTCAAACTCTCATATTATCCATCAATGAAGCAGAGGCGTGTTCAGGACCGCGAACGGCTCCTGAACGGAAGCTAGAGGTCGAGAGTACTTCCCAAGATAATTTCAGAATATCAGCAGCATTTTGGAAAATATAGGTGCCTGGCACATAGCAATTGACCATATTTCATTTGAGGGGGTAATAAAAGAAAGAAAAATGTGGCACGCGACTCCATCTTGGATCGTAACTACTCGCTTGACTCCAAAGTGGTCACGCGTGTATTTGCGAGTACGCGCGAACTCGTTGTCGTTCAGAAGTAGGTACTCGCGAATACTCGCGGTTCTGAACACGCCTCTTGTCACCCATTCATTCGGCGAATCGATTCTTGCTGAACTTCACTGATAGTGGCAAACTGAGTTATGTACAGGACCACGTGCCACCATCAGAGGGTTTCAACGTCAACCCTTTTGTATTCAACGAATACCATCATTCTTTCACTGTGTCTGAATTACCTTGGTTACCCAGGTTATGATTACAGTTTACTAGGCATCACCTTAATATCCTTGATATATCATAACCCCCCTGCTGATGATGTGAAATTGACAACTTAATGCTTTATGCTCTGTGATCACCGATGATGTAAAATTGACAACTTGGTGCTTTATGCTCTGTGATCACTGATGATGTAAAATTGACAACTTGGTGGTTTATGCTCTGTGATCACTACGCCCTATTTCATCACACTTGGCGTCTCTGCATTAGGCCTTCACCCTCTATTATACGTCAAACTGACAATATGACATTTTGGAGGTTGATGCTTTGTGATTAAGGTATCCTTCTTGCATGGATTGCTTTGATTGCTTTTGATTGGTTTGATTGCTGTATGTATTTGTCTCACATAATCCATACTCAAACCATAGTCAGTGAACTGTCGATTTTATCTTATACAACTGAAGTTTAAGCCTTTTAATTTATAACTTTTACCAATTTTACCTTACTTTGTATCATTTTATGATTATTGTAAAATATATCCTTATTATTGTTTCATTTAAGGTTTTTATATGTCTCTCGTAACTTGCTGTGCGATTGGTTGTGTATGTGTAATGTTAAGTGTATATTTTATGAATTTTAACATACACGAGTGAGACGATAATAAAACATTGATTAAATATTCTACAAGTATGCTAGGCAGTGTGAAATTGACTGCTTGGCGGTTTTTCCTCTGTGGTCAGTAAAGCCAAACACTAACACTCACGACGCCTCTGACATTGCATCAAAAGCATTGTGGACTTTCTCCTTGCAGCGATGAACCTTTAAGCATTAACCTTAAACAATCAACACTACCATCTTCTGTTGCATCTCTGTTGTCCCGACCCCAGATGCAATTCTATGCCCAACTTCTCTCTCCAGTCGAAAACCGTGCAAGTTGATCTCCTGTCTATTTCTTTACGGACATTCTATGTCTTTTCACTGCCTTAACTGACTATTACAGAAACGTATAGTCCAATAACAATTTCTGCTACAAATAAACACCAGGTACCGAAAAGAACTATCAACTTAAATATTTGCTTGTTGTTTACTAATTGACCCTACTTATAATATCGAGAAACAATAATTAATTATTAAATAATTAATAATATTTTGACCTTTCTATTGTATTTACTCTTGAACGATGTTTCCGCCTTTGTGTTTTTCAATCATTGTCACTGTCATAACATGTGCTCTATATTTGTGTCCTATCAATCAATCCTGCCTCATGATAGCGCTTAGAGGCATAGTAGGGAATGAGTCCGTCCACTATCTATACGTGTTGTTTCATGCTGTTTCTTGTGCCAGATCAAACAAAACGA
Source organism: Gibbula magus (assembly GCA_936450465.1). Lineage (NCBI taxonomy): Eukaryota > Metazoa > Mollusca > Gastropoda > Trochida > Trochidae > Gibbula > Gibbula magus. The sequence continues at coordinate 17,394,828 of OW388301.1, read as the reverse complement.
ACAATTCTATCTAAAACAATACAAAACAATATTATATATCAACACTCTGTATCAATGCTATGTATCAACACTCTGTACCATCCCACTTCATCAAACACTTTGTATCAATTTTCTGTATCAAGACTCTGTATCAGTACTCTGTAACACCCTATACCAACATTCTATACCAACATTCAATACCAACAGTCTATACCAACACCCTATACCAACACCCTATACCAACATTCTATACCAACATTCTATAGCAACACCCTATACCAACACCCTATACCAACATTCTATACCAACACCCTATACCAACATTCTATACCAACAACCTATAGCAACATTCTATACCAACATTCTATACCAAGATTCTATAGCAACATTCTATAGCAACACCCTATACCATCACCCTATACCAACATTCTATACCAACACCCTATACCAACACCCTATACCAACATTCTATACCAACATTCTATACCAACATTCTATAGCAACACCCTGTACCAACATTCTATACCAACATTTTATACCAATACTCTATAGCAACATTCTATACCAACATTCTATACCAACAGGGGTTCCGTTCAATAACAGCGAGCGCTTAAATTGCTCATTGATCGCTCAATGTAGCGCTCAATGTAGCGCTCACTCTCTCTTGAACGATACTGTACAAAATCATAGAAGTTTGCTCGCCTTGCTACGTAGCGCTACATTGAGCAATCGCGTTCAAGATAGGTTTCAAAGTAACACGGCCCCTATTTCCAGTTTTTCCCTACTGATGATACTGAGAATAAAACAGTTTGGGGGTGAACTATTTGCCAATATTTTTTTCCAATAATAATATTTCTCCATCTGTCTTTTGGTTCTTTGTTGTTTGCTTGTACCAAATACAACACTATGCCACCGTATCTCTGATTTATTCTTCGTATTTACTCTCATCTATCTGTCCCAACTAGTAATCCTGAGAGAAAACATTTCGGAGTGAACGATTTTTGCTGAGTCCAACACGATCACTCTTCAGATTCTGTGTGTGTCTTTCTGTGCTGGTACTTTACCTCGTTAAGCTCAGTACATCACTGGAGCAATGTGTCCGATCTTTTCTCGGTCCGACGCTCATTACAATCAATTCTTGTCCACTTATACCATCTATAATAAAATATGTTTGCCTTTCGTTTATAGGTCTTTCGTTCAGTTTTGTCTCCCCTATGTACTCTAGCTGTGTGTGTCTTCTTGTACACAATTCTCATTTTATGTTTGATTTATAGTAATTATCAATTCCCTTTATCCCCAGTTCTTCCTCACTAATGTTATTGAGAACATAACGTTTAAATGTGTATGTATTCAGTGTGCTGCCATATAAAAAAAAATGGTTGATTTTGATTTTACACAGAACTTAACATGATAATATCAAAACTATACGCCTCTTAGACTGTTCGTAAATTTAATTTCTTACGCACCTGATTTCAAGCATTAGATGTGATTCATCACAGAATATCATTTTTGTATCCACCTGCATTTTTCTGTGAAACTTTACTTCAAATATACTACTACTACTACTACTACTACTACTACTACTACTACTACTACTACTACTACTACTACTACTACTACTACTACTACTACTACTACTACGACTTCTACTACTACTTCTACTACTACTACTACTACTACTACTACTTCTACTACTACTTTTACTACTACTACTACTACTACTTCTACTACTACTACTACTACTACTAAAATAATAATAATGATGAATACTCTTTAGATGGTGAACTAATATATAACTGATATATTGGGGTCAAGCTATCTGCAATGGTATTTATGATTGTACTTTTTGAGGAGTCGTCACTGCTGAATTCGAACCCACACAGCCTATTGTCAGCACTGATCGTCCCAACAGCGTATATCCACTCAAGCTCAAAAGGGAATTTCTGTACTGAAATCATTAACAAAGTCATTTTCCAAGATCAAATCAATGGATCTTCTCAATCAAATCACGATGGTTAATTTGTTTACATAATCAATGGCGGACCCAGAGGGGTATGCACTCTAAGATTTCGAAGAAAAACTAAAAACTATTGAATTTTAATGTGATTTTGATTTAAAAAAATATTTTTTGAATTGTCCATTTTTCAGACCAAAATGTGTATATGTTAATACATATACCTGAGGCGTGTTCAGAACCGTGATAATACTCGCTTGGCGTGAAAGCGCGTACCCGCAAACTTCTCCTGAACGGAAACCTGAGGTCGCGAGTACTTCCCAAGATAATTTCAGAATATCATCACCATTTTGGAAAATATAGGTGCCTTGGACATAGAAATATACCAAATTTCAATTGAGGGGGTACATGTTATATAAGAGAAAACAAATCAGGTGATCAAATTTTGTGACACGCGACTCCATTTTGGATCGTAAATACTCGATTGGCGAGACTGCTCCAAAGTGGTAACGCCTGTATTCGCGAGTACGCGCGAACTCGTCGTTCAGAAGCGGGTACTCGCGAATACTTGCGAGTACTCGCGGTTCTGAACAATCCTCTGGCCTCTTTCACTGGTCCCTATTACATCTCCAGAGATAGTAGGTTCCGAATATTGTGTTATGAATTACCTCGAACCCTCGATATAAGATATATGCTTATAGAACCAACTATCGATTCTAATCATCCAGCTACTTGCACTCGACTGAGCTTTTATTTGGTTCAGAAGAATATATTTATTAGATCGATACCTACATGAATGTTTCTTTATGTGAATGAAAGCTAATATTTCTTATCTATATAAAGATAAGCTTTGTCTGCTTCATATGTCATCCGACTTCTTAGATAAAAAATTCAAACTAAATAGATATTCGTTGAATTTTGTTTGTTTCACATACATTGTTCTTTGATAATGTTTTATACATATTTAATTTTTAATTTTGTACGGCAGCTTGGTTAGAAATAATTATGTAAAAACGTTCAAAATGCCTATTTTATCAGCTTACTTTTCCTTTAAACTACATTTGTCTCATTAAAAATGTAGTTTTATTGTCAACATTTCTGAAACTATATTTTTAAGTCATGCAATGTATTTCTTTTATTACTTTCACAATACATGAATGTCTATATACTTTAGAGCATGATCGAAAACTTATAAAGCATATCACAATTTTATAGTTCATGATACAATTGAAATGTAGGCCTATGTATTTCCACTTATAGCTATTGCGAACAGAATTCTTAAATAATAAATGAATATCATAATCTCTAAAATATATCTGACACCAAAGTGTATATAACATGTATATTGAAGTCAAACATGAAATGAAAAGAGATAAAATAGACATAAAAAGAAGAAATATTATCGTAATTTATTTAACTACCTGGATTTATTGTGAAATATGATGGTGTCAATATGATATATATTACTTTATAAGCTAAATTGTCAGGTTTTATTACCACGTTTTGAACATTATATATAGTTCTAATATATGACATTACACTCTGAATTTTGCGATTTAATTCCAAAGAATTATTAGGTTGAAATTATGCTGGATTTATGTTTTTATGGAAGTACTAACGATGCTGAATATTAATATTGCTGTATGCATAATGAATATTATCATCAATTCTGAAAAACTAAAAATATCGACATCGTGATTATCGTTCTTAAATATCTTCTTCACTTCCAAGTTCAGTTAAGTGATAACCTTTACGTCTATTTCTGAAATGGTTTTTCTAATGTTCAGTTAAGTGTTTTTCTTAAGTTCAATGTACATTTTTAGTGTTCATTTCTGTATTCTAACGTTTATGCTTCTAGTCTTATTGTGATCATTGAAGTATACATTTAATGTTCATTCGACATTCATACTTGTATTAAACCACGAGGAGAATCGCCGTTTGGTCAAAAGTTGTTACGTATTTCAAAATTTTAACTAATTGAGCTTGTGAATAATATCCCTACCTATCCGATCGTGACATGTGTGTCACTGTTACCGTTTTCACCGGGTATAATAATATTTGTCGATCATGAAAATCTCCCTTGAAAAAAATCCTTTATCATGCCAATGTCACTCGAGGGACTTTACAATGATAAATCCAGACAATAGATGCAAATGCTTATCACCAGGGCCATGTTCAAGAGAGGTTTAAAAGTAATCGCTCAATGAGCGATTGAAGGCGAGCAAATTTCGAGAAATTTGCACTGTGTCGTTCAAGAGAGAATGAGCGCTACTTGAGCTACGAATGCTTTCACTTTGGGACAACTGTTTGCTGTAGACAGAATGTTAGACAATGTAAACACTAAGAACAAAAACAATCCCTTAAAAAATCAATTTCAAAAATTCTTTTTGAAGCCTGATGTTAAGGTATATCGTTTTCATATGATTTGTCTCATTTGAACAACATAGAGACGCCAGTATGTCAAGAAAGACTATAAATTCTCTAATTATTTTTCAAATTCAATGACAAATGCAGGCATATGATGTAGTTGCTTATCCTTAGAGACAATGCACACAGTTGTAAAAACAATGGAAACAATTATTGTAATTTGAAGTTTGACGTTAACGCAGTTATCAGTATCAGATTCAGCTATTTACTCTTCCTGTGGGACAACTATTTGCTGTAATCTACACAAAGTAAGATAAGGCTAACATAATGAAGATGATATTTGTAAGCGCACTTTTATGGCAAATTCATTGTTTATGCTGAAGGTTGTAAATGTATCCTAGGAATACACTGTTATTTAGACAGAAAAGCAAGAAAATCCAGAACATTTAAAGGGGCTGTAGCACGTTTTTTTGCAATTTTTTTTCTTCTTCAAATTTCCCATTTATAATCATAGTTTGTGTCAATTAACTTTACTTTAGAGGGTAAAACAACTAATTACGCAAATAAATTATCCGTACAGTGCACATAAATTAAAGCAAAAAATGCATGGCGGATATTTTATTGTGAACACATTTTATTATTTCTAATTACAAACACGATTCCCATGGCTTTACTGTGCCGTATACATTCATTTTTAACTTGATTTTTCGACGAGAGAAGAGTGTTTTACCATTGTTAAAATTATTTTTCAAAAACATTTCATCTACTTATTTGAGCGCGAAAACGCGATACTGCCCCTTTAACACTGAATATTAAACTCATTGTATTCATCAGATGTAAACGGTGCCATTTAGTACGTCCACTCAGCATTTACTAAATTTTTATATATATATAAATTTTGTTTGTTCAGAAAAGATCCAGACAGACAAAAACAACAAGTTAAATATGAACGTATTTGTATTTATCAGTGCTAAACGGTGCCATTTATTGCGTCCTTTGAGGGAAATACATAAAAACACGAGTTTAAAAATAACATTAAAGATGATGACGTCAAAAAAAAATGTTTTTGTTCAGAAAATATGTAGACAGGCCAAAAACAACATTTAAAGTTAAATATGAATGTAATTGTATTTATCAGTGCTAAACGGTGCCATTAAATGCGTCCTTTGAGGAAAATCCCCAAAAGCACGAGTTTAAAAATAACATTAAAATGATGACGTAAACGGTGCGACTAGGTGAGGACGTTTTTATAAACGTTTTTTGCTCACAGTTAAAGGTCAGCATTAACTTTATTTATTTTTACATATATATAGCCAGGCTTTAAAAAAACGATTTTTTGTATTTATAAGGCCAATGACTGCAAAGTTCTATTTTCATTGATAAATTCAGACCAATGATGCAAATGGCTAATTCCCTGGGAAAGAAAAATCTGCAATAGAACGATAAAGTATACACATTTCTCAGTTAAATAAGTTAATACACATACATGTATCCTTTCGGGCACCTTATAACTGCTTTAACCGAATAAAATGTTTGAAAAAGAATAAAACGATAACACATGTTTTGAAAGTTTTAAGCATTGTCACAATATCATTTACCGATTATTGTTGACCTTCACTTGAAAGCGGTCAACTGAGCTATGCACAGAACCATATGCTATCATTAGAGGGTTCGGACATCAACATTTGTATTAAGCCAATACCACAAGTCTTCCACTGTGTCTTAATTACCTTGATTAATTCTAGATCACTGGTAATGATGAACAATTTGTGATTACAGTTTACTAGGCATCACCCTAAACCTTGATTTATCATTCCGTGCCCATTCGAAGCCTCCCTGCTGCTGATGTAAAATTGACAACTTGATGCTTTATGCTCTGTGATCACCGATGGTGTAAAATTGACAATTTGGTGGTTTATGCTCTGTGATCACTGATGATGTAAAATTGACAATTTGGTGGTTTATGCTCTGTGATCACTGATGATGTAAAATTGACAATATGGTGGCTTATGCTCTGTGATCACCGATGATGTGAAATTGACAACTTGATGCTTTATGCTCTGTGATCACCGATGATGTAAAATTGACAACTTGGTGGTTTATGCTCTGTGATCACCGATGATGTAAAGTTGACAACTTGTTGCTTTATGCTCTGTGATCACCGATGGTGTAAAATTGACAACTTGATGCTTTATGCTCTGTGATCACCGATGATGTAAAATTGACAACTTGATGCTTTATGCTCTGTGATCACCGATGATGTAAAATTGACAACTTGGTGGTTTATGCTCTGTGATCACCGATGATGTAAAGTTGACAACTTGTTGCTTTATGCTCTGTGATCACCGATGGTGTAAAATTGACAACTTGATGCTTTATGCTCTGTGATCACTGATGATGTAAAATTGACAATTTGGAGGTTTATGCTCTGTGATCACCGATGATGTAAAATTGACAACTTGATGCTTTATGCTCTGTGATCACTGATGATGTAAAATTGACAACTTGGTGGTTTATGCTCTGTGATCACCGATGATGTAAAATTGACAACTTGGTGGTTTATACTCTGTGATCACCGATGATGTGAAATCGACAACTTGGTGGTTTATACTCTGTGATCACCGATGATGGAAAATTGACAACTTGGTGGTTTATGCTCTGTGATCACTGATGGTGTGAAATTGATAACTTGATAGTGATCTGTGATCGCTATGCCCTATTTCATCTCACTTGGCGTCTCTGCATTTGCCTTCACCCTCTATTATACATCAAACTGACAATATGACAATTTGGAGGTTGATGCTTTGTGATTTTGGTATCCTTCTTGCATGGATTGCATTGATTGCTTTGATTGCTTTGATTGATTTAATTGCTGTATGTATTTGTCTCACATAATACATACTCAAACCATAGTCAGTGAACTGTCGATGTTATCTTATACAACTGAAGTTTAAGCCTTTTAATTTATGAGTAACTTTTATCAAGTTTACCTTACTTTGTATCATTTTATGATTATTGTAAAAATATATCCTTATTCTGGTTTAATTTAAGGTTTTTATATGTCTCTCGTAAATTGCTGTGCGATTGGTTGTGTATGTGTAATGTTAAGTTATATTTTATGAATTGTAGACAATATTAAAACATTGATTGAATATTCTACAAGTATGCTAGGCAGTGTGAAATTGACTGCTTGGCGGTTTTTCCTCTGTGGTCAGTAATGCCAAACACTAACACTCACGACGCCTCTGACATTGCTACAAAAGCATTGTGGACTTTCTCCTTGTCGCGATAAACCTTTAAGCATTAACCTTAAAAAAATCAACACTACCATCTTCTGTTGCATCTCTGTTGTCCCGACCCCAGATGCCATTCTATGCCCACCTTCTCTCTCCAGTCGAAAACCGTGCAGGTTTATCTCCTGTCTATTTCTTTGCTGACGTTCTATGTCTTTTCACTGCCTTAACTGACTATTACAGAAACGTATAGTCCAATAACAAGTTCTGCTACAAATAAACACCAGGTACCGAAAAGAACTATCAACTTAAATATTTGCTTGTTGTTTACTAATTGACCCTACTTATAATATCGAGAAACAATAATTAATTATTAAATAATTAATAATATTTTGACCTTTCTATTGTATTTACTCTTGAACGATGTTTCCGCCTTTGTGTTTTTCAATCATTGTCACTGTCATGACATGTGCTCTGTATTTGTGTCCTAACAATCAATCCTGCCTCGTGATGGCGCTTAGAGGCATAGTAGGGAATGAGTCCGTTCAATATCTATACGTGTTGTTTCATGCTGTTTCTTGTGCCAGATCAAACAAAACAAACAATTCTATCTAAAACAATACAAAACAATATTCTATATCAACACTCTGTATCAATGCTATGTATCAACACTCTGTACTACCCACTTCATCAAACACTTTGTATCAATATTCTGTATCAAGACTCTGTATCAGTACTCTGTAACAGCATTCTATACTAACACCCTATACCAATACTCTATAGCAACATTCTATACCAACGATCTATACCAACATTCTATACCAACACCTTATACCAACATTCTATAGCAACATTCTATACTAACATTCTATACTAACATTCTATACCAACATTCTATACCAACATTCAAAAGCAACATTCTATACCAACATTCTATACCAACACCCTATACCAACATTCTATACCAACATTCTATACCACCATTCTATACCAACATTCTATACCAACCATCTATACCAACATTCTATACCAACACCCTATAGCAACATTCTATACCAACCATCTATACCAACATTCTATACCAATACTCTATACCAACATTCTATACCAACGATCTATACCAACATTCTATACCAACACCTTTTTACCAACATTTTATACCAACACCCTATAGCAACATTCTATACCAACACCCTATAGCAACATTCTATACCAACCATCTATACCAACATTCTATACCAATACTCTATACCAACATTCTATACCAACGATCTATACCAACATTCTATACCAACACCTTATACCAAAATTTATACCAACATTCTATACCAACACATTATACCAACATTTTATACCAACATTCTATACCAACATTCTATACCAACATTTTATACCAACATTCTATACCAACCATCTATACCAACATTCTATACCAATACTCTATACCAACATTCTATACCAACGATCTATACCAACATTCTATACCAACACCTTATACCAACATTTTATACCAACACCCTATAGCAACATTCTATACCAACACCCTATAGCAACATTCTATACCAACCATCTATACCAACATTCTATACCAATACTCTATACCAACATTCTATACCAACGATCTATACCAACATTCTATACCAACACCTTATACCAAAATTTATACCAACATTCTATACCAACATTCTATACCAACACATTATACCAACACCCTATACCAACACCCTATACCAACATTCAATACCAACATTCTATACCAACATTCTATACCAACACCTTATACCAACACTCTATACCAACATTCAATACCAACACCCTATAGCAACATTCTATACCAACATTCAATACCAACATTCTATACCAACATTCTATACCAACACTCTATACCAACACTCTATACCAACATTCAATACCAACACTCTATACCAACACTCTATATCAACATTCAATACCAACATTCTATACCAACACCCTATCTCAAGTTCATCCCTTCTGATGATACTGAGAATAAAACAGTTTGGGCGTTAACTATTTGCCAATATTGTTTCCAATAATAATAATTCTCCATGTGTCTGTTGGTTCTGTGTTGTGTTATGCCACCGTATCTCTGATTTATTCTTCGTATTTACTTTCATCTATCTTTCCCAACTAGTAATCTTTAGAGATAACAGTTTGGAGGTGAACGATTTTTGCCGAGTCCAACACGATCACTCTTCAGATTCTGTTTGTGCCTTTCTATGCTGGTATTTTACCTCGTTAAGCTCAATACATCACTGGAGCAATGTGTCCGATCTTTACTCGGTCCGGAGCTCATAACAATCAATTCTTGTCCGCTTTTAATATCTATAATAAAACAGTATGTTTGCCTTTCGTTTATAGGTCTTTCGTTCAGTTTTGTCTCCCCTATGTACTCCAGCTGTTTGTGTCTGCTTGTACCCAATTATCATTTTATGTTTGATTAATAGTCTTTATCAATTCTCTTTATCCCAAGTTCTGCCTCACTAATGTTATTGAGAACATAGCGTTTAAATGTGTATGTATTCAGTGTACTGTCATATTAAAAAAAGTTGATTTCGCACAGAACTTAACATGATAATTTAAAAAATATACGTCTCACAGACTGTTCATAATTTAATTTCTTAAGCACCTGATTTCAAGCATTAGATGTGATTCATCAAAGAATATCAATGTTGTATCCACCTGCATTTTCTGTGAAAAACTTTCTACTACTACTACTACTACTACTACTACTACTACTACTACTACTACTACTACTACTACTACTACTACTACTACTACTACTACTACTACCACCACCACCACCACCACTACTACTACTACTACTACTACTACTACTACTACTAAAACAATAATATTAAAGAATACTCTTTAGATGGTAAACTTATATATAACTGATATATTGGGGTCAAGCTATCTGCAATGGTATTTATGTACTTTTTTAGGTACTTTTTTCAATTCGAACCCACATCGCCTATTGTCAGCACTGATCTTCCAAACGAGGTATATCCACTCAAACTCAAAAGGGAATTTCGGTACTGAAATCCCTAACAAAGTCATTTTCAAGATCAAATCAATGTATCTTCACATTCGAATCCTAATAGTTAATGTATTAACATGTATATAATCAAGAAGACAGATATTTATGGATGATCAACTTCTTTATTAACAATAGCAACGTTTCGGTATAGATCCTTATACCGTTATCAAGCATAAAAAAAGGATCTTTACCGAAACGTCGCTATTGTTAATGAAGAAGTTGATCATCCATAAATATTTGTCTTCTTCATCACACCAACTTCTAGAATGCCTCTCAAACAGTTTATGTATATAATCAATGGCGTATCCAGAGGAGTGTGCACTGTAAAATTTCGAAGAGTTCATGGATCTCTCGACCCCACTCCCATCTGCCCTCTCAAATCCAATCGTTATAATGGTAATGACTTTCTAAACTAGTATTTCTTCAAAGTCAAAATGAGCCTTATACATGTAAGTGACTAAGTGACTTAAGGGATGTTGACATTTGATGCTTACGCTTACATCAATGTCTAGACATATTGTATCTTCACTGCAGTTTACTCAAAGCGCTGGTTTTCGATAAGGCAACACCGACGGATACAGCTTTTAGAAAGAGGAGGGGTACCACATTAACAAGAAGTATGTCCATCCTCTCTCTGTCAACATCGTCAATTTTAAATTGTTTACACGTTAACTATAATTAATTGCAATTATGTATTCCCTCAAACTGTCTTCAATGGTCAGTGTTTAATTTTTCACATGAAAGGGGGTGTGGGAGGGGTTGGAGGTTTCGAACTTGTTGGTAAAGTCAAATATCCTCTATATGTATGTGTGTGTAGTGACTCGCACTATTTAATCTGAATATCTATAAAATGTGAATCTGTTTTTCAAAATTAATTTGTGATTGTCCGTTTGTAAAACCAAAGTTTGTATGTCAAAACATATATAAATGAATATCATAATCTCTAAAATATATGGACACTAAAGTGTATATAAAATGTATATTGAAGTCGATCATGAAATGAAAAGAGATAAAATAGACATAAAAAAGAAGAAATATTATCGTAATTTATTTAACTAGTGGCATTTATTGTGAAAAATGATGGTGTCAATATGATATATATTACTTTATAAGCTAACTTGTCAGGTTTTATTACCACGTTTTGAACATTGCATATGGTTCTAATACATGACATTACACTCTGATTTTGCGATTAATTTCCAAAGAATTATTAGGTTGACATTATGTTGGATTTATGTTTTTATAGAAGTACTAAAGATGCCGAATATTAATATTGCTGTATGCATAATGAATATTATCATAAATTCTGAAAAACTAAAAATATCTAATGTTCATTTCAGTGTTCTTTCTTATGTTCTTTGGGTGCAATGCTATACTGAATTTCAGCGTAGTACCACCCATGCTCGCAGGTTTCACATGCCATACTAACAGCCGCGATATAAGTGAAATGCTCTTGAAAGCGGTATTAAACCCAAAGTTTGAAAAGTTTCAAAATTTTAACTAATCGAGCTACCTATCCGTTCGTGACTTCAGGGCTCCGTTCCATAACAGCGAGCGCTTAAATTGCTCATTGATTGCTCAATGTAGTGCTCAATGTAGCTCTCAACTAGCGATCTTTCTCTCTTGAATGACACGGTGCAAATTCCTCGAAGTCTGCTCGCCTTGCTACGTAGCGCTACATTGAGCAATCACGTTCAAGAGAGGTATAAAAGTAATCGCTTATTGAGCGATTACTTTGAAACCTCTCTAGAACATGCCCCTGATGTTAAGGTATATCTTTTCATATGATTTGTCTCATTTGAACAACATAGAGACGCCAGTATGTCGGGAAAGACCATAAATTCACTAATTATTTTTCAAATTCAATGTCAAATGCAGGCATATGATGTAGTTGCTTATCCTTAGAGACAATGCACTTCGTTGCAAAAGCTATGGAAACAATTATTGTAATTTGGATTTTGACGTTAACGCAGTTCAATAAGATCATTGACATACGCAGCTACTTACTCTTCCTGTGGGACAACTGTTTGCTGTAAATTAAACAAAGTAAGATAAGGCAAACATGATGAAGAGGATATTTGTTAGCGCACTTTTATAGCAAAATCATTATTTATGCAGGAGGTTGTAAATGAATCCTAGGAATACAGTGTTATTTAGACAGAAAAGCAAAAACCCCAGAACATTTATTATTGAATATTAACCTGATTGTATTTATCCGATGTAAACGGTGCCATTTAGTGCGTCCACTCAGCATTTACTCAATTTTTATATATAAATTTTGTTTGTTCAGAAAAGATGCAGACAGGCCAAAAACAACATTTAAAGTTAAATATGAACGTAATTGAATTTATCAGTGCTAAACGGTGCCATTAAGTGCGTCCTTTGAGGAAAATCCCAAAAAGCACGAGTTTACAAATGGCATTAAGATGATGACGTCAAAGAAAATTCAGCATTAACTAAATTTTTATATATAAATTTTGTTTGTTCGAAAAAGTTCCAGACAGGCAAAAACAACTTAACATTTAAAGTTAAATATGAACGTACTTGTATTTATCAGTGCTAAACGATGCCATTTAGCACGTCCTTTGAGGAAAATACTTAAAAAAACTCGAGTTTAAAAATATCATTAAAGATGATGACGTCAAAGAAAATTAAGCATTAACTGAATTTTTATATATAAATTTTGTTTGTTCAGAAAATATGTAGACAGGCCAAAAACAACATTTAAAGTTAAATATGAATGTAATTGTATTTATCAGTGCTAAACGGTGCGACTGGGTGGGTCGTTTGAGGAAAAATGCTTTAAAACACGTTTTTATAAACGTTTTTTGCTGACACTTAAAGGTCAACATTAACTTAATTTATTTACATATATGTAGTCAGGCCTTAAAAAAAAGATTTATTATTCATAAGACCAATGACTGCAAAGTTCTATTTTGATAAATATTTGATAAATTCAGACCAATGATGCAAATGGCTAATTCCCTGGGAAATCTGCAATGGAACGATAAAGTATACCAATTTCTCAGTTAAATGAGGTAATGCACATACATGTATATCCTCCGGGGCACCTTATAATTGCTTTAGCCGAATAAAATGTTTGAAAAAGAATAAAACGATAACACATGTTTTGAAAGTTTTAAGCATTGTCATAATATCATTTACCGATTATTGTTGACCTTCACTTGAAAGTGGTCACCTGAGCTATCCACAGAACCATATGCTACCATTAGAGGGTTCGGACATCAACATCTGTATTTAGCCAATACCACAAGTCTTCCGCTGTGTCTTAATTACCTTGATTAATTCTAAATCACTGGTAATAATGAACAATTTATGATAACAGTTTACTAGGCATCACCTTAAACCTTGATTTATCATTCCGTGCCCATTCGAAGACCCCTGCTAATGGTGTAAAATTGACAACTTGATGCTTTATGCTCTGTGATCACCGATGGTGTAAAATTGACAACTTGATGCTTTATGTTCTGTGATCACCGATGATGTAAAATTGACAACTTGATGCTTTATGTTCTGTGATCACCGATGATGTAAAATTGACAACTTGGTGCTTTATGCTCTGTGATCACCGATGGTGTAAAATTGACAACTTGGTGCTTTATGCTCTGTGATCACCGATGATGTAAAAATTGGCAATTTGATGTTTTATGCTCTGTGATCACCGATGATGTAAAATTGACAACTTGATGCTTTATGTTCTGTGATCACCGATGATGTGAATTTGACAACTTGATGCTTTATGCTCTGTGATCACCGATGATGTAAAATTGACAACTTGGTGGTTTATGCTCTGTGATCACCGATGATGTAAACTTGTTGCTTTATGCTCTGTGATCACCGATGGTGTAAAATTGACAACTTGATGCTTTGTGCTCTGTGATCACCGATGATGTAAAATTGACAACTTGATGCTTTATGCTCTGTGATCACCGATGATGTAAAATTGACAACTTGGTGGTTTATGCTCTGTGATCACCGATGATGTAAAGTTGACAACTTCTTGCTTTATGCTCTGTGATCACCGATGATGTAAAATTGACAACTTGATGCTTTATGCTCTGTGATCACTGATGATGTAAAATTGACAATTTGGTGGTTTATGCTCTGTGATCACCGATGATGTAAAATTGACAACTTGATGCTTTATGCTCTGTGATCACTGATGATGTAAAATTGACAACTTGGTGGTTTATGCTCTGTGATCACCGATGATGTGAAATCGACAACTTGGTGGTTTATACTCTGTGATCACCGATGATGTAAAATTGACAATTTGGTGGTTTATGCTCTGTGATCACCGATGATGTAAAATTGACAACTTGATGCTTTATGCTCTGTGATCACTGATGATGTAAAATTGACAACTTGGTGGTTTATGCTCTGTGATCACCGATGATGTAAAATTGACAACTTGGTGGTTTATACTCTGTGATCACCGATGATGTGAAATCGACAACTTGGTGGTTTATACTCTGTGATCACCGATGATGTAAAATTGACAACTTGGTGGTTTATGCTCTGTGATCACTGATGGTGCGAAATTGATAACTTGATAGTGATATGTGATAGCTATGCCCTATTTCATCTCACTTGGCGTCTCTGCATTTGCCTTCACCCTCTATTATACATCAAACTGACAATATGACAATTTGGAGGTTGATGCTTTGTGATTTTGGTATCCTTCTTGCATGGATTGCATTGATTGCTTTGATTGCTTTGATTGCTTTAATTGCTGTATGTATCTGTCTCACATAATACATACTCAAACCATAGTCAGTGAACTGTCGATGTTATCTTATACAACTGAAGTTTAAGCCTTTTAATTTATGAGTAACCTTTATCAAGTTTACCTTACCTTTGTATCATTTTATGATTATTGTAAAAATATATCTTTATTCTGGTTTAATTTAAGGTTTTTATATGTCTCTCGTAAATTGCTGTGCGATTGGTTGTGTATGTGTAATGTTAAGTGTATATTTTATGAATTGTAACATGTACACAAGTGAGACGATAATAAAACATTGATTGAATATTCTACAAGTATGCTAGGCAGTGTGAAATTGACTGCTTGGCGGTTTTTCCTCTGTGGTCAGTAATGCCAAACACTAACACTCACGACGCCCCTGACATTGCTACAAAAGCATTGTGGACTTTCTCCTTGTCGTGATAAACCTTTAAGCATTAACCTTAAACAAATCAACACTACCATCTTCTGTTGCATCTCTGTTGTCCCGACCCAAGATGCCATTCTATGCCAAACTTCTCTCTCCAGTCGAAAACCGTGCAAGTTGATCTCCTGTCTATTTCTTTGCTGACGTTCTATGTCTTTTCACTGCCTTAACTGACTATTAGAGAAACGTATAGCCCAATAACAATTTCTGCTACAAATAAACACCAGGTATCGAAAAGAACTATCAACTTAAATATTTGCTTGTTGTTTACTAATTGACCCTAATTATAATATCGAGAAACAATTATCAATTATTAAATAATTAATAATATTTTGACCTTTCTATTGTATTTACTCTTGAACGATGTTTCCGCCTTTGTGTTTTTCAATCATTGTCACTGTCATGACATGTGCTCTGTATTTGTGTCCTAACAATCAATCCTGCCTCGTGATAGCGCTTAGAGGCATAGTAGGGAATGAGTCCGTCCACTATCTATACGTGTTGTTTCATGCCGTTTCTTGTGCCAGATCAAACAAAACGAACAATTCTATCTAAAACAATACAAAACAATATTATATATCAACAATCTGTATCAATGCTATGTATCAACACTCTGTACCATTACACTTCATCAAACACTTTGTATCAATATTCTGTATCAAGACACTGTATCAGTACTCTGTAACACCCTATACCAACATTCTATACCAACACCCTATACAAACATTCTATACCAACATTCTATACCAACTGATGATACTGAGAATAAAACAGTTTGGGGATGGACTCTATACCAACACTACATCAGTGCTCTGTATCAACACTCTATACCAACACTACATCAGTGCTCTGTATCAACACTCTGTACCAATACACGTCATCAAACACTTTGTATCAATAAATTGCATCAATACTCTATATCGATATTCTGTATCAACTCAATGTATCAGTACTATGTAACAACATCTTATACCAACAACCTATACCAACAACCTATACCAATATTCTCTACCAACATTTTATACCAACACCATACATCAACATTTTATACCAACATACCAACATTCTACACCAGTATTCTATACACAAAACCCTATACCAACATTCTACACCAATATTCTACACCAATATTCTACACCAATATTCTATACAAACATTCTATACCAATACCCTATCGCCAGTTTTCCCCTACTGATGATACTGAGAATAAAACAGTTTAGGGACAGACTATTTGCCAATACTTTTTCCAATAATAATATTTCTCCATCTGTCTTTTGGTTCTTTATTGTTTGCTTGTACCAAATACAACACTATGCCACCGTATCTCTGATTTCTTCTTCGTATTTGCTCTCATCTATCTTTCCCAACTAGTAATCTTTAGACAAAATATTTCGGAGGTGAACGATTTTTGCCGAGTCCAACACGATCACTCTTCAGATTCTGTGTGTGTCTTTCTGTGCTGGTACGTTACCTCGTTAAGCTCAATACATCACTGGAGCAATGTGTCCGATCTTTTCTCGGTCCGAAGCTCATTACAATCAATTCTTGTCCACTTATACTATCTGTAATAAAACATTATGTTTGCCTTTCGTTTATAGGCCTTTCGTTCAGTTTTGTCCTCACTATGTACTCTAGCTGCTTGTCTTCTTGTACCCATTTATCATTTTATGTTTGATTTATAGTCTTTATCAATTCCCTTTATCCCCAGTTCTGCCTCACTAATGTTGTTGAGAACATAACGTTTAAATGTGTATGTATTCAGTGTGCTGCCATATAAAAAAAATGGTTGATTTTGATTTTACACAGAACTTAACATGATAATTTCAAAACTATACGCCTCTTAGACTGTTCATAAATTTAATTTCTTAAGCACCTGATTTCAAGCATTAGAGGTGATTCATCAAAGAATATCATGTTTGTATCCACCTGTATTTTTCTGTGAAACTTTACTTTAAATATACTACTACTACTACTACTACTACTACTACTACTACTACTACTACTACTACTACTACTATATAACTGATATAATGGAGTCAAGATATCTGAATGGTATTTATGATTGTACTTTTTGAGGTACTTTTTTAATTCGAACCCACATCGCCTATTGTCAGCACTGATCGTCCAAACAATGTATATCCACTCAAACTCAAAAGGGAATTTATTTACTGAAATCCTTAACAAAGTAATTTTCCAAGATCAAATCAATGTATCTTCACATTCGAATCCTAATTGTTAATGTCTTTATATAATCAATGGCGTTTCCAGAGGAGTGTGCACTGTAAAATTTCGAAGAGTTCATGGACCTCTCGACCCCGCTCCCATTTCCTCTCCCAAATCTAATCGTTATAATGGTAATGACTTTCTAAACTAGTATTTCTTCAAAGTCAATATGAGCCTTATACATGCAAGTGACTAAGTGACTTAAGCGATGTTGACATTTGATGCTTACGCACTTACATCAGTGTCTAGACATATTGTATCTTCACTGCAGTTTACTAAAAGCGCTGGTTTTCGATAAGGCAAAAACTACGGATACAGCTTTTAGAAAGCGGAGGGGTACCACATTAACAATAAGTATGTACATCCTCTCTCTGTCAACATCGTCAATTTTAAATTGTTTACACGTTAACTATAATTAATTGCAATTATGTATACCCTCAAACTGTCTTCAATGGTCAGTGTTTAATTTTTCACATGAAAGGGGGTGTGGGAGGGGTTGGAGGTTTCGAACTTGTTGGTAAAGTCAAATATCCTCTATATGTATGTGTGTGTAGTGACTCGCACTATTTAATCTGAATATCTATAAAATGTGAAAATATTTTCTTTTGATTGTCCGTTTTTCAAACCAAAGTTTGTATGTCAAAAGATATGCCTGGCCTCTTGAACTAAGTCGGATTAAAATCGACAGTTTTCCGAGAAATAAACGTGGCCAAAATAGTGCATCTACGGGGATACAACCCATATCGTTCGGAGGTTTCCTCGCCAAACTTGTGGAGAGGAAGCTACAGATCCAGGGCTCTGTTCCCTAACAGCGTGCGCTTATAATCGCTCATTGATTGCTCAATGTATCGCTCAAGTAGCGCTCATTCTCTCCTGAACGACTCGGTGCAAAACCTCGAAGTTCGCTCGCTTTGCTACGTAGCGCTACATTGAGCAATCGCGTTCAAGAGAGGTTTAAAAGTAATCGCTAACTGAGCGATTATTTTGAAACCTCTTCTGAACACGGCCCTGTTCGTATCTCTTCGATGCATTATTTTGAACAATTTATTCCTCAGAACAAGGTCTATTTTTAATCAGACTGTCCTGCACTGGTCTCTATTTCATCTTCAGAGGAATTAGCTTCCGGATATTATTTTATGAATTACCTCGAACCCCCGCTGTAAGATATATAATTATCGAACCAACTATCGATTCTTATCAACCAGCATCTTACACTCGACTGAGCTTTTATTTGGTTCAGAAGAATACATGTATTTAATCGATATTTAAATGAAAGTTTCTTAATGCGATGAATGTAAGCTAATATTTCTTATCTATATAATTTTGAGCACTGTCCACTTGCAATGTCATCCGAATACTTAGATTTAGATTTAAACTAAATAGATATTCGTTGAATTTTGTTTGTTTCACATACATTGTTCTTTGATAATGTTTTATACAAGTTTCATTTTTAATTTTGTATGACAGCTCGGTTAGAAATAATTACTTAATGTAAAAACCCTCAATAGCCTATTTTATCAGCGTACATTTTTCTTAAAATACATTTGTTCCATTAAAAATGTAGTTTTATGGTCAACATTTATGAAACTATATTTTTAAGTCATGCATTGTATTTCTTTTATTACTTTCACAATACATGAATATCCATTTACTTTACAGCATGATCGACAACTTACAAAGCATATCACAATTTTATAGTTCATGATACAATTGAAATGTAGGCATATGTATTTCCACTTATCGCTATTGCGAACAGAATTCTTAAATAATAAATGAATATCATAACCTCTAAAATATATGTGACACCAAAGTGTATATAACATGTATATTGAAGTCAAACATGAAATGAAAAGAGATAAAATAGACATAAAAAGAAGAAATATTATCCTAATTTATTTAACTACCTGGATTTATTGTGAAATATTATGGTGTCAATATGATATATATTACTTTATAAGCTAAATTGTCAGGTTTTATTACCACGTTTTGAACATTATATATAGTTCTAATATATGACATTACACTCTGAATTTTGCGATTTATTTCCAAAGAATTATTAGGTTGAAATTATGCTGGATTTATGTTTTTATGGAAGTACTAAAGATGCTAATATTAATATTGCTGTATGCATAATTAATATTATCATCAATTCTGAAAAACTAAAAATATCGATATCGTGATTATCGTTCTTAAATATCTTCTTCACTTCCAAGTTCAGTTAAGTGATAACCTTTACGTCTATTTCTGAAATGGGTTTTCTAATGTTCAGTGTTCTTTCTTATGTTCAATGTACATTTTTATTGTCATTCCTGTATTCTAACGTTTATGCTTCTAGTCTTATTGTGATCATTGAAGTATACATTTAATGTTCATTCGACATTCATACTTGTATTAAACCACGAGGAGAATCGCCGTTTGGTCAAAAGTTGATACGTATTTCAAAATTTTAACTAATTGAGCTTGTGAATAATATCCCTACCTATCCGATCGTGACATCTGTGTCGCTGTTACCGTTTTCACCGGGTATAATAATATTTGTCGATCATGAAAATCTCCCTTGAAAAAAATCCTTTATCATGCCAGTGTCACTCGAGGGACTTTACAATGATAAATCCAGACAATAGATGCAAATGCTTATCACCAGGGCCATGTTCAAGAGAGGTTTAAAAGTAATCGCTCAATGAGCGATTGAAGGCGAGCAAATTTCGAGAAATTTGCACTGTGTCGTTCAAGAGAGAATGAGCGCTACTTGAGCTACGAATGCTTTCACTTTGGGACAACTGTTTGCTGTAGACAGAATGTTAGACAATGTAAACACTAAGAACAAAAACAATCCCCTAAAAAATCAATTTCAAAAATTCTTTTTGAAGCCTGATGTTAAGGTATATCGTTTTCATATGATTTGTCTCATTTGAACAACATAGAGACGTCAGTGTGTCAAGAAAGACTATAAATTTACTGATTATTTTTCAAATTCAATGACAAATGCAGGCATATGATGTAGTTGCTTATCCTTAGAGACAATGCACATCGTTGTAAAAGCTATGGAAACAATTATTGTAATTTGAAGTTTGACGTTAACGCAGTTATCAGTATCAGATTCAGCTATTTACTCTTCCTGTGGGACAACTATTTGCTGTTATCTACACAAAGTAAGATAAGGCTAACATAGTGAAGATGATATTTGTAAGCGCACTTTTATGGCAAATTCATTGTTTATGCTGAAGGTTGTAAATGTATCCTAGGAATACACTGTTATTTAGACAGAAAAGCAAGAAAATCCAGAACATTTAAAGGGGCTGTAGCACGTTTTTTTGCATTTTTTTTTCTTCTTCAAATTTCCCATTTATAATCATAGTTTGTGTCAATTAACTTTACTTTAGAGGGTAAAACAACTAATTACGCAAATAAATTATCCGTACAGTGCACATAAATTAAAGCAAAAAATGCATGGCGGATATTTTATTGTGAACACATTTTATTATTTCTAATTACAAACACGATTCCCATGGCTTTACTGTGCCGTATACATTCATTTTTAACTTGATTTTTCGACGAGAGAAGAGTGTTTTACCATTGTTGAAATTATTTTTCAAATACATTTCATCTACTTATTTGAGCGCGAAAACGCGATACTGTCCCTTTAACACTGAATATTAAACTCATTGTATTCATCAGATGTAAACGGTGCCATTTAGTACGTCCACTCAGCATTTACTAAATTTTTATATATATATAAATTTTGTTTGATCAGAAAAGATCCAGACAGACAAAAACAACAAGTTAAATATGAACGTATTTGTATTTATCAGTGCTAAACGGTGCCATTTATTGCGTCCTTTGAGGGAAATACATAAAAACACGAGTTTAAAAATAACATTAAAGATGATGACGTCAAAAAAAAATGTTTTTGTTCAGAAAATATGTAGACAGGCCAAAAACAACATTTAAAGTTAAATATGAATGTAATTGTATTTATCAGTGCTAAACGGTGCCATTAAATGCGTCCTTTGAGGAAAATCCCAAAAAGCACGAGTTTAAAAATAACATTAAAATGATGACGTAAACGGTGCGACTAGGTGAGGACGTTTATATAAACGTTTTTTGCTCACAGTTAAAGGTCAGCATTAACTTTATTTATTTTTACATATATATAGCCAGGCTTTAAAAAAACGATTTTTTTTATTCATAAGGCCAATGACTGCAAAGTTCTATTTTCATTGATAAATTCAGACCAATGATGCAAATGGCTAATTCCCTGGGAAAGAAAAATCTGCAATAGAACGATAAAGTATACACATTTCTCAGTTAAATAAGTTAATACACATACATGTATCCTTTCGGGCACCTTATAACTGCTTTAACCGAATAAAATGTTTGAAAAAGAATAAAACGATAACACATGTTTTGAAAGTTTTAAGCATTGTCACAATATCATTTACCGATTATTGTTGACCTTCACTTGAAAGCGGTCAACTGAGCTATGCACAGAACCATATGCTATCATTAGAGGGTTCGGACATCAACATTTGTATTTAGCCAATACCACAAGTCTTCCACTGTGTCTTAATTACCTTGATTAATTCTAGATCACTGGTAATGATGAACAATTTGTGATTACAGTTTACTAGGCATCACCCTAAACCTTGATTTATCATTCCGTGCCCATTCGAAGCCTCCCTGCTGCTGATGTAAAATTGACAACTTGATGCTTTATGCTCTGTGATCACCGATGGTGTAAAATTGACAATTTGGTGGTTTATGCTCTGTGATCACTGATGATGTAAAATTGACAATTTGGTGGTTTATGCTCTGTGATCACTGATGATGTAAAATTGACAATTTGGTGGTTTATGCTCTGTGATCACCGATGATGTGAAATTGACAACTTGATGCTTTATGCTCTGTGATCACCGATGATGTAAAATTGACAACTTGGTGGTTTATGCTCTGTGATCAGCGATGATGTAAAGTTGACAACTTGTTGCTTTATGCTCTGTGATCACCGATGGTGTAAAATTGACAACTTGATGCTTTATGCTCTGTGATCACTGATGCTGTAAAATTGACAACTTGGTGGTTTATGCTCTGTGATCACCGATGATGTAAAATTGACAACTTGGTGGTTTATACTCTGTGATCACCGATGATGTGAAATCGACAACTTGGTGGTTTATACTCTGTGATCACCGATGATGGAAAATTGACAACTTGGTGGTTTATGCTCTGTGATCACTGATGGTGTGAAATTGATAACTTGATAGTGATCTGTGATCGCTATGCCCTATTTCATCTCACTTGGCGTCTCTGCATTTGCCTTCACCCTCTATTATACATCAAACTGACAATATGACAATTTGGAGGTTGATGCTTTGTGATTTTGGTATCCTTCTTGCATGGATTGCATTGATTGCTTTGATTGCTTTGATTGCTTTAATTGCTGTATGTATCTGTCTCACATAATACATACTCAAACCATAGTCAGTGAACTGTCGATGTTATCTTATACAACTGAAGTTTAAGCCTTTTAATTTATGAGTAACTTTTATCAAGTTTACCTTACCTTTGTATCATTTTATGATTATTGTAAAAATATATCCTTATTCTGATTTAATTTAAGGTTTT
Source organism: Gibbula magus (assembly GCA_936450465.1). Taxonomy (NCBI): domain Eukaryota; kingdom Metazoa; phylum Mollusca; class Gastropoda; order Trochida; family Trochidae; genus Gibbula; species Gibbula magus. The sequence goes on along the minus strand of OW388301.1, from coordinate 17,371,197 downwards.
TATATGTCTCTTGTAAATTGCTGTGCGATTGGTTGTGTATGTGTAATGTTAAGTGTATATTTATGAATTGTAACATATACACAAGTGAGACGATAATAAAACATTGATTGAATATTCTACAAGTATGCTAGGCAGTGTGAAATTGACTACTTGGCGGTTTTTCCCCTGTGGTCAGTAATGCCGAACACTAACACTCACGACGCCTCTGACATTGCTACAAAAGCATTGTGGACTTTCTCCCTGTCGCCATAAACCTTTAAGCATTAACCTTAAAAAAAATCAACACTACCATCTTCTGTTGCATCTCTGTTGTCCCGACCCCAGATGCCATTCTATGCCCACCTTCTCTCTCCAGTCGAAAACCGTGCAGGTTTATCGCCTGTCTATTTCTTTGCTGACGTTCTATGTCTTTTCACTGCCTTAACTGACTATTACAGAAACGTATAGTCCAATAACAAGTTCTGCTACAAATAAACACCAGGTATCGAAAATGAATATCAACTTAAATATTTGCTTGTTGTTCACTAATTGACCCTAATTATAATATCGAGAAACAATAATTAATTATTAAATAATTATTAATATTTTGACCTTTCTATTGTATTTACTCTTGAACGATGTTTCCGCCTTTATGTTTTTCAATCATTGTCACTGTCATGACATGTGCTCTATATTTGTGTCCTAACAATCAATCCTGCCTCATGATGGCGCTTAGAGGCATAGTAGGGAATGAGTCCGTCCACTATCTATACGTGTTGTTTCATGCCCTTTCTTGTGCCAGATCAAACAAAACGAACAATTCTATCTAAAGCAATACAAATCAATAATCTATATCAACACTTTGTATCAATGCTATGTATCAACACTCTGTACCATCCCACTTCATCAAACCCTTGTATCAATATTTTTTTATTATTTTTTTTTATTTTATTATTGTGTATTTTATTTATTATGTTGAATTGATATAATGACTACTTTTTTTCTATTTTTTTTTCTTTCTTTTGTACAGTACAAAACATTGGAAATTGGTAGAGATTTCATTCAGTCACAAAACATGTTTTCCAAACTATAAACAAATAAAGATATAAGATAAAAAGTAACGTAAAGTAGAGAGAAAGAGAGAGAGAGAGTGAGAGAGAGAGAGAGAGGGAAGGGTAGGAAAAGGGAAGTATAAGGGGTAGGGAGGAGGTGAGTATGTATATGGACAGTATTACATAAGATTGGTTTGGTTTGCATCAGTGCCATTGCAAGGGGGCCCATTTTTTGGCAAATTCACTTGGGTCTTTTGAATTAATTTTTTCAATGTTATAGTAATGCCTTATTTGAGAAAATAGTTGGACAAATGAGGGAGTGGTGTTACTATATTGACAATTTTTTATGTAACGTTTTGTTATTATAAAAATGTGATTTTCCAGAATATTCTCAATCAATATCAATATTCTGTATCAAGACTCTGTATCAGTACTCTGTAACAACATTCTATACTGACACCATATACCAAAATTCTATACTAACATTCTATACCAACATTCTATACCAACACCCTATACCAACATTCTATACCAACATTATATACCAACATTCTATACCAACACCCTACACCAACATTCTATGCCAACATTCTATACCAACACTCTATACCAACATTCTATACCAACACCTTATCTCAAGTTCTTCCCTACTGATGATACTGAGAATAAAACAGTTTAGGGACAGACTATTTGCCAATATTTTGTTCCAATAATAATATTTCTCCATCTGTCTTTTGGTTCTTTATTGTTTGCTTGTACCAAATACAACACTATGTCACCTCATCTCTGATTTATTCTTCGTATTTGCTCTCATCTATCTTTCCCAACTAGTAATCTTTAGACAAAATATTTCGAATGTGAACGATTTTTGCCGAGTCCAACACGATCACTCTGCAGATTGTCCGTGTGTCTTTCTATGCTGGTAATTTACCTCTTTAAGCTCAATTCATCACTGGAACAATGTGTCCGATCTTTTCTCGGTCCGGAGCTCATAACAATCAATTCTTGTCTACTTATACTATCTGTAATAAAACAGTATGTTTGCCTTTCGTTTATAGGTCTTTCGTTCAGTTTTGTCTCCCCTATGTACATGTACTCTAGCTGTGTGTGTCTGCTTGTACCCAATTATCATTTTATGTTTGATTTATAGTCTTTATCAATTCCCTTTATCCCCAGTTCTGCCTCACTAATGTTATTGAAAACATAACGTTTACATGTGTATGTATTCAGTGCCAACAAATATGGTTTATTTTGATTTTGCACAGAACTTCTTAACATGATAATTTAAAAAATATACGTCTCTTAGACTGTTCATAAATTTAATTTCTTAAGCACCTGATTTCAAGCATTAGATGTAATACAAAGAATATCATTTTTGTATCCACCTGCATTATTCTGTGAACAACTTTCTACTGCTACTACTACTACTACTACTACTACTACTACTACTACTACTACTACTACTACTACTACTACTACTACTAAAACAATAATATTAAAGAATACTCTTTAGATGGTTAACTTATATATAACTGATATATTGGGGTCAAGCTATCTGCAATGGTATTTATGATTGTACTTTTTTAGGTACTTTTTTAATTCGAACCCACATCGCCTATTGTCAGCACTGATCGTCCAAACAATGTATATCCACTCAAACTCAAAAGGGAATTTCTTTACTGAAATCCTTAACAAAGTAATTTTCCAAGATCAAATCAATGTATCTTCACATTCGAATCCTAATTGTTAATGTCTTTATATAATCAATGGCGTTTCCAGAGGAGTGTGCACTGTAAAATTTCGAAGAGTTCATGGACCTCTCGACCCCGCTCCCATTTCCTCTCCCAAATCCAATCGTTATAATGGTAATGACTTTCTAAACTAGTATTTCTTCAAAGTCAATATGAGCCTTATACATGCAAGTGACTAAGTGACTTAAGCGATGTTGACATTTGATGCTTACGCACTTACATCAGTGTCTAGACATATTGTATCTTCACTGCAGTTTACTCAAAGCGCTGGTTTTCGATAAGGCAAAAACTACGGATACAGCTTTTAGAAAGCGGAGGGGTACCACATTAACAATAAGTATGTACATCCTCTCTCTGTCAACATCGTCAATTTTAAATTGTTTACACGTTAACTATAATTAATTGAAATTATGTATACCCTCAAACTGTCTTCAATGGTCAGTGTTTAATTTTTCACATGAAAGGGGGTGTGGGAGGGGTTGGAGGTTTCGAACTTGTTGGTAAAGTCAAATATCCTCCATATGTATGTGTGTGTAGTGACTCGGACTATTTCATCTGAATATCTATAAAATGTGAATCTGTTTTTCAAAAATAATTTTTGATTGTCCGTTTGTAAAACCAAAGTTTGTATGTCAAAAGATATGCCTGACCTCTTGAACTAAGTCGGATTAAAATCGACAGTTTTCCGAGGAATAAACGTGGCAAAATAGTGCATCTACGGGGATACAACCCATATCATTCGGAGGTTTCCTCGCCAAACTTGTGGAGAGGAAGCTACAGATCCAGGGCTCCGTTCCATAACAGCGAGCGCCGGCTTATAATCGCGCAATGATTGCTCAATGTAGCGCTCAAGTAGCGCTCATTCTCTCCTGAACGACACCCTGCAAAACATCAAAGTTCGCTCGCTGTGCTATGTAGCGCTACATTGAGCAATCGCGTTGAAGAGAGGTTTAAAAGTAATCGCTAATTGAAATGTCATCCGAATTCTTAGATTTAGATTTAAACTAAATAGATATTCGTTGAATTTTTTGGCTTCACATACATTGTTCTTTGATAATGTTTTATACAAGTTTCATTTTTAATTTTGTACGGCAGCTTGGTTAGAAATACTTATGTAAAAACCTTCAAAATGCCTATTTTATCAGCTTACTTTTCTTTTAAACTACATTTGTTCCATTAAAATTTCTTTTATTACTTTCACAATACATGAATATCTATTTACTTTAGAGCATGATCGAAAACTTACAAAGCATATCACAATTTTATAGTTCATGATTCAATTGAAATGTAGGCCTATGTATTTCCATTTATCGCTATTGCGAACAGAATTCTTAAATAATAAATGAATATCATAATCTCTAAAATATATGGACACTAAAGTGTATATAAAATGTATATTGAAGTCAAACATGAAATGAAAAGAGATAAAATAGACATAAAAGAAGAAATATTATCCTAATTTATTTAACTACCTGGATTTATTGTGAAATATGATGGTGTCAATATGATATATATTACTTTATAAGCTAAATTGTCAGGTTTTATTACCACGTTTTGAACATTATATATAGTTCTAATATATGATATTACACTCTGAATTTTGCGATTTATTTCAAAAAGAATTATTAGGTTGAAATTATGCTGGATTTATGTTTTTATGGAAGTACTAAAGATGCTGAATATTAATATTGCTGTATGCATAATGAATATTATCATCAATTCTGAAAAAAAACTAAAAATATCGATATCGCGATTATCGTTCTTAAATATCTTCTTCACTTCCAAGTTCAGTTCAGTGTTCTTTCTTATGTTCAATGTACATTTTTATTGTCATTCCTGTATTCTAACGTTTATGCTTCTAGTCTTATTGTGATCATTGAAGTATACATTTAATGTTCATTCGACATTCATACTTGTATTAAACCACGAGGAGAATCGCCGTTTGGTCAAAAGTTGATAAGTATTTCAAAATTTTAACTAATTGAGCTTGTGAATAATATCCCTACCTATCCGATCGTGACATCTGTGTCGCTGTTACCGTTTTCACCGGGTATAATAATATTTGTCGATTATAAAAATCTCCCTTGAAAAAAATCCTTTATCATGCCAGTGTCACTCGAGGGACTTTACAATGGTAAATCCAGACAATAGATTTCGAGAAATTTGCACTGTGTCGTTCAAGAGAGAATGAGCGCTACTTGAGCTACGAATGCTTTCACTTTGGGACAACTGTTTGCTGTAGACAGAATGTTAGACAATGTAAACACTAAGAACAAAAACAATCCCTTAAAAAATCAATTTGAAAAATTCTTTTTGAAGCCTGATGTTAAGGTATATCGTTTTCATATGATTTGTCTCATTTGAACAACATAGAGACGCCAGTGTGTCAAGAAAGACTATAAATTCACTAATTATTTTTCAAATTCAATGTCAAATGCAGCCATTTGATGTAGTTGCTTATCCTTAGAGACAATGCACATCGTTGCAAAAGCTATGGAAACAATTATTGTAATTTGAAGTTTGACGTTAACGCAGTTATCAGTATCAGATTCAGCTTTTTACTCTTCCTGTGGGACAACTATTTGCTGTTATCTACACAAAGTAAGATAAGGCTAACATAATGAAGATGATTTTTGTAAGCGCACTTTTATAGCAAATTCATTGTTTATGCTGAAGGTTGTAAATGTATCCTAGGAATACACTGTTATTTAGGCAGAAAAGCAAGAAAATCCAGAACATTTAAAGGGGCTGTAGCACGTTTTTTTTGCAAATTTTTTTCTTCTTCAAATTTCCCATTTATAATCATTGTTTGTGTCAATTAACTTTACTTTAGCGGGTAAAACAAATAATTACGCAAATCAATTATCCGTACAGTGCACATAAATTAAAGCAAAAAATGCATGGCGGATATTTTATTGTGAACACATTTTATTATTTCTAATTACAAAAACTATTCCCATGGCTTTACTGTGCCATATACACTCATTTTTAACTTGATTTTTCGACGAGAGAAGAGTGTTTAACCATTGTTGAAATTATTTTTCAAATACATTTCATCTACTTATTTGAGCGCGAAAACGCGATACTGCCCCTTTAACGGAAGGAGTATGAATATTGTAAAGTCATATTACACTTTCGAGTGTATTGATGTTTTTATAGATCATTCTATTGCATTTGAATTGCATAAAAATAGTAATAACATTTATCCGACGGTTTGCTACAGGCACTTCAAGAACAATTGTTTTTATGGCTTCACAGATGAACAAAGAAGGTAACTTGCGCTGAAACATTTGTATTGTGAACACATTTTATTATTTCTAATTACAAAAGAGAAGAGTGTTTTACCATTGTTGAAATTATTTTTCAAATACATTTCATCTACTTATTTGGGCGCGAAAACGCGATACTGCCCCTTTAACACTGAATATTAAACTCATTGTATTCATCAGATGTAAACGGTGCCATTTATTACGTCCACTCAGCATTTACTAAATTTTTATATATATATAAATTTTGTTTGTTCAGAAAAGATCCAGAAAGACAAAAACAACAAGTTAAATATGAACGTATTTGTATTTATCAGTGCTAAACGGTGCCATTTAGTGGGTCCTTTGAAGAAAATACATAAAAACACGAGTTTAAAAATAACATTAAAGATGATGACGTCAAAGAAAATTTAACATTAACTGAAATTGTATATATAAATTGTTTTTGTTCAGAAAATATGTAGACAGGCCAAAAACAACATTTAAAGTTAAATATGAATGTAATTGTATTTATCAGTGCTAAACGGTGCGACTAGGTGCGTCCTTTGGGGACGTTTTGATAAACGTTTTTTTGCTCACAGTTAAAGGTCAGCATTAACTTTATTTATTTTTACATATATATAGCCAGGCTTTAAAAAAACGATTTTTTTTATTTATAAGGCCAATGACTGCAAAGTTCTATTTTCATTGATAAATTCAGACCAATGATGCAAATGGCTAATTCCCTGGGAAAGAAAAACCTTCAATAGAACGATAAAGTATACACATTTCTCAGTTAAATAAGTTAATACACATACATATATCCTTTCGGGCACCTTATAATTGCTTTAACCGAATAAAATGTTTGAAAAAGAATAAAACGATAACACATGTTTTGAAGGTTTTAAGCATTGTCACAATATCATTTACCGATTATTGTTGACCTTCACTTGAAAGTGGTCAACTGAGCTATGCACAGAACCATATGCTACCATTAGAGGGTTCGGACATCAACATTTGTATTTAGCCAATACAACAAGTCTTCCACTGTGTCTTAATTACCTTGATTATTCTAGATCACTAGTAATGATGAACAATTTGTGATCACAGTTTCCTAGGTATCACCCTCAACCTTGTTTTATCATGCCGTGCCCATTCGAGGCACCCCTGCTGATGGTGTGAAATTGACAACTTGATGCTTTATGCTCTGTGATCACCGATGATGTAAAATTTACAATTTGGTGGTTTATGCTCTGTGATCACTGATGATGTAAAATTGACAATTTGGTGGTTTATGCTCTGTGATCACCGATGATGTAAAATTGACAAGTTGGTGGTTTATGCTCTGTGATCACTGATGATGTAAAATTGACAAGTTGCTGGTTTATGCTCTGTGATCACCGATGATGTAAAATTGACAACTTGATGATTTATGCTCTGTGATCACCGATGATGTAAAATTGACAACTTGATGCTTTATGCTCTATGATCACCGATGATGTAAAATTGACAACTTGATGATTTATGCTCTGTGATCACCGATGATGTAAAATTGACAACTTGGTGCTTTATGCTCTGTGATCACCGATGATGTAAAATTGACAACTTGATGCTTTATGCTCTGTGATCACCGATGATGTAAAATTGACAACTTGATGATTTATGCTCTGTGATCACCGATGATGTAAAATTGACAACTTGATGCTTTATGCTCTGTGATCACCGATGATGTAAAATTGACAACTTGATGATTTATGCTCTGTGATCACCGATGATGTAAAATTGACAACTTGGTGCTTTATGCTCTGTGATCACTGATGATGTCAAATTGACAACTTGGTGCTTTATGCTCTGTGATCACCGATGATGTCAAATTGACAACTTGGTGCTTTATGCTCTGTGATCACCGATGATGTAAAATTGACAACTTGATGCTTTATGCTCTGTGATCACCGATGATGTAAAATTGACAACTTGATGATTTATGCTCTGTGATCACCGATGATGTAAAATTGACAACTTGGTGCTTTATGCTCTGTGATCACTGATGATGTCAAATTGACAACTTGGTGATTTATGCTCTATGATCACCGATGATGTAAAATTGACAACTTGATGATTTATGCTCTGTGATCACCGATGATGTAAAATTGACAACTTGGTGCTTTATGCTCTGTGATCACCGATGATGTAAAATTGACAACTTGATGCTTTATGCTCTGTGATCACCGATGATGTAAAATTGACAACTTGATGATTTATGCTCTGTGATCACCGATGATGTAAAATTGACAACTTGATGCTTTATGCTCTATGATCACCGATGATGTAAAATTGACAACTTGATGATTTATGCTCTGTGATCACCGATGATGTAAAATTGACAACTTGGTGCTTTATGCTCTGTGATCACCGATGATGTAAAATTGACAACTTGATGCTTTATGCTCTGTGATCACCGATGATGTAAAATTGACAACTTGATGATTTATGCTCTGTGATCACCGATGATGTAAAATTGACAACTTGATGCTTTATGCTCTGTGATCACCGATGATGTAAAATTGACAACTTGATGATTTATGCTCTGTGATCACCGATGATGTAAAATTGACAACTTGGTGCTTTATGCTCTGTGATCACTGATGATGTCAAATTGACAACTTGGTGCTTTATGCTCTGTGATCACCGATGATGTCAAATTGACAACTTGGTGCTTTATGCTCTGTGATCACCGATGATGTAAAATTGACAACTTGATGCTTTATGTTCTGTGATCACCGATGATGTAAAATTGACAACTTGGTGCTTTATGCTCTGTGATCACCGATGGTGTAAAATTGACAACTTGGTGCTTTATGCTCTGTGATCACCGATGATGTAAAATTGACAACTTGATGATTTATGCTCTGTGATCACCGATGATGTAAAATTGACAACTTGATGCTTTATGCTCTGTGATCACCGATGATGTAAAATTGACAACTTGGTGCTTTATGCTCTGTGATCACCGATGGTGTAAAATTGACAACTTGGTGCTTTATGCTCTGTGATCACCGATGATGTAAAATTGACAACTTGATGATTTATGCTCTGTGATCACCGATGATGTAAAATTGACAACTTGATGATTTATGCTCTGTGATCACCGATGATGTAAAATTGACAACTTGATGCTTTATGCTCTGTGATCACCGATGATGTGAAATTGACAACTTGGTGCTTTATGCTCTGTGATCACCGATGGTGTAAAATTGACAACTTGATGCTTTATGCTCTGTGATCACCGATGATGTGAAATTGACAACTTGGTGCTTTATGCTCTGTGATCACCGATGATGTAAAATTGACAACTTGATGCTTTATGCTCTATGATCACCGATGATGTAAAATTGACAACTTGATGATTTATGCTCTGTGATCACCGATGATGTAAAATTGACAACTTGGTGCTTTATGCTCTGTGATCACCGATGATGTGAAATCGACAACTTGATGCTTTATGCTCTGTGATCGCTATGCCCTATTTCATCACACTTGGCGTCTCTGCATTTGCTTTGACGCTCTATTATACGTCAAACTGACAATATGACAATTTGGAGGTTGATGCTTTGTGATTTAGGTATTCTTCTTGCATGGATTGCTTTGATTGCTGTGATTGCTTTGATTGCTGTATGCATTTGTCTCACATAATCCATACTCAAACCAAAGTCAGTGAACTGTCGATTTTATCTTATACACCAAGTTTAAGCCTTTTAATTTATGAGTAACTTTTACCAATTTTACCTTACTTTGTATCGCTTTATGATTATTGTAAAAATATATCCTTATTCTGGTTTAATTTTAGATTTATATATGTCTCTCGTAAATTGCTGTGCGATTGGTTGTGTATGTGTAATGTTAAGTGTATATTTTATGAATTGTAACATATACACAAGTGAGACGATAATAAAACATTGATTGAATATTCTACAAGTATGCTAGGCAGTGTGAAATTGACTGCTTGGCGGTTTTTCCTCTGTGGTCAGTAATGCCGAACACTAACACTCACGACGCCTCTGACATTGCTACAAAAGCATTGTGGACTTTCTCCTTGTCGCGATAAACCTTTCAGCATTAACCTTAAAACATCAACACTACCATCTTCTGTTGCATCTCTGTTGTCCCGACCCCAGATGCCATTCTATGCCCACCTTCTCTCTCCAGTCGAAAACCGTGCAGGTTTATCTCCTGTCTATTTCTTTGCTGACGTTATATGTCTTTTCACTGCCTTAACTGACTATTACAGAAACGTATAGTCCAATAACAAGTTCTGCTACAAATAAACACCAGGTATCGAAAATGAATATCAACTTAAATATTTGCTTGTTGTTCACTAATTGACCCTAATTATAATATCGAGAAACAATAATTAATTATTAAATAATTATTAATATTTTGACCTTTCTATTGTATTTACTCTTGAACGATGTTTCCGCCTTTATGTTTTTCAATCATTGTCACTGTCATGACATGTGCTCTATATTTGTGTCCTAACAATCAATCCTGCCTCATGATGGCGCTTAGAGGCATAGTAGGGAATGAGTCCGTCCACTATCTATACGTGTTGTTTCATGCCGTTTCTTGTGCCAGATCAAACAAAACGAACAGTTCTATCTAAAACAATACAAATCAATAATCTATATCAACACTTTGTATCAATGCTATGTATCAACACTCTGTACCATCCCACTTCATCAAACCCTTGTATCAATATTTTTTTTTTATTTTTTTATTTTATTATTGTGTATTTTATTTATTATGTTGAATTGATATAATGACTACTTTTTTTTCTTTTTTTTCTTTCTTTTGTACAGTACAAAACATTGGAAATTGGTAGAGATTTCATTCAGTCACAAAACATGTTTTCCAAACTATAAACAAATAAAGATATAAGATAAAAAGTAACGTAAAGTAGAGAGAAAGAGAGAGAGAGAGTGAGAGAGAGAGAGAGAGGGAAGGGTAGGAAAAGGAAAGTATAAGGGGTAGGGAGGAGGTGAGTATGTATATGGACAGTATTACATAAGATTGGTTTGGTTTGCATCAGTGCCATTGCAAGGGGGCCCATTTTTTGGCAAATTCACTTGGGTCTTTTGAATTAATTTTTTCAATGTTATAGTAATGCCTTATTTGAGAAAATAGTTGGACAAATGAGGGAGTGGTGTTACTATATTGACAATTTTTTATGTAACGTTTTGTTATTATAAAAATGTGATTTTCCAGAATATTCTCAATCAATATCAATATTCTGTATCAAGACTCTGTATCAGTACTCTGTAACAACATTCTATACTGACATTCTATACCAACACCCTATACCAACATTCTATACCAACATTATATACCAACATTCTATACCAACATTATATACCAACATTCTATACCAACACCCTACACCAACATTCTATACCAACATTCTATACCAACACTCTATACCAACATTCTATACCAACACCTTATCTCAAGTTCTTCCCTACTGATGATACTGAGAATAAAACAGTTTAGGGACAGACTATTTGCCAATATTTTTTCCAATAATAATATTTCTCCATCTGTCTTTTGGTTCTTTATTGTTTGCTTGTACCAAATACAACACTATGTCACCTCATCTCTGATTTATTCTTCGTATTTACTCTCATCTATCTGTCCCAACTAGTAATCCTGAGAGAAAACATTTCGGAGTGAACGATTTTTGCTGAGTCCAACACGATCACTCTTCAGATTCTGTGTGTGTCTTTCTGTGCTGGTACTTTACCTCGTTAAGCTCAATACATCACTGGAGCAATGTGTCCGATCTTTTCTCGGTCCGACGCTCATTACAATCAATTCTTGTCCGCTTATACTATCTATAATAACACATGTTTGCTTTTCGTTTATAGGTCTTTCGTTCAGTTTTGTCCCCACTATGTACTCTAGCTGCTTGTCTTCTTGTACCCATTTATCATTTTATGTTTGATTTATAGTCTTTATCAACTCCCTTTATCCCCAGTTCTGCCTCACTAATGTTGTTGAGAACATAACGTTTAAATGTGTATGTATTCAGTGTACTTCCATATAAAAAAAATGGTTGATTTTGATTTTACACAGAACTTAACATGATAATTTCAAAACTATACGCCTCTTAGACTGTTCATAAATTTAATTTCTTACGCACCTGATTTCAAGCAGTAGATGTAATTCATCAAAGAATATCAATTTTGTATCCACCTGAATTTTTCTGTGAAAAACTTACTACTACTACTACTACTACTTCTACTACTACTACTACTACTACTACTACTACTACTACTACTACTACTACTACTACTACTACTACTACTACTACTACTACTACTACTACTACTAATACTACTACTACTACTACTACTACTACTGCTACTACTAAAACAACAATAATAAAGAATACTCTTGAGATGGTAAACTAATATATAACTGCTATATTGGGGTCAAGCTATCTGCAATGGTATTTATGATTGTACTTTTTGAGGTACATTTTTTCAATTTGATCCAACATCGCCTATTGTCAATACTGATCGTCCAAACAAGGTATATCCACTCAAACTCAAAAGGGAATTTATTTACTGAAATCCTTAACAAAGTCATTTTCCAAGATGAAATCAATGTATCTTCTCATTCGAATCCTAATGGTTAATGTATTTATATAATCAATGGCGGATCCAGATGAGTGTTCACTGTTAATTTTCGAAGAGTTCGTGGATCTGTCCCATCTCCCATCTCCTCTCCCAAATCCAATCGTTATAATGGTAATGGCTTTCTAAACTTGTATTTCTTCAAAGTCAAAATGGAGGTTTCGAACCTGTTGGTAAAGTCAAATATCCTCTTTATGTATGTGTGTGTAGTGACTCGCACTATTTAATCTGAATATCTATAAAATGTGAGTCTGTTTTTCAAAAATAATTTTTGATTGTCCGTTTGTCAAACCAAAGTTTGTATGTCAAAAGATATGCCTGACCTCTTGCACTCAGTCGGATTAAAATCAACAGTTTTCCGAGGAATAAACTTTGCAAAATAGTGCATCTACGGGAATACAACCCATATCGTTTGGAGAGGAAGCTACAGATCCAGGGCACCGTTCCATAACAGCGAGCGTTTATAATCGCTCATTAATTGCTAAAATTTAGCGCTCAAGTAGCGCTCAAGTAGCGCTCATTCTCTCCTGAACGACACCCTGCAAAACATCAAAGTTCGCTCGCTTTGCTACGTAGCGCTACATTGAGCAATCGCGTTCAAGAGAGGTTTAAAACTAATCGCTAATTGAGCGATTACTTTGAAACCTCTCTTGAACACGGCCCTGTTCGTTTCTCTTCAGATGCATTATTTTGAAAAAATTATTCCTTAGAACAAGGTCTATTTATAATCAGACTGTCCTAAACTGGTCTCTATTTCATCTTCAGAGAAATTAGCTTCCGGATATTAGTTTATGAATTACCTCGAACCCCCGCTATAAGATATATGCTTATCGAACCAACTATCGATTCTTATCAACCAGCATCTTCCACTCGACTGAGTTTTTATTTGGTTCAGAAGAATAAATTTATTAAATCGATATTTATATGAATCTGTCTTTATGCGATGAATGTAAGCTAATATTTATTATCTATATAATGTTAAGCACTGTCTACTTGAATTTTTATCCGAATTCTTAGATATAGATCTAAACTAAATAGATATTCGTTTGATTTTTTTGGCTTCACATACAGTTTTCTTTGATAATGTTTTATACAAATTTATTTTAATTTTGTACGACAGCTCGGTTAGAAATAATTACTTTATGTAAAAACCTTCAATAGCCTATTTTATCAGCGTATTTTTTTCTTAAACTACATTTGTTTCATTACAAATGTAGTTTTATGGTCAACATTTATGAAACTATATTTTTAAGTCATGCATTGTATTTCTTTTATTACTTTCACAATACATGAATATCTATTTACTTTAGAGCATGATCGAAAACTTATAAAGCATATCACAATTTTATAGTTCATAATACAATTGAAATGTAGGCATATGTATTTCCACTTATCGCTATTGCGAACAGAATTCTTAAATAATAAATGAATATCATAATCTCTAAAATATATGTGACACCAAAGTGTATATAACATGTATATTGAAGTCAAACATGAAATGAAAAGAGATAAAATAGACATAAAAAGAAGAAATATTATCCTAATTTATTTAACTACCTGGATTTATTGTGAAATATGATGGTGTCAATATGATATATATATATTACTTTATAAGCTAAATTGTCAGGATTATTACCACGTTTTGAACATTATATATCGTTCTAATATATGACATTACACTCTGAATTTTGCGATTTATTTCCAAAGAATTATTAGGTTGAAATTATGCTGGATTTATGTTTTTATGGAAGTACTAAAGATGCTAAATATTAATATTGCTGTATGCATAATTAATATTATCATCAATTCTGAAAAACTAAAAATATCGATATCGTGATTATCGTTCTTAAATATCTTCTTCACTTCCAAGTTCAGTTAAGTGATAACCTTTACGTCTATTTCTGAAATGGGTTTTCTAATGTTCAGTGTTCTTTCTTATGTTCAATGTACATTGTTATTGTCATTCCTGTATTCTAACGTTTATGCTTCTAGTCTTATTGTGATCATTGAAGTATACATTTAATGTTCATTCGACATTCATACTTGTATTAAACCACGAGGAGAATCGCCGTTTGGTCAAAAGTTGATACGTATTTCAAAATTTTAACTAATTGAGCTTGTGAATAATATCCCTACCTATCCGATCGTGACATCTGTGTCGCTGTTACCGTTTTCACCGGGTATAATAATATTTGTCGATCATGAAAATCTCCCTTGAAAAAAACCCTTTATCATGCCAGTGTCACTCGAGGGACTTTACAATGATAAATCAAGACAATAGATGCAAATGCTTATAACCAGGGCCATGTTCAAGAGAGGTTTAAAAGTAATCGCTCAATGAGCGATTGAAGGCGAGCAAATTTCGAGAAATTTGCACTGTGTCGTTCAAGAGAGAATGAGCGCTACTTGAGCTACGAATGCTTTCACTTTGGGACAACTGTTTGCTGTAGACAGAATGTTAGACAATGTAAACACTAAGAACAAAAACAATCCCTTAAAAAATCAATTTCAAAAATTCTTTTTGAAGCCTGATGTTAAGGTATATCGTTTTCATATGATTTGTCTCATTTGAACAACATAGAGACGCCAGTATGTCGAGAAATACCATACATTCACTAATTATTTTTCAAATTCAATGTCAAATGCAGGCATATGATGTAGTTGCTTATCCTTAGGGACAATGCACACCGTTGTAAAAGCTATGGAAACACTTATTGTAATTTGAAGTTTGACATTAACCCAGTTATCAATATCAGATTCAGCTATTTACTCTTCCTGTGGGACAACTATTTGCTGTTATCTACACAAAGTAAGATAAGGCTAACATAATGAAGATGATATTTGTAAGCGCACTTTTATGGCAAATTCATTGGTTATGCTGAAGGTTGTAAATGTATCCTAGGAATACACTGTTATTTAGACAGAAAAGCAAGAAAATCCAGAACATTTAAAGGGGCTGTAGCACGTTTTTTTGCATTTTTTTTTCTTCAAATTTCCCGTTTATAATCATAGTTTGTGTCAATTAACTTTACTTTAGAGGGTAAAACATCTAATTACGCAAATCAATTATCCGTACAGTGCACATAAATTTAAGCAAAAAATGCATGGCGGATATTTTATTGTGAACACATTTTATTATTTCTAATTACAAAAACGATTCCCATGGCTTTACTGTGCCATTTACACTCATTGATTGATTTTTCGACGAGAGAAGAGTGTTTTATCATTGTTGAAATTATTTTTCAAATACATTTCATCTACTTATTTGAGCGCGAAAACGCGATACTGCCCCTTTAACACTGAATATTAAACTCATTGTATTTATCAGATGTAAACGGTGCCATTTAGTACGTCCACTCAGCATTTACTAAAGTTTTATATATATATAAATTTTGTTTGTTCAGAAAAGATCCAGACAGACAAAAACAACAAGTTAAATATGAACGTATTTGTATTTATCAGTGCTAAACGGTGCCATTTAGTGCGTCCTTTGAGGAAAATACATAAAAACACGAGTTTAAAAATAACATTAAAGATGATGACGTCAAAGAAAATTGTTTTTGTTCAGAAAATATGTAGACAGGCCAAAAACAACATTTAAAGTTAAATATGAATGTAATTGTATTTATCAGTGCTAAACTGTTAAAGTGACTAGGTGCGTCCTTTGAGGACGTTTTTATAAACGGTTTTTGCTCACAGTTAAAGGTCAGCATTAACTTTATTTATTTTTACATATATATAGCCAGGCTTTAAAAAAACGATTTATTTATTTATAAGGCCAATGACTGCAAAGTTATATTTTCATTGATAAATTCAGACCAATGATGCAAATGGCTAATTCCCTGGGAAAGAAAAAACCTGCAATAGAACGATAAAGTATACACATTTCTCAGTTAAATAAGTTAATACACATACATGTATCCTTTCGGGCACCTTATAATTGCTTTAACCGAATAAAATGTTTGAAAAAGAATAAAACGATAACACATGTTTTGAAGGTTATAAGCATTGTCACAATATCATTTACCGATTATTGTTGACCTTCACTTGAAAGTGGTCAACTGAGCTATGCACAGAACCATATGCTACCATTAGAGGGTTCGGACATCAACATCTGTATTTAGCCAATACAACAAGTCTTCCACTGTGTCTTAATTACCTTGATTATTCTAGATCACTGGTAATGATGAACAATTTGTGATAACAGTTTACTAGGCATCACCTTAAACCTTGATTTATCATTCCGTGCCCATTCGATGCCCCCAGCTGATGATGTAAAATTGACAACTTGATGCTTTATGCTCTGTGATCACCGATGGTGTAAAATTGACAACTTGGTGCTTTATGCTCTGTGATCACCGATGGTGTAAAATTGACAACTTGGTGCTTTATGCTCTGTGATCACCGATGATGTAAAATTGACAACTTGGTGCTTTATGCTCTGTGATCACCGATGGTGTAAAATTGACAATTTGGTGATTAATGTTCTGTGATCACCGATGATGTAAAATTGACAATTTGGTGGTTTATGCTCTGTGATCACTGATGATGTAAAATTGACAATTTGATGCTTTATGCTCTGTGATCACCGATGATGTAAAATTGACAATTTGATGCTTATGTTCTGTGATCACCGATGATGTAAAATTGACAATTTGGTGGTTTATGCTCTGTGAACACCGATGATGTAAAATTGACAATTTGGTGGTTTATGCTCTGTGATCACTGATGATGTAAAATTGACAACTTGATGCTTTATGCTCTGTGATCACCGATGATGTAAAATTGACAATTTGATGGTTTATACTCAGTTTATACCAACATTCTATACCAACACCCTACACCAACATTTCATACCAACATTCTATACCAACATTCTATACCAACACCTTAAATAATAAATGAATATCATAATCTCTAAAATATATGTGACACTAAAGTGTATATAAAATGTATATTGAAGTCAAACATGAAATGAAAAGAGATAAAATAGACATAAAAAGAAGAAATATTATCCTAATTTATTTAACTACCTGAATCTATTGTGAAATATGATGGTGTCAATATGATTTATATTACTTTATAAGCTAAATTGTCAGGTTTTATCATTATTACCGTTTTGAACATTGCATTTGGTTCTAATTTATGACATTATACTCTGTATTTTGCGATTATTTCTAAAGAATTATTAGGTTGAAATTATGTTGGATTTATGTTTTTATGGAAGTACTAAAGATGCTAAATATTAATATTGCTGTATGCATAATTAATATTATCATCAATTCTGAAAAACTAAAAATATCGATATCGTGATTATCGTTCTTAAATATCTTCTTCACTTCCAAGTTCAGTTAAGTGATAACCTTTACGTCTATTTCTGAAATGGTTTTTCTAATGTTCAGTTCAGTGTTCTTTCTTATGTTCAATGTACATTTTTATTGTCATTCCTGTATTCTAACGTTTATGCTTCTAGTCTTATTGTGATCATTGAAGTATACATTTAATGTTCATTCGACATTCATACTTGTATTAAACCACGAGGAGAATCGCCGTTTGGTCAAAAGTTGATACGTATTTCAAAATTTTAACTAATTGAGCTTGTGAATAATATCCCTACCTATCCGATCGTGACATCTGTGACGCTGTTACCGTTTTCACCGGGTATAATAATATGTGTCGATCATGAAAATCTCCCTTGAAAAAAATCCTTTATCATGACAGTGTCACTCGAAGGAATTTAAAATTCACTTTACAATGATAAATCAAGACAATAGACGCAAATGCTTATCATCAGATACCGTTACTCACAGGCTGTTGTAATTAAAACTTTACGACTAATGGTAATTTGAAGTTTTGCATTAACGCAGTTCAATTGATACGAATGCCTCCCCTTTTGGACAACTGTTTGTTGTTCGTCAGAATGGTAGATAATGTAAAACACGAAGAAGAAAAGCAATCCCTTAAAAAATCAATTTCAAAAATTCTTTTGGAAGCCAGGGCTCCGTTCCATAACAGCGAGCGCTTATAATCACTCATTGATTGCTCAATGTAGCGCTGAAGTAGCGCTCATTCTCTCTTGAACGACACGGTGCAAATTCCTCGAAGTTTGCTAGCCTTGCTACGTAGCGCTACATTGAGCAATCGCGTTCAAGAGAGGTTTAAAAGTAATCGCTTATTGAGCGATTACTTTGAAACCTCTCTTGAACATGGCCCTGATGTTAAGGTATATGGTTTTCATATGATTTGTCTCATTTGAACAACATAGAGACGCCAGTATGTCGAGAAAGACCATATATTTACTAATTATTTTTCAAATTCAATGTCAAATGATGGCATATGATGTAGTTGCTTATCCTTAGAGACAATGCACATCGTTGTAAAAGCTATGGAAACAATTATTGTAATTTGAAGTTTGGCGTTAACACAGTTAACAAAGATCATTGACATACGCAGCTACTTACTATTCCTGTGGGACAACTGTTTGCTGTAAATTACACAAAGTAAGATAAGGCAAACATGATGAAGAGGATATTTGTTAGCGCACTTTTATAGCAAAATCATTATTTATGCAGAAGGTTGTAAATGAATCCTAGGAATACACTGTTATTTAGACAGAAAAGAAAAATCCCCAGAACATTTAAAGGGGCTGTAGCACATTTTTTGCAAAATTCAATTTATTGTGGACACAATTACAAAAACGATTCCCATGGCTATACTGTGCCATATACACACTTTTTTAACTTGAATTTTCGACGAGAGAAGGGTGTTTACCATTGTTGAAATTATTTTTCAAATACATTTCATCGACTTATTTGAGCGCGAAAACATGCTACTGCTACTGATGACTTACTCTTCCTGTGGGACAACTATTTGCTGTAAATCATATTTGCTCGAGATCATCTAGACCCTCTCCAGTTTGCCTACCGACAAAGAAGAGGTACAGACGATGCTACCTTAACTCTTCTTAATCTTATTTACAAACATTTAGAAACGAACGGATCATATGTGAGAATTCTTTTTGCTGACTTTTCCTCTGGGTTCAATACCATTCAACCACACTTACTTCTGTCAAAACTATCGAACATGTGTGTGAACAGTTACATTGTAAAATGGATTGACTCGTTCATGATGAACCGACCTCAGTGTGTTACTGTTAACGGCATCAGTTCCTCTGTTACCAATCTGTCCACAGGAGCTCCACAGGGATGTGTACTCTCACCCATATTGTTCATCATTTATACAAATAACTGTATAAGTAAAGCAGCTAACTGTTTCATTATTAAATTTGCCGATGATGCAGCTATTGTTTCACTTTTAAAGTCTGCTGATCTTTCTTACAGAAATGAGATTGCAAATTTTACAAATTGGTGCAAAGATAACTTTTTGATTTTGAATACCAAAAAACCGAAAGAAATTATCATTGACTTCCGCAAATCTTCTATCTCTTCGGATCCTATTTCAATCAACAATGAAGAAATCGAAATTGTAAACAAATACAAATATTTAGGCACTTTCATTGACTGTAAGCTTACTTGGAATGATAATGTTGATTACCTGTTCAAAAAAGGCCAGCAGAGATTGTATTTCTTACGTCGTTTAAATACTTTTAGAATTGATTGTTCTCTCATGGTGTTGTTTTAAGTTTTAACCTACTTTGTTGGTTTGGTAACCTGTCTGTTCAAAACAAAACTAAATTGAAAAAAATTGTTAACACAGCACGAAAATCATTGGGACGGATTCAATAATATCTATCGGCCAGCTGTACGAGCAGCAAATTGTTAAAAAGGTGCACAAAATTGTAAATGACAGCTCTCATGCTCTTCATTACGATTTCGAATTTCTCCCATCAGGACGTCGTCTGCGCATGCCGATAGCTAGAACAAACAGGTTCCGCAATTATTTTATTCCTGCCGGTATTAAATCTTTTAACAACAGTTAATCATTATGTATTTTTTTTATCATTTACAACCACGTTAAACTACTGTAATTTTAACATCTGTAATTTGTTAAATTCTGGAATTTTAACAATCATTACAAGCCATATCTTATCCTTAATTCTATTTTAGTGCTCTTATCTATTCATTTATGATCTTAGTGCTCGTTGTCATGTGATATGTTGTGATTTTATGTTTTGTTCTGTTATATGTATTTTACGATGTAACCAGAATTTCCTTCGGGATAATATAGTCTTATCTTATCTTATCTTATCTTAACTTAAATTACACAAAGTAATATAAGACAAACGTGATGAAGAGGATATTTGTAAGCGCACTTTTATAGCAAAATCATTATTTATGCTGAAGGTTGTAACTGAATCCTAGGAATACACTGTTTATTTAGACAGAAAAGCAAAAAACAACAACCCCAGAACATTTAACAAAGAATATTAACCTGATTGTATTTAACAAATGAAACGGTGCCATTTAGTGCGTCCATTCAGCATTTACTCAATTTTTATATATTAATTTTGTTTGTTCAGAAAAGATCCAGACAGGCAAATCAACATTTAAGTTAAATATGAACGTAATTGTGTTTAACAGTGCTAAACGATATCATTTAGTGCGTTCTTTGAAGAAAATGCATAAAAACACGAGTTTACAAATGGCATTAAAATGATGACGTCAAAGAAACAGCATTAACTCACTTTTTATATATAAATTTTGTTTGTTTAGAAAAGATGCAGACAAGCCAACATCAACATTAAAGGTTAAATATGACCATACAGTGCTAAACGATCCCATTTAATGCGTCCATTGTAGGAAAATGCTTTAAACAGATAAATTCATTTGCACGCACTGAATGTTGTCAATTGTTAATCCCTAGGATTTATATAATGCAGTTTCAATATGTAATTGAACTTGTAAAAGAACTTGAATAATTTATTGTACTTTTAAACTTCTTCACATCATTTTGGCGCCTAAGCGCTTTTAGTCATTTATACGTATTTTTGTGTCTCATAGGCCATTGCTTTTAATACCCGTCTCATGTATGTACGTTTCTCTCTCTCTCTCTCTCTCTCTCTCTCTCTCTCTCTCTCTCTCTCTCTCTCTCTCTCTCTCTCTCTCTCTCTCTCTCTCTCTCTCTCTCTCTCTCTCTCTCTCTCTCTCTCTCTCTCTCTCTCTCTCTCTCTCTCTCTCTCTCTCTCTCTCTCTCAATCTCTCTCTCTCTCTCTCAATCTCTCTCTCTCTCTCTCTCTTGTTTCTTACTTTCACATTATTTTAGTTTGCTAAACTCACGGGCAAAAGAAAGTATAGATACAACAACGCAATATTTAAATCAACGAGTGATGAACAATATTGAAACATAGTTACACCATGTCTCTGAAAGCAAACTAAGTTTGTCTGTAAATTTTGAAACATTATCTGTTCATAATTCTGAAAAAACACGGCTTTTTAAAAATCGTCGTTATAGGGGAGATAGGGGAGTGAAATAGGGCTTTCAGGCTTGGTTTTTGACGTCCTACAGCAACGATGCGACATTGATTTAAAGTCAAAGGAAGTGCATTATGTCGATACCATCTTGTACTAACATAATTTCCATGTTTCATAAAATTTTACCTTTAATACCCAGAATAATTTCCAAAAATACCTTTTGAAATAGCTATTTCAGCACCCCATGTGTGTTTGAACAGATATAACATATTAAGTATCATACTCTCATGAATGAAATTGTGTATATCTCTTAACGAGATATATATCCTCATCACAAACATTCAAAACCGAGTTCATCCGGCAGAGATAGTTTGTGTTTTACTCTTTTGAAAAGAAGATATACTTTCTTTTGCCCGTGAGTTTATAATACAGCTACGTACCTAAGTTTGGTCACCATGTGAATCTTAGTGCAAATATCATGTAAATTGGCGTTCATTTTAATGACTATACAATTATATCACATACAATGATAGTGAATCATCAAATACCAATGAGTAAAACAACCATTCTCGAACAATTCCCGCGATCGTCACGGCAGTGGTGCATGTTAATGAACTTAGGCATAATGAAAAAGGCGGAAGGGATCAAATGTTGAAAATTCAAATTTAATTGATTTTCGAATAAAAGTTTTCATGTTGACTAAATGAGAACAAATTCATCACATATATACTGAATGAGTATAAGACAACATATATGA
This sequence comes from Gibbula magus, assembly GCA_936450465.1. Taxonomy (NCBI): domain Eukaryota; kingdom Metazoa; phylum Mollusca; class Gastropoda; order Trochida; family Trochidae; genus Gibbula; species Gibbula magus. The sequence goes on along the minus strand of OW388301.1, from coordinate 17,348,353 downwards.
CGTATGTTAGACCAGGTGATCACTTATTGAATATTTCTCAATAAAAACTGTACTTTTGAAAAGATTGACCCCTGGTCACTTCACAGAGCTGCCAAACCTGTAACTGTTACTATGAGATAACAAATCAGATTATGTTATGGAACACTCAACTGGCTTCTTGTAACGCGAAATGATAGGTCTGGTTTCCGCGGTGAGGTGAGGTGAGGTGAGGTGAGGTGAGGTGAGGTGAGGTGAGGTGAGTTGTGGTTTAACACCGCTTTCAAGAGTATTTCACTTATATCACGGCTGCTAGTATTATGGCAGGGAGAAAGCCCGCAACGCCTTGTGGCTAGCATCGGCTGGAACTAGCGAACCATGGGTGGTACTACGCTGAAATTCAGTGTAGCATTGCACCCAAACCTTACTGCGTGTAGAACAGTTCTCTACTGCAGACAAAGTTGCCGTGCCCCTGGCGGGATTCGAACTCGGGACCTCTTGATCAAAAGCCGAACGCGCTAACCACTGCGCTATCCCGCCCCTTTCCGCGTTGATACGATGTTTCAAAGACATGCCAAATTACATGAATTGCTCTAAAATAGTAGGTGAATACACTTTCGGTACGAGCTATATTTATCTTATTAACTGTACACTCTTTCAAGCTATGTATTGCGAAAGAGATGTTTCGGCAATCAAACACTGAAAAGCCGCCATGTTTGGAACTTTGGAATTATCAATATTCATGTCTATCAAAGTTGTTATCCGATACTATACCACTGTCGCGTGTCATTAAACAAAAATGAAATATTTTCAAAACATTATTTCATTTAACTATAATATCTATCTTATTAAGAGTACACTCATTAGAGCCATTTATTACGAAAAAGTTTTGGTAAACAAACACTGAAAAAGCAACCATCCTTGGAACTATAACATTATAGCGCCTAGAGAAATCGCCTAGTGATTTGATTTGTGCGCTTTATAAGAACACATATTATTATTATCAATATTCATGTCTATTAAAGTTATCGGACGCTACGCCACTGTAGCGTGACATCCCATAAAGATGAAATATTTTCCAATCGAGATAATTTCAGAAAAGCAATACCTTATCATGTTATCTCAATGAAAATCAAATTTCTATCAAAACAAATTACTTGTGAGGTGAGGCCATTAAGAATTGTTTACTTGTTTCTTGTCGCTGTTCAGGAAACTTATTTTACTCATCTAATTTTAGATTTAATACACATTATCCAAAGAAAATTGTTCTCATTTGTTATGTTATTGTTATTGTTATGCAGAAACAAGACAGTCCAAGAATATTTTTTTTATATCAAATTAAATGTTTTAAGCAGGATTGTAGTAATGGGCATATTTGATCATTTGGATAATCATTGACTAATATGTCAAATCTAAAGCAAATTAAAAAATGCATGGCATCTAATTAGCGAACAAGTTGGGACCTGCATTGTACAAATTCCTGTAATTGATAACAGGAAACATAGAACAGCTGACTGGTTAAAGAAGTTAGGATGCAGTAGGTGCCTGACACTGAGGGTGTTGGTTTACATGCAAAAGAACTTCCTCGCACACCCGAAAGGTACACTTATTTGTACTATATACCCAACCGAAAAAGCAGAGTGAGTGAGTTGGGGTTTAACGCCGCTTTCAAGAGTATTTCACTTATATCGCGGATGCTAGTATTACGGCAGGGAGAAAGCCAGCTACGCCATGTGGCTATGCACTGCGGTGAAACCTGCGAGCATCGGCTGGAACTAGCGAACCAAGGGTGATACTACGCTGAAATTCAGTGTAGCATTGCACCCAAACCTTACTGCGTGTAGAACAGTTCCCTACTGCAGAGAAAGTTGCCGTGCCCCTGGCGGGATTCGAACCCCGGACCTCTTGATCCGAAGCCGAACGCGCTAACCACTGCGCTATCCCGCGCCCCACATTTTCAAATTCTTTAAGAGGCATTTTAGAAGCTGGTATGATGAATGAGAACAAGTTCTATGGATAGTCAACTTGCTTGCTTGATAACGGTGCTAGTATCGAAACGTCGCACTCATATCAATACAGAAGTTGACAACCCTTAAACTTGTTCTCATTCATATTTTCAGTGTAAAAAATAAAATACTGTTGCTGGAGTAAGTCGATTTTGGATGATTTTAATGCGGACATGATTTGTAAAGAGGTACCTACAATTTCATACCTCTGAGTATAATATTTTTTTTGAGGTAACTTTTTCAAAATGTTTTTTGGCCTGAATTTTTGCCGTTTAACATAAAAAAATTAAAAATAGAAAATTTAGAAATTTAATTAATAAAAGATGTTGTAGACAGAAATAACCTTCATGGACGTTAAGATGTTGACGCGTCTTTACTCTATGACGTGATGAAACATGCCAAAAAGCCCCCTTTCCCTCTCCTGTCTCTCCCAGTTAAGGAGATTTAAAAACGACGATTTCCAGAATTCTTAAAATATCTCAGAAATATGAACAGATATTTTTTTCATAATAATTTGGAATTTGAAATTTAGTTTAGTGGCTTCTGAAGATATGGTGTGTCTCTCGGATTGAATGATCTTGTATTTTGAATGGTGACGTTTCTTTTGCGGTTGTGTGTTTTGCAGACAGTACGACCACATATATCACATGGGCTCCGTTCCATAACAGCGAGCGCTTATAATCGCTCAATGTAGCGCTCAAAGTAGCGATCAAGGTAGCGCATTCTCTCCTGAACGACACGGTGCGATTCCTCGAAGTTTGCTCGCCTTGCTACGTAACGCTACATTGAGCAATCGCGTTCAAGAGAGGTTTAAAAGTAATCGCTCATTGGGTGATTACTTTGAAACCTCTCTTGAACACGGCTCTGGTTAACATTAACCTCCCTTTGCAGGCACAACTCTTGCACAGCGACGTTGAGTTAAGGTCAGATCAAGTTTGTATTTTTAATTATATGTCATTAAACAATGATGTTAAGGAGAGTTTTGATCGATCAAGAGGAGATAAAATCTATCTAATTCGACGAAAAAATAGGTTTTTGAAAATAAAAATGATAAACATAATATTTCCCTCAGTTAACAAAACTCTCTTTTGGAGTCTTACATTGCCAAGACGAATAATCTGTACAAAAAATCAACATAATCTGAATCAGAAATCATTCGATGTCTACAGTTACAACTGACACATTTGCAAGTTAACATGTCAAGTCTTGATTAAATACCAGCTTGATGGACGGAAGCTCTTCAGAATTTGAATTCGAGGAGATTTGACTTTCAGATATGGATTACAGATTTTGTAACTATATATTACCCAACAGAGACAAAGAACAAAGGTAAGGTTAAAGGGGCAGTAGCACGTCTTTTCGCTGAAAAAAGTTGGTGAAATGTATTTGAAAAATAATGTCACCAATAGTACACCACCCTTCTCTCTTCGGAAAATCAATTTTAAAAATTAGTGTACATGGTTCCGTAAAGCCATGGGAATCGCTTTTGTCATTCGAAATAATAAATTGTGTTCACAATAAAATGGCCGCCATGCAAATTTTGCTATATACGCAACATTGTTATTACCACTGCGGATAACTAGTTTGTTTAATGAGATGTTTTACCCTCTAATGTATATATCAATGACATAAACTATCAATATAAATGGGAAATTTGAAAAAGTAAAATTTGCAAAAAACGTGCTACTGCCCCTTTAAAACAAACAAGGGAGCTCAACGCAAAGAACTTCAGACTCTGATTTGAGAAAGAGATTAGATTACAGTCTGTAATTTTATAATCCCAGTGAAAAACGAATCTAGTAGAATATATTATGTATACAAGGGTATCTATGGGATAGAAATAAATATGATAAAATAAAAATGTATCTTCTAACGGTTCGCAGATTAGAAATGTTCTTGAGGTTCGAGACCCTTGACACTTTGGTGATAAGTGTGCTGATGTATATTGGACATATGTGTCCGGTGCGTGGGAACCATTGTAATGGTAGAGGGATACAGCATCATAGCTTAGTGAGAGTTTTCAGTCTACGAGCAGATATCACACTGACTAGACCAAATCTATTGTTTTGATGATTTAAAACATCCATTATCTAACATGTGTACCTTTTTATATTAGGTAACATATTATTGGTATTTTAGTTATCTTTAGTATTTTTAAATTCTTAATGACATCATGCAATAAGTAAAATGTTCTTGTACATTTCATATACACAAGAGATAAGCTTGAGTGTGCGTAATTACGCTTCTCCTTCCGAGTGATTGTTTTTGTATGGGACATTGAGTTGTTTTATATGTAAATGGTTTTCTATAAACATGAGCTGAGTTTGCAAATGTTCATATTTTACGCTTTTCCACAGAGTGAATGTTTTGGCCTGTACTAATGGCAGGTTTTTATCTCTGAGGTTTTTGGTGCGAAAATATGGTAATTGGTTTTTATTCTATGTTTTCATGTACAAAGACATGGAAAGTTTACTTTCTGTTTAAAATTTTTTAGGGTTTATAATCAGTCTTTATTCCTTGCCCATTCCTGTTGTTCGTCTATTGTCAGTGTAATAAACTTGCTTCGTTCTCAATGATATGTGTTTGTTGTATTGGATAGGTATCAGAGTAGCAAGAAACCATAATTTCGACCACAGACTACTTTGTAATGAGAATTGCAAACTTTGTAACTTCATATTTCCCAAATGCAGACATAAAAGATCATTGTCCATCAATAACTGTGTACGAGATATGATCAGTCATTTTGTAACGTGAAATTAAAGGGGGAGTAGCACATTTTCTCGCTCAAAAAAGTCGATGAAATGTATTTGAAAAATAATTACACAAATAGCAAAACACCCTATTCTCTTCGGAAAATAAAGTTAAAAGTGAGTGTAGATGGCTCAGTAAAACCATGGTAATCGTTTTTGTCATTCGAAATAATAAAATGTGTTCACAATAAAATGGCCGCCATGCAATTTATGCTATATACGCAACACCGCCATTACTTCTGCGAATAATTGGTTTGTGTAGTAAGATGTGTTACCCTCTAAAGTAAATATAAATGACATAAACTATCATTATAAATGGAAAATTTAGAAAAATTTGTTTGGCAAAAAACGTGCTACTGCCCCTTTAAATAGAACAGAACATCGAGAAAATATTGTCAAACATGAACACAGGATTACATTTAGTCAATAAATGAGCCAAGTTCAAAGGACATCCAGAACCAGTTCAAGTATTTATTAACCAAAAAGAACATCTTAATACTAGATATTAACGTACAATTATATTTATCAGTGGTAAACGATGTCTTCCTGAAAAGTAAAATAAACTGCCGGGCAAGAGAAAGTTCTCACCTCAGTTCGATTAATTAAATATTTTTAAAAAAGCATTTGACTATGGCACGATAGATAATACTTATCTCGGTAGTTAAAATGAATTAATTGGTGACAGTGGTCAAATTTTTAGTTAAAATATCTTGATGAAAAGGAACAAAATAAATTACCAGACAACTTCCAAACGCAAGGCATAACTCTTGCCAGTTTGCATTTCTGGCTGATTTAAACCTCTCGGTATCCCCTCGCTTTGTTGTGTCAAGAGAGTGAATCGCTGTACCAGAAATGCATAGCGGCCCTGGATTTCTAAACACAGATTTTGTAAGGAAATACTGCAAGGCCTAAATCAGCCAGTACAGACTGGCAAGAGTTCTGCCTTGCATTGGGAAGTTGGGCCAAAGAAACTACTCACCTCAGTTGGTTTCGATTAATTCAACATTCAATAGGAATCAGCTGCATTTGACACGATACAATAATACTTATCTGGATTAGTTTGAATGAACGAATTGGTGAAAAGTGAAATTAGTGAAAATCCCTTTGTTTAATGAAGACATGGGTAAGCAATGTAATTTACAACAACATGACTCCTACCATGTTTAAAATGTTGTGAATGTGTGCAGGGTCAGGCACATTTATCAATGTCCACACACAACATGTCTATGAACAATTGTGTATCATCACAAATATACTTTTTGAAGAAATGTACAATTCAAAAATTTCATTTAAACCCCCCCCCCCAAAAAAACGTGTTTTAGATTATGACATCAAAAACTTGAGATATTTGCAATTGAAAATCATGCATTTGATAAAATCAGTAGAATTGAGTGCTTTCTTTTGCCTGGCAGTTAACTTTAAAAACGCTAGTTTACAAATGGCCATAACATTATGACGCCAATGGAAGTATTTATATACACGTAGGCAGTTCAGAGATTCTAAAAAGCCAAGGTGACCATTTAAAATTAAATCTTAACGTAAATGAATTTATGAGTGCTTAATAGTGCCATTTGGTTTCTCCTTTGGGGGTTTCAAAAACACCAGTTTACATATAACAGTTAACATATAGACGTCATTGGAAGTTCAGCATTAACTAAATTAAGTGAATATAAATCGTGTTGAAATCTCATCAACCATTCCATACATGGCAATTGCATCGTCTCGTTTACAAGCTTCAGATGCAGTAGATGTTTAGTATTTTACCTATACTTGGTAAGTGTTGATTATCATCCTCGGTTACCCATGGTTTTATATATGCTCCGTTTCTCTTCACTATATCACTCAGGTAATATAGTGGAGAGTAACGGAGCATATATAAAACCATGGGTAACCGAGGATGGTTGATTATATGCTTCACCCATAAGACTTTATTTCAACATATATTGAAGTACAAAATAAAGGCTTGTTTTTTTTTGCAATTTGAAGCACTGTAACAGGAGAATGAAACATCGCCATTTTAAGTTGCTAAATGCTACAAAACCCACCATACCACATTACACCACATCAATGCTGTAACCAGTACAATAATGAAACGATGACAAACGTTTGAAAAGTAAGCAATGACACAATGTCATTTGCAAGATGCAAACTCAAAAATGCACTCCATTCGGCAACATAACCTCGTCACTAGACACTTCCCCCGTAGAACTTGGTATTCAACGCAATACACAAGGTTCGTAGAAAAAACACATTTAAGGTACATGTACATCATTATGTTGTTGGGGGTCAAGTATAGAAAATGTTATAAATGTTGTTATGACTGTTGCCGAAAATTACCATTTAATGGTTTTATCGGTTCAGTATAGTGGCGATATAAATGTTAAATGGTGATTTCTGACAATGCACCACAATTGGCGCACATCAATCAGTCGAACGTAAGTTTGGAAAATTATTAATAAGAAACAAAACGACACATTTGGGTTAATTATATTTAATAGGTCATAACATTACTATGCATGACAATGTGGCTTATACTTTCGGTGTCTTCACATGAATGATGTATACTAATGTTGCTATATTCTCATTGAAAACTAGTAATTATGAAATATTTGGTGATTGGTGATAAATATACAAGTTCAGTGAACCTATTTGAACTGAAATCAGCCAATATGGTATTTTGGCACGTATTAAAGCTAAATAAAATATCATGAATCTAAATGGATGCCTCTGTAATGTTGAACACACTTGTAAGGAGCGTAATGGCTAATATCCAGGGCTCCGTTCCATAAAGGCGAGCGCTTATAATTGCTCATTGGTCGCTCAATATAGCGCTCAAGTAGCGCTCATTCTCTCTTGAACGACAGGGTGCAAATTCCTCGAAGTTTGCTCGCCTTGCTACGTAGCGCTACATTGTGCAATCGCGTTCAAGAGAGGTTTAAAAGCAATCGCTCAGTAAGCTATTACTTTGACACCTCTCTTGAACATGGCCCAGAAGCTCATGTACACGCCTCTCACTCATCCTCGGTTACCCAGGGTTTTATATATGCTCCGTTACTCTCCACTATATCAGGGAGAGTAACGGAGCATATATAAAACCATGGGTAACCGAGGATGCCTCTCACTTGGATTACAGTTTAAAGGGGCAGTAGCACGTTTTTTCGCTCAAAAATGTTGATGAAATGTATTTGAAAAATAATGTCATTAGTAGTAAAACGCCCTTCTCTCTTAGGAAAATCAAGTTAAACAATAAGTCTACATGGTTCCGTAAAATCATGGGAATCGTTTTTGTCATCTGAAATCATAAAATGTGTTCACAATAAAATGGCCGCCATGCAATTTTTGCTTTAAACGCAACACCATTATTACCATTATGACTCATTGAGCGATTACTTTGAAACCTCTCTTGAACATGGCCATGGTTAACGTTAACCTCCAATTGCAGGCAAAACTCTTGCACAGTGACGTTGGGTTAAGGTCAGATCAAGTTTGTACTTCAAAGAACTTCAGACTCTGATTTGAGAAATAGATTAGATAACAGTCTGTAATGTTTTTCCCAGTGAAAAACGAATCTAGTAGAATATATTATGTATACAAGGGTATCTATGGGATAGAAATAAATATGATAAAATAAAACCATAATTTCGACCACAGACTACGTTGTAATGAGAATTGCAAATTTTGTAACTTCATATTTCCCAAATGCAGACATAAAAGATCATTGTCCATCAATAACTGTGTACGAGATATGATCAGTCATTTTGTAACGTGAAGTTAAAGGGGGAGTAGCACATTTTCTCGCTCAAAAAAGTCGATGAAATGTATTTGAAAAATAATTACACAAATAGCAAAACACCCTATTCTCTTCGGAAAATAAAGTTAAAAGTGAGTGTAGATGGCTCAGTAAAACCATGGTAATCGTTTTTGTCATTCGAAATAATAAAATGTGTTTACAATAAAATGGCCGCCATGCAATTTTTGCTATATAAGCAACACCGCCATTACTTCTGCGAATAATTGGTTTGTGTAGTAAGATGTGTTACCCTCTAAAGTAAATATAAATGACATAAACTATCATTATAAATGGAAAATTTAAATTAATTATTTTTTTGCAAAAAACGTGCTACTGTCCCTTTAAATAGAACAGAACATCGAGAAAATATTGTCAAACAAGAACACAGGATTACATTTAGTCAATAAATGAGCCAAGTTCAAAGGACATCCAGAACCAGTTCAAGTATTTATTAACCAAAAAGAACATCTTCATTTAAGTTCATTTAAATCGTGGAAAATTTGTGAATTTGGGGGTCAATCAAATTTTTATGCGCAGTTTTCTTCAATAACGTTTGGGGTTCGAACTTCTTGAAGCCCTCCTTTGGACCCGCCCCTTTAAACTTTTTATTTTTAAATAATTTTAAAAAAAATTGATCAGATCAACTCTGATGTAAAACTTTGAGTTGGTATGTTGTTACATTTATAAGAATAGTTTTTATCACGTGGAGAGACGATCTATCAAATGACACAAATAATAATTTTAAATATTAAATTTGAAACATGATTTTCTCTTAGTTATGAAACTTCTCTTGTGGTCTTGGCCATTACCAATCTGAACAGAGATAACTACATAATCTGAATCATAACACATTCGATAAGTATGGTTATAACTAACAATTTTGCAATGTGATATCTCCAGACTTGATTAAATTCAAGCCAGATTGAAATAAGCCTTTGAATTTGAATTCGATATTTTACTTTCAGATAAGGACTTCAAGTTTCGTAACTTTATATTGTGAAACAAACAAGGGAGTTCGATGCAAAGAACTTCAGACCCTGATTTGAGAAATAGATTGGATTACAGATTCTGTAATTTTATATTCCCAGTGAATAGAGAATCTGGTATATCATTTATACAAGGGTATCGATCGCATAGAACTAAATATGATAAATCTTGACAGGCAGCACAGAATACGATTTCGAACACAGACAACGTTATAAAAATTGCAAATTTTGTAACTTCATATTTCCCAAATGCAGACATAAAAGATCATTGTCCATCAATAACTGTGTACGAGATATGATCAGTCATTTTGTAACGTGAAGTTAAAGGGGGAGTAGCACATTTTCTCGCTCAAAAAAGTCGATGAAATGTATTTGAAAAATAATTACACAAATAGCAAAACACCCTATTCTCTTCGGAAAATAAAGTTAAAAGTGAGTGTAGATGGCTCAGTAAAACCATGGTAATCGTTTTTGTCATTCGAAATAATAAAATGTGTTCACAATAAAATGGCCGCCATGCAATTTTTGCTATATACGCAACACCGCCATTACTTCTGCGAATAATTGGGTTGTGTAGTAAGATGTGTTACCCTCTAAAGTAAATATAAATGACATAAACTATCATTATAAATGGAAAATTTAAAATAATTATTTTTTTGCAAAAAACGTGCTACTGCCCCTTTAAATAGAACAGAACATCGAGAAAATATTGTCAAACATGAACACAGGATTACATTTAGTCAATAAATGAGCCAAGTTCAAAGGACATCCAGAACCAGTTCAAGTATTTATTAACCAAAAAGAACATCTTAATACTAGATATTAACGTACAATTATATTTATCAGTGGTAAACGATGTCTTCCTGAAAAGTAAAATAAACTGCCGGGCAAGAGAAATTTCTCACCTCAGTTCGATTAATTAAATATTTTTAAAAAAGCATTTGACTATGGCACGATAGATAAAACTTATCTGCAGTAGTTAAAATGAATTAATTGGTGACAGTGGTCAAATTTTTAGTTAAAATATCTTGATGAAAAGGAACAAAATAAATTACCAGACAACTTCCAAACGCAAGGCATAACTCTTGCCAGTTTGCATTACTGGCTGATTTAAACCTCTCGGTATTTCCCTCGCTTTGTTGTGTCAAGAGAGTGAATCGCTGTACCAGAAATGCATAGCGGGCCTGGATTTCTAAACACAGATTTTGTAAGGAAATACTGCAAGGCCTAAATCAGCCAGTAATGGAGACTGGCAAGAGTTATGCCTTGCATTGGGAAGTTGGGCCAAAGAAAGTACTCACCTCAGTTGGTTTCGATTAATTCAACATTCAATAGGAATCAGCTGCATTTGACACGATACTACTTATCTGGATTAGTTTGAATGAATGAATTGGTGAAAAGTGAAATTAGTGAAAATCCCTTTGTTTAATGAAGACATGGGTAAGCAATGTAATTTACACCAACATGACTCCTACCATGTTTAAAATGGTTTGAATGTGTGCAGGATCAGGCACATTTATCAATTTCCACATACAAGATGTCTATGAACAGTTGTGTATCATCACAAATATACTTTGAAGAAATGTACAATTCAAAATTTCATTAAACCCCCCCCCCCCCCCCCCCCCCCAAAAACGTGTTTTAGATTACATAAAAAACTTGAGATATTTGTAATTGAAAATCATGCATTTGATAAAATCATTAGAATTGAGCGCTTTCTTTTGCCTGGCAGTTAACTGTAAAAACGCTAGTTTACAAATGGCCATAACATTATGACGCTAATGAAAGTATATATATACACGTAGGAAGTTCAGAGATTCTTAAAAGCCAAGATGACCATTTAAAATTAAATCTTAACGTAAATGTATTTGTGAGTGCTTCATAGTGCCATTTGGTTTCTCCTTTGGGGGTTTCAAAAACACGAGTTTACATATAACAGTTAACATATAGACGTCATTGGAAGTTCAGCATTAACTAAATTAAGTAAATCGTGTTAAAATCTCATCAACCATTCCATACATGGCTTTGAATATAATAATAATTGATAGTTTTTATATAGCGCACAAAAAATCATAAAAATATCAATATCAATTGCATCGTCTCGTTCACAAGCTTCAGATGCAGTAGATGATTAGTATTTTACCTATACTTGTTTAGTGTTTATTATATATATCACTCATAATACCTGTTTGGGGAAAACATATTTATTTCAACATATATTGAAGTACAAAAGAAAGTTTTTTGCAATTTGTAACACTGTAACAGGAGAATAAAATATCGCCCTTTTAAGTTGCTAAATGCTACAAAACCCACCACACCACCTTACACCACATTAATGCTTTAACCAATACAATAATGAAACGATGACAAACGTTTGAAAAGTAAGCATTGACACAATGTCATTTGCAAGATGCAAACATAAATATTATTTAACCTCGTCACTAGACACTTCCCCCGTACAACTTGGTATGAATCGAGTCATTTTCACGAAGAGTGTAAATTTAGAAAGATGAAAAACAGAAAATCCAAATGAGGGGTAATGATGAATTTGTTATTGATTGTGAATATACATTAACTCAGGGTAATGAATTTAAAAAACGCAAGCTTAACCTTTTATAGATTTTTTTTAATAGAATGTTTTAAAACATTATTACGTCATAATTGTCCTTACTGTTACCACTAACAAAAACGGTGAAAAAAGAAGCTAGATTTAATTTTCAGAAATATACTGTTGCAAAAAGATTAGTAAGTCTTTATATATTCTTTTAAATGAAAAAAAATATTGGACTGATAAGAAACTTTTGAAATTCAAAATTTTAAAAACATTATCTCACCGAAAATAATGGCGAGCAAACAGAAAAGTTACTATTTTTTCAAAGTAAAACTTATTTTCCAAGCTCCTTCAAATTTGAAAATCTTTAAGTTGTATGTAGATATAGAAATAAACCTATTTTAGAAAATATTTCACACAAGTTTTCAAAATATTAAATATTTTTCCGATTTATAGTGAAGGATATTGATGGTAACAGTAAGGACAACAATGGTAACAGTATGGACAGGGAGTAAAACTTATTTCATTTATTTAAGTGTAAACTTAAAGAAGAGCAAAATACTAGTTTGTTGTGCCCAGTTAATATGAATAAACACATACAAAGACATTTTGTAAAAGAAAAATTGATAAAAAAACCCCTTAAGAAAGTTCTAAAATTTCAAGGTAACAGTATGGACAAAAGTTATATTCTGATTGATATTCATCACATTTATTAGGGTATGTGGTTCTGAATATATAATTTCATTTGAGTCATTTTTTAAAACACTTAAATAATTTTGCAACTTAAACATTAATTAAGATCTAAACCTAGAGACAAATTAAAAAAAATTAGAGCCATGGGCTCTGTAGCTCATCAGGATTTCATTGATTTACTATCTAAAGTTGAATATTTAAGTTATTTAAGTTATTGTTTACAAGCAAAAGATAGGTTCTTAGATCATGACCACTGTGACCCCATTTGGGGTCCAGTGTCACATAATCTACAATTTAGAATCCCCATTGGCCAAGGAGTCTGCACACAACTTTTCAGCTCTCTAGACCTTTTGGAACTGGAGAAGAAGATAAAAGTAGGTTTTTAAGGCTGTGACCCCTGTGACCCAATTTGGGGTCACTTGGTCACGAAATCTACAATTTAGAATCCCCATTGGCCAAGGAGTCTGCACACAACTTTTCAGCTCTCTAGAACTTTTGGAACTGGAAAAGAAGATGAAAATAGGTTTTTAAGGATGTGACCCCGGTGACCCCATTTGCGGTCACGGGGTCACGAAATCTACAATTTAGAATCCCCATTGGTCAAGGAGTCTGCACACAACTTTTCAGCTCTCTAGACCTTTTGGAACTGAAGAAGAAGTTGAAAATAGGTTTTTAAGGATGTGACCCATGTGACCCCATTTGGGGTCACAGGGTCACGAAATCTACAATTTAGAATCCCAATTGGCCAAGGAGTCTGCACACAACTTTTCAGCTCTCTAGACCTTTTGGAACTGGAGAAGAAGATGAAAATAGGTTTTTAAGGATGTGACCCATGCAACCCCATTTGGGGTCATGGGGTCACGAAATCTACAATTTAGAATCCCCATTGGCCAAGGAGTCTGCACATAACTTTTCAGCTCTCTAGACCTTTTGGTATTGGAGAAGAAGATGAAAATAAGTTTTTAAGGATGTGACCCTGGTGACCCCATTTGGGGGTCACAGGGTCACGGAATCTACAATCTAGAATCCCCATTGGCCAAGGAGTCTGTACACAACTTTTCAGCTCTCTAGACCTTTTGAAACTGGAGAAGAAGATGAAAATAAGTTTTTATGGATGTGACCCCGGTGACCCCATTTGGGGTCACAGGGTCACGAAATCTACAATTTAGAATCCCCATTGGCCAAGGAGTCTGCACACAACTTTTCAGCTCTCTAGACCTTTTGGAACTGGAGAAGAAGATGAAAATAAGTTTTTAAGGATGTGACCCCGGTGACCCCATTTGGGGTCACAGGGTCACGAAATCTACAATTTAGAATCCCCATTGGCCAAGGAGTCTGCACACAACTTTTCAGCTCTCTAGACCTTTTGGAACTGGAGAAGAAGATGAAAATAAGTTTTTAAGGATGTGACCCCTGTGACCCCATTTGGGGTCATGGGGTCACGAAATCTACAATTTAGAATCCCCATTGGCCAAGGAGTCTGCACATAAAATTTCAGCTCTGTGGAATCATTGGTTCTGGAGAAGAAGTCGAAAAAGCGAAAAGTTTACGGATGGACGGATGGACGGATGGACGGATGGACGGATGGACGGATGGACGGACGCCGGACACCATGCCATGCCATAAGCCCATCGGGCCTTTCAGGCCTGATGAGCTAAAAAGAGAACATAACCTTAAATACATTGACATCTTGTTTGAAACCCCTTATTACAACAAGAACAGATATTATGTTTTTTACAAACAGTATCAGCAATTAACAAAATAACTTTTAAAATATAGAGCAATTGGCTCTGTAGCTCAACAGCCTTTATGTGTCAGAGGGTCAAAGAATCTACACTGATCAATGTGTATTCAAGATTTCAGTTTATAAGCTTTTATCAACTTTGGTCAAGGTGTATTCAGGATTTCAGTTTATAAGCTTTTATCAACTTTGGTCAAGGTTTATACAAGATTTCAGTTTATAAGCTTTTATCAACTTTGGTCAAAGTGTATCCAAGATTTCAGTTTATAGGATTTTAGTTCAATTTCAATTTCTCCATTGGACAAGGAGGCTAAACAACATTTCAGCTTTTGAGAGATTTTTTGTTTAAGAGAAGAAGACCAAAGGAGGTTTATAGGTCATGGTCCCTGAGACCCTTATATGTAATGACAAAATAGGTTTTAGGTTGTGGCACTTATTTGGGATCACAGGGTCACCAAATCTACAATTGATTATCTCTGTTGACCAAGGAATCTGCAAGTGAGAAGTTGAAAATAGGTTTTCAGGGTGTGAACCTTATGACCCACTAAATCTACTACTTAAATCCCTGTTGGCTGAAAGGTCTGTACACAACATTTCAGCTCATCTAGGCCTTTTCATTCTGGAGAAGAAGTTGAAAATGGCTTTTTAGATTGTGGCCTGTGAGACCTGTTATTTGGGGCCACAGTGCAGCATATCTACAATTTATAATCCCCATGGGCTAAAGAGTCTGTACATAACATTTCAATATTTGAAGGGCTTTTTGTTCTGGAGAAGAAGACAAAACTCTACTTTTGTTTAGGTCATGTCCCTTGAGGCTCAAATAAGCCAAATGGTCACCCCATTGCCATAGGACATTTAAATTTTCTAGGTCTTTTCTTTCTGGAGAAGAAGTTGAAAATATGTTTTTAGGTCACGACCGGTGAGGCCCTTTTTTCGGGCAAAGATTCACAAGATCCATTGCATTGGCCATAATGGCTAAGGAGTCTTTGCACAGCATTTGACTTTTTTTTAGGGCTTTTTGTTGCGGAGAAGAAGTTGAAAATAGGTTTTAAGGTTGTGGCCCTTGTGACCCTTATTTGGGACCAGGTCACCAAATCTACAATTTATCATCCCCATTCGCTAAAAGGATTGTACACAACATTTCAGATTATCTAGGTCTTTTGAGAAGATGAAAATAGATTTAAGGTCATGACCTGTGAGGCCCTTATTTAAACCACAGAATCAGCAAATCTACAATTCACAATCTCAATTGATAAAGGTGGCCGTACACAAGATTCACTGGAGCCAGTGGTTCTTGAATTAAGTTGAAATATTGAAAAGTTTACAGACACTGGACGGCCGGTCACCATGCCATAGGGTCTTTCCTACCTTATGAGCTAAAAAGTAAGCTACATGAGTGCTTGCATGTATTGATCCAGTGCAAGAACAGAACTTGACAAAAAAAAATTGTCACCAACTCACCATACTGTTGTCTTCTATTGTCTTTACTGTTACCACAAATTAAGCTTCATTGATAATGTGGATCAAACTTTATTTTTTTCATCAATAATTACAGTTTCTTAACTTTAGTATGATAGTACCAATAAATTAGGAGTATAGAAATATTTACTAATTTGAGCATAGAAATTAACTTGTTTTAAATATAATTGTCCATACTGTCACTTCGTAATGTCCATTCTGTTACCAAAATTAAAGTTTCATTGAAAATTAGGATTAAACTTGATTTTTACCAATGGTGACTTAAATTTTTATTTACTTAGCAACACTAAACATCCATTAAGGAAACAAAAGCATTAATAGATAATCGATTTATGAAAATAATTGTCCATACTGTTACCTATTGTTGTCCATACTGTTACCTGAAATCAGTTTAATGTTTAAAAAATGATTTAGAGCAGATATTTTCGACCATTGACAATATATTTAAATTTCCTTAAACAAAAGCAATTTGAATAAAAATTCATTTTATTAATAGATAACTTCATTATCAATACTTATTGGTTTTGAATAGAGTTTGTCCATACTGTTACCTCGTAACGTCCATACTGTTACCAAGATTAAAGTTTCATTGAAAATTAGGATTAAACTTGATTTTTACCAATGGTGACTTAAAATTTAAATTGCTTAGCAATACACAACATGCATTAAGGAAACAAAAGCGGTAGGTAGGTCAATAGGTAATCGCAATTATGAAAAAAAACTGTTTGAAAAGAATTGTCCATACTGTTACCGTTAAATGTCCATACTGTTACCATAAACACATGTTTCATTGACAATTAAGATTCAAGTTGATATTTTTCAGCAAAGAATAAACTTTTCAATATGTTAATCATTAAAAGTAAATAAAAAGTAAATATGTTTAAAAGATTATAACAAATAAAAATGTTCATTGATTGTAAATATATTTGTCCATACTGTTACTTTTTATGTCCATACTGTTACCAAAACTGAAAACATTGATGACCTTTTTATGTTTGTTTATGTTTAATAGAATTATCCTATGACAAACAAAACTTATATTTTAAAGGTTATATTTAGCATGAAATGTAAATAATAGCAAATAGCATTCATTTTAACATTTATTGTAGAATCTTGTCTCTACTGTTACCAAATTTGTCCATACTGTTACTAAGCGGTGAAGGAAATCAACAACAATCTTTTGTGAAACACTTTTTTTTCTTAGTCATCTCTGAAATGTTTTCATATGTTTTTCTCGAGAAAATAAATGAAGGATTTTAAGACACATTGATAACTAACTTTTAAGATCCGTTTTGAAGAATAAAAATTCCATACTGTTACTGGAATTGTCTATACTGTTACTTTTTATATGGTAACAGTAAGGACAGTAACAGTAAAGACGAATCTAATGAAAATATTCAATATTTACTTAATGCTCCCTTCAACTCTTAAAAAGCACATGTTTTCAGTCATAGATTAACAAATCAATTTACATGCAAATCTAGTTTTTAAAGAAAAAATATTTTAAATACCCTTAAACATGGTAACAGTAGGGATTTCAACATTTCCTACAATCAACTTTCCACTTACTTGAAATCAAGTTATGACTTAAAGTTCAGTTATAAAAAAATATGCTGCACACCATAGTCAGGACAGAAAGTAGGAGGTTCAAGACAGGAAGTGGCTCATCCCTCTGACCAAGGGAGTTATCATTTAAAAATATTTTTACTTCTGGTAACAGTAGGGACATTTTTTCGTGGAACACACATAAATGGGGTAAAATATTTAAAAGTAAAAAAAAAAATTTTTGTTTCAAGATAGGTTTCACTTGATGGGTTCTTAATCACTAATGGGAACACCTTTTTTCAAACATTTACTGTCAATTTATCATTTTAAAACGATGTCAAAACTTGAAAATTTACCTTGGGACAAGCAATTTTCATCAAAATGGCACCTTAAAACATCTCCAAAAAATAAAATATCAATGAAAATTTTAATTTCTTTACTCTCATATGTACATTCAATAGTGTTTTTTATCATCAATACTTAAAATAGTAAAAAAAATAACAACAAATATACATTTTCTATTCCGGACAGAAATTTACACTCTTCGTGAAAATGACTTCATTGACACAATACACATGGTGCGTAGAAAAAAAGCACATTAAAGGTACATGCATACCCATTGTGTTGTTCGGGGTCAAGTATAGAAAATGTTATAAATGTTGTTATGACTGTTGCCGAAAATTACCATTCAATGATGTTATCGGTTCAGCATAGTGGCGATATAAATGTTAAATGGTGATTTCTGACAAAGCACCACAATTGGCGCACATCAATCAGTCAAACGTAAGTTTGGAAAATTATTAATAAGAAACAAAACGACACATAGGTCATAAAATTACTATGCATGACAATGTGGCTTATATTGTCGGTGTCTTCACATGAATGATGTATATTAATGTTGCTATATTCTCATTGAAAACTAGTAATTATGATATATTTGGCGATTGATGATAAATATGCAAGTTGAGTGAACCTATTTGAACTGAAATCAGCACATGGTATTTTGGCACGTATTAAAGCCAAATAAAAAAACACTTGTAAAGACCGTAATGGCTGCAATCCAGACGCTCGTGTACCCGCCTCTCACTTGGATAACAGTTTACGTCTTTTTGTGGATCCCTTGAATTAACACAGAGTATATGAAGTAATCGTATATTATTTCCAATCTAATGGATTTATGAAAGGTAAATGCTCCCCCATAGGGATAATGTATGTCGTTATCTATTAGGTTGGGAAACTGAAATTGAGTTTTCTTTTATGTCACGGCCAGTAAGAAAAATAATGATTCCGAATCGATGTGCTAAACATGATAACACACTTTAACTTGTTTTGTGAAAAAATTATTTAATTTTACTATAATATTTATCTTATTAAGTGTACACTCAGTATAGCCATTTATTGCGAAAGAAATGTTTTGGTAAACAAACACTGAAAAAGCCATCATCATTGGAACTATAAAATTATCAGTATTTATGTTATAATAATTATATTAAAGTCACTGTAGCTTGACATCTTAATAAGATGAATTATTTTTCAATCGAGATAATTTCAGAAAATCAATACCATATCGTATTAACTTGGAATAATTATCTTGTTTCTCGTCACAGTTCAGGGCACATATCCTATCAAATTATTTACATTTTATACACATTATCCAATTACTTCGTTCTCATTAGTTACGTTGATGCCAAAATAAGACACTTTACAGAGGATGTGGGTTTAGAACATGCAAAAGAAGTCTCCTCACCCAACCATAAAGTATAATACACTGTCGGCCAAAAGAAACGCCTACTTGAGTTTCCTTGAAATGAAAGATGAAATTATTTCTGAAATATAACTAATGGTGGTCTCCACGTTATGCTTAAACAATAATTAATATGAAAGTTCATTGAAATCGTGGAAAATTTGTGATTCGAGTCAATAACATTCATGATCACAACGCCCAATGAAGACCGCTATTTCCAGTAGATTCACTTGCGCACCGTAACCACGTCGTCTGTAGCGTCGTTACCACTTTAATGCGAATGCGTGCCTGTATTGCTGCTCATGGTTGTATGAACATGTGTTTCAAATATTTTTCACTTATTGAAAAGGGGGAGGGGGGGGGTCACCTATTGAAAAGGGGGAGTGGGGTCACCTATTGAAAAGGGGGAGTGGGGGGGGGGGGGTGTCACCTATTGAAAAGGGGGAGCGGGGGGGGGGGGGGTCACCTATTGAAAAGGGGGAGTGGGAGGGGTCACCCATTGAAAAGGGGGAGTGGGGGGGGGGGGGGTCACCTATTGAAAAGGGGGAGTGGGGGGGTCACCTATTGAATAGGGGGAGTGGGGGAGGGGGGGCACCTATTGAAAAGGGGGAGTGGTGGGGGGTCACCTATTGAAAAGGGGAGTGGGGGGTCACCTATTGAAAAGGGGGAGTTGGGGAGTGGGGGGGGGGGGGGGTCACCTATTGAATAGGGGGAGTGGGGGGGGGGGGTGTCACCTATTGAAAAGGGGGAGTGGTGGGGGGTCACCTATTGAAAAGGGGGAGTGGGGGGGGGGAAACCTATTGAAAAGGGGGAGTTGGGGGGGGGGGGGGTCACCCTTGAAAAGGGGGAGTGGGGGGGGGGGTCACCTATTGAAAAGGGGGAGTGGGGTCACCTATTGAAAAGGGGGAGTTGGGGGGGGGGGGGGGGGGGGGAGGCCACCCATTGAAAAGGGGGAGGGGGGGTCACCTATTGAAAAGGGGGAGTGGGAGGGGTCACCCATTGAAAAGGGGGAGTGGGGGGGGGGGGGGGGTCACCTATTGAAAAGGGGGAGTGGGGGGGTCACCTATTGAATAGGGGGAGTGGGGGAGGGGGGGCACCTATTGAAAAGGGGGAGTGGTGGGGGGTCACCTATTGAAAAGGGGGAGTTGGGGAGTGGGGGGGGGGGGGTCACCTATTGAATAGGGGGAGTGGGGGGGGGGGGGGTGTCACCTATTGAAAAGGGGGAGTGGTGGGGGTCACCTATTGAAAAGGGGGAGTGGGGGGGGGGGGGGAAACCTATTGAAAAGGGGGAGTTGGGGGGGGGGGTCACCTATTGAAAAGGGGGAGTGGGGGGGGGGGGGGGGGTTACCTTGGGGGTCCATAACATTTTTATGCGCAGTTTTCTTCAATAACGTTTGAGGTTCGAACTCCTTGAATCCCTCCTTTGGACCCGCCCCTTTAAACTTTTTTATTTTTAAATAATTTAACTGTGATGTAAAACTTTTGAGTTGGTATGTTGTTACATTTATAAGAATAGTTTTTATCACGTGGAGAGACGATCTATCAAATGACACAAATAAAGTGTTTGAATATTAAATTTGAAACATGATTTTCTCTTAGTTATGAAACTTCTCTTTAGGTCTTGGTCATTACCAATCTGAACAGAGATAACTACATAATCTGAATCATAAAACATTCGATAAGTATGGTTACAGCTAACAATTTTGCAATGTGATATATCCAGGCTTGATTAAATACAAGCCAGATTGAAATAAGCCTTTGAATTTGAATTCGATATTTTACTTTCAGATAAGGACTACAAGTTTTGTAACTTTATATTCCCCAACAGAGAAAAAAACAAATGTAATGTGAAACAAACAAGGGAGTTCGATGCAAAGAACTTCAGACTCTGATTTGAGAAATAGATTGGATTACAGATTCTGTAATTTTATATTCCCAGTGAATAGAGAATCTGGTATATCATTTATACAAGGGTATCGATCGTATAGAAATAAATATGATAAATCTTGACAGGCAGCACAGAATACGATTTCGAACACAGACAACGTAATACAAATTGCAAATTTTGTAACTTCATATTTCCCAAATGTAGATAGAATCGATCATTGCACATCAATAACTGAGTTCAAGATATGATTCAGTCATATTCTGAAGAAAAAAACCGATAACTACACATCTATAATAACAATATCGAGAACAATATTATTAACAGGCAACATTAGGTTATCAAAAGAAGTTTTTAATCTTCATTTTTCCTAAATGCAGATAAAAAGGATCTTCATGGTCCATCAATAGATGTGTTCAAGATATGAATCTTTTTCTGTCGAGATTGTCCAAACAGACAGGAACAAACTATTGGATCACAATATCGATATTAGAATAAGAAATCGAGAACAATATTGTCAAACAGGTAACACTATTATAGCATATCAAGTTTTGACATTCTTACTTCCCAAATGCAGATATATTATAGTTTATGGTCCATCAATAATTGATTCGCGATATGATTCAGACATTGTATGACAAGATGGCTGCTAGTATTATGGCAGGGAGAAAGCCCGCAACGCCATGTGGTTATGCACTGCGGTGAAACCTGCGAGCATCAGCTGGAACTAGCGAACCATGGGTGGGACTGCACTGAAATTCAGTGTAGCATTGCACCCAAACCTTACTGCGTGTAGAACAGTTCTCTCCTGCAGACAAAGTTGCCGTGCCTCTGGCGGGAATCGAACCACGGACCTCTTGATCCGAAACCGAACGCGCTAACCACTGCGCTATCCCCCCCCCCCCCGAAAAAGAAGAAGCAACTTCTTTGAGGGGCATTTTAGAAGCTGGTATGATGAATGAGAACAAGTTTCCTGGTCCATCAGAAAGGTAATAGATGGATAACAAAACTGAAGAGAAGATCGTGAACAATACTATAAAACAGGTTTAGAATTTCGATAATCTGATACCCACATGAAGTAAGCGCGTGACATTTATCAACAACTTTTTATCTGGATTTATGATACGGATTGCAAATATTGTCATATTTCAAATAGCAGCAAGACATCATTGTTTAAAATAATCTTCAAAACATGTTGCAGATCGACACGAACAATTTCTAGTCAGAATAACTTCAGAATGTACTCTCGAGAATACAATATACATATAGTGATTACAAATATGATACAACTTAAGCGGAGTTTTGATAATATGAGCACGTGTGCGTATATCAATGTCGCCTAGCAACGAATATTTCAGCGCAAGTTACCCTATTTGGTCGTCTGTGAAGCCATAAAAACAATTATTACTATTTTTATGCAATTCAAATGAAGTAGAATGATCTATAAAAACACCAATACACTCGAAAGTGTAATATGACTACAACGATACAAACATTCATACTCCTTCCGTTAAAGGGGCAGTAGCACGTTTTTTCGCTGAACTTAGTCGATGAAATGTATTTGAAAAATAATGTCATCAATAGTAAAACACCTTCTCTCTTCGGAAAATCAAGTTAAAAAATGAGTGTACGTGGTCCTGTAAAGCCATGGGAATAGTTTTTGTCATTCCAAATAATAAAATGTGTTCACAATAAAATGGCCGCGATGCAATTTTTTCTTTATAGGCAACACCGTTATTACAACTACTATAATCGGTTTGTGTCATAAGATGTTTTACCCTCTAAAGTAAATATAAATGACATAAACTACACTGACTGGCAAAAGAAAGTATATCGTTCAGTCGTATTTATCATATGTATAAATTTCAAAGTCAAATATCTCGAGTTTTCGACGTCGTATTCATAAACGGACTTGTTTTGGAAATTAGTCCAAACATTAAATCAGTCAAAGAATACCTCTACACAGTTTTAAAAAGTATATATCAAAATTCAAAATTTAAATTATGAAATTCCTCCAAATTAATTTTGATAAAACACAACTATTCATCGACATATAACACATACTCTATGTAAAAGTCATGTGCCTCGTCTTGCACACATTTACAACATTTTGAACATGGTAGGGGTCGTGTTGGTGTAAATTTCATTTCTTACCCCTGTCTTCTTTAAATAATGACATTATAGTTAAAAAATAAATCAGTCACCAATTAAGTCATTCAAACTAATCCCGAAAGTTGTTATTGTAACGTGCCATAATCAAATGCATCTCATTTCTTTCAAATATTGAATTAATCGAAAACAAGTGAGTGTTATACTTTCTTTTGCCCGTCAGTGTATCATTATAAAAAGGAAATTTGAAAAAATAAATTTTGCAAAAAACGTGCTACTGCCCCTTTAAAGTCATATTAAAAATTTACTTGGGTAACAATCTCTATTCTTTTTTTTTACTGTAAGGTATGATTTAAATTCCATATGGTCACAACATCTATTATAGAACTACACGAATAATCAATTCAGAAGAACGTAATTTCAAACTCCTTTCCCATACAATTGCGGAATACAAATTATAAAGCTTGACACCAAAACAGACAGCTAAAAATATACTGTATTCTTCTTAAATATATGATTGACTAAATTTTACGGGAAAGAAACGTAAATTCGTAACATACCATTCCGAAAAGAAAACAGGCAATTTTATAAATAATACAAAAAATATTTCTTAAATAATTCCCTTCCATGGATTTTGTAACTTTTTGCATTCCTAATCTTTTGAATTATAAATTTTGTAATATAACTAAATAAGGAAAAGGCGGTACTATATTTCAACACAAACTATGCATGGAACATTGACAACACGATTTCAAGAACAAAATCCTCCTTAAAAAGTTCAGAGTTTCTAAAAACTGACAATTCTCCATTGGAAGTATAATAGATACATTATACATCCATTGTGTTGTTGTTGTCACATATTCCAAAAGTTATAAAATGTGTTACTTTATCGAGAACTACCGACTGTTACCGAAAACTATCATTTTGATGATAGCAGACTTAGTATATAGACGATTTGAAGGTAAAAGTAGGGATTTCTGATCGATTGACGCGCGCCAATGGGTCAAACGTAATTTTAGAATCTTATTTATAAGAGACCAAATGACAAATTTGGTATGGTAATGTTTAATAGGTCATATAACTGCTGTGCATGTAAATGGGTCTTGCAGTTTCGGTTTCTACACATGCCATAATCATGTTAATCGATTTTAATTGGAAACTAGTATGTTATATTATGCGATTGGTGATGAATATGCAAGCTGAGTCAATTTATTTGTACTGTAAACATACACGGTGAGACGGAACGTATTAAAGACACAAATTCTATTAAACACAATGGACGTACCGTTAATGTATGCCTGCGGTCTATTTGTGTTCCAAGTAGAATTATTATGAAAAAGAATTTAATATTGAAAAAAGGCCAACAAGAACAATCTAATCTGAATGCAATCGAATGTTATATCAAGTACATTTGCCTTTCAGATAAGAATAACAGTTTATTGATATTCCAAACCAAGATTGTATAAAGATTATTAAAAAATAAAAACAAATCCCGAATATATCCCGACAATTGATGTCGCTGAAATTGATAGTCTCAATAACTGGTTACGTTGAATTCGAAATAGGACACGAACCATCTATTGTGAGTTAGCACATCCCTTCAAATGAACAAAGGACAGTTTAGTATCTAACTCGAAGAGTGAGTGAGTGAGTGAGTTGGGGTTTAACGCCGCTTTCAAGAGTATTTCACTTATATCGCGGCTGCTAGTAGTATGGCAGGGAGAAAGCCCGCAACGCCATGTGGCTATGCACTGCGGTGAAACCTGCGAGCAGCGACTGGAACTAGCGGTGGTACTACGCTGAAATTCACTGAAGCATTGCACCCAAACCCTAACTCGAAGAAAGCATCATCAATGTACATACCAAGGAGAAAGTATTCTTAGTTGGAGAACATGTTCCTAATCCATTTCTTTGTGAATAAAATATGTTAAAATCAATGTGACGCTGTCAAATTCCGAATACAAATTTCAAATAAACAAATCCGCACTATTCCGGACACTGGACAGACGGATTCAAAGGCAAGGAAAAGGGTTTACTTAACAAATCGAAACCAAGTACACGATGTGTTCTAAAAAGCTAGATCGCATTATTTCAGCTCTTTTGCCAATATTTATTTAGCAAAAGATATAATTCCAAAATCTTAAAATGTATGAGTCCGACAGTCGATTCGTTATTAAAAATTAGAACATACCGGGATATTGGCAGACTGGAACCTGCGCCGCCAATAGTTCAGATCATTGGGTCTACCATTTTAAGAAGTCAAAACAAGTTAACTTCCTCTATTGTCATTGCGTAGCCGGAGGAATTCCATGCTGATTACGTCATTAAGTATATAAAAGGACGCGGGGGGACAGGTCGAACGAAAGTGGTTGTTTGAAATTCAATATTCGTGTTTATGCAAGATCGAAAATTATGAAAATATCGCAAACAATAGAGGAAATATTACTGTATCTCATGAAATATATACTTAGCAAAAAAATTTAATTTTTAATTTTTTTTACATTAATTTTGCAATTTTAGCCCCATTCTACCACCACTGCTTCAAGGTCACATTTGAAAATGTCCTGCGTCATCAACAACCTAAATGAGCTCGCGAACACCCTTGTTGATGATGGCATCAGATTCCAAATCAACTGTTTCATAACCTTTCTTTAGGTTTTTAAGACCCTTTTAAGCCGTAATTAACGCACGAAGTGGTCACACAAGCCAATGAAGTTGATTTCTATCCAGTTTTACAGGATTAAAGGGACACCGCGTCGAGGATTAATATGAGATCAGACTTATCTACTTTTGCTTTTTAGCGTGTCTGGTAACGAGTCACAGATCCCCAATTTCAGACAATTGAAGTAATTAGTAATACAAACTACTGCATGTTAACAGTGAAGCGAAGCGTAACTCGTTAGCAGGCACGTTAATCAGCATAGATAGATAAAAGTGAGACTCATTTTTATCCTCGACGCAATGTCAAATGTCAATGTCAAAAAGTTGAGGATCCGAGCCAACGTACACGTAACTCCAAAAACATCTGTATATTTCTGATTAGAATGCTTATTTATTTCATTATTTTGTTATTATCGCAATGACTTTCACCATGACTTTTCAGAATATTATTCATTATCTTGTTTTCATGACACACATTTTAAAATTATGGGGAATATCCAACCGTACTTAACTTTTCTGGCTTTGCCAACATGACACAAACACTTAAGCGAGATATGTCAAGAGAATATTTAATATTTGATTAAAGATATACAAGATTTGGATGTGACCAATATGGGAAACCAATAACATGTTAATTAAACTCGACCTCCAAATATGTATGTTATATCCTTACCAAAAGTAGCCAAGTGTATTCAATATTAGGGCTGAGTATTGCACCAAATTTCGTATTGCGATATATTGCAACACCTACAACCTGTATTGCAATACATATTGCAATATATTGAGCGAACTCTAATTCAACTTGTATACTTCTGTTTGCAGTTAAACATGACACATTAAGTAAAAAGCCTTTCAAATCTTTCGAAAAATAGACAATTAGTCAAAATGATGAATTAATTTTGATGGCAAATATTTAGAAAACATTTGTAATACAGTTCAACACATATTCTTGCACTCCAAAATAATTTTGTAACAAGTTAAGCTGATAACTATGCCTAAAAACAAAATGTATGAATAAATTTCACTAAAAAATTGTTGGTGCATATATATTGGGATATTGAAAATCGTATTGCAATAATTATATTGCAGAGACTGTATTGCAATATATTGGTATTGCGACAATATTGCTCTGCCTTATTCAATATTCACGAAGGCCTAGCGCAAACCATTATTCTATAGCTAAAAAACCTTCTCTGTCCATTTTTCCAAAACCAAAATATTCTGCTTCTTTTAATATATGCGCCAAAGGCCGATTGTCCATTTCCTTCATAAGAGCGTTAATTTCCTATTCAAACGCTTTATTCTCCTGTTTTCACACTCGCAGTGAGCTCAAATACCCATGGGCTTTCATGGCTCCGGTAAAATGTGTTTCGTTTGTTGCATGTTGGCAGTGCTTAACGACAAATGGTATGCACTGAGAAAAATGCACGAAGAGATTTCTTTGAACATGAGCAAAGTTGGACAACTTGGAAGATGAAAGGCTTTCTCCTTAGAATATAATTGAGAGCCGAATAAAGTGAGTTTTGCTGTTCTTGCATAATGTTTTCGTAGACGCACGTCAGGTGCATAGTACGGAAAGTTCGTGCTGCACGTGCAGCACGTTGAAATGTACACGGTTTTTCTGGAAGGGACACGAACATATACAAGACCAAATCATCTTATTCATACGAGACATTGATTCAGTAATGCAAATAACGTAGTCGTTTTCTAGAAGTATTAATACATTACACAGTCCTAAATGTCACTGTAAGCATTTTCTAGCGGCAAGCGAGAAACAACTCGGAATTTGAAATTAAAAACAATTAACTATTTATTCCCGATAATGATCTATATTGCTCTCGTATTTTACTCGTAAGAACCCAAAATACGGGGATGGAGAGAAAATGACCGTTATGCAGTTTCTTTTCCCCCAGGTATGTTAGACAGAATATAGAAAACCTTCTTGTTTAGTGTAGCTAGTATGTTGCAACCATTGGACACTCCTTGTGAATAAATAACATAAATACCCCCCCCCCCCCCCCCCCCCCCCCCCCCCCACCACCACCACACACACACAAACTTTTGAACTAAACCTATGCCTACGTCATTATATACAGTGAGGGATATATGTAAAATTTTGGAATTATGATTGATAATATATTCATTCAAAGACACACTAATAACATATTAATTATTAAAAAAAACTTCAAATATCTCTAACATGTTTTGTCCAGTATGGTTTGCGAGCTCTCGAATGTAAAATAATCGATCCATAAGGTTTTTACAGCAATAATTGGATGTTCACACTATCTAACATGTATCGTTAAATGCCATATCTAAATGGTTTAGTAGCTAATTTGAAACATTAATTTGGAAATATACTTGTATTTAGTGAGATATTAACACAGCTGGAGCCTAAATTCGTAATGAAATCAGGAAAATATGTTTCAGCGAAAATTGTATGCACCGTAATTACTTGCCAAGATATGTTAATCAAAATGTCGGTCCAGCGAAATACTCTGTGTCTGAATGTGTTCCTGCCAAAAATTGTCAATAATGCATTTACATTATAGAACCAACCAAAAATACTACAAAAGAAGTATGAACATATATTTTGTTTGGTATGGTTGGAAATAAATTTAGTATATACTTTCAGACTAAGTGTATGCATATTCCTTGCACTGGCAATACCATGATGAAACTGGAAAGTTAATACTTTTTAATATGTGAAAATTTAACAATTAAACATATATGTAGAATGGTGACGAGATCAATAATTCAAGTTGTAATGAAATGATAAAACAATAATGACCGAGGACGAAGTCAGAGGTCAATATTGTTTTCCCCAGTCCATTTAAAATGTTGTAAACCGAAACCACCAGGTAATATTTTTTACTTAAAGTAAAAAAGTGTATTTTGATTTGATTATGGAAATTAGTGGATATTAGTGCGTCATAATAACAATTTTACTTCATTACGTCTATTCTAGCAGTGGAAATCCATATGATTATTTCAAGTCGGAATCAATGCAATCAATCAGGTAGTCGAGAGATGTGCTTGCCTCAACGCTAATCTAGCCTATTCTAGGCGATACTGACACTAGTTTGATTTTAAATGCGATATAACCAGAGAGAATGTTACTTCTGTATCCAATTTTGAATTTTGTTATCGTGTAAGAATTTAAGTCAAGTAATATTTCATTTTCCCTGAGATACTCTTAGTTCTGTGAACTCTTATTATTACACACTCTCCGTAGTGTCCAAGTTTAAGCGTATCTCCTACAAAAATGTAGAAAGTGCGGTAAGACAAGGTCGTCTGTTAACTGCACTGCTCTTCATGTAATGAAAGTGCCAAACTAAATCATCAGCTGCCACTTTTTTTTTCTGGTGTTCATTACTTGTGGTACTTTATCAACAGACCTCCCCATTACATGGACCATTAGCCTGTCTACCAGTCTTCTAAATCATTGCATTTTCTTATAAACATATGAGAGGTGGTATACATGTACACTTTAAGTTAAAAACATCCTAACCCACTTACACACCGTCCTTGACAAAGGTCACCTTTATCATTTTCTCAGTAAAGTGATTTACCAGACACTCCTTGATCCTGTGTCAGTGTATAACATGTATATACGCTCCGCTCCACTTTCCAACATATCTGTACGTTGTTGGCGAATCTATAAATTTCCAAATCAAGTTAACGTCTCACCCAAAGCACCATCTACATTCAAATATAGTACAATCGCGGCCAAAAGAAAGTATATATATACCAACGCAAGATATTTTAATCAGCGATCGAGTGATGGACACGAATGAACCATTTATTACACCATGTCTATAAAGGCAAACTAAATTAATCTGTAATTTTTTAAATATTATCTGTTCATTATTCGGGAAAATGCGGCTTTTGAAAATCGTCGTTATATAATTTCCTTAACCAGGCGAGATAGAAGAGTGAAATATGGCTTTCTGGCTTGTTTTATGACGTCCTACAGCAACGATGCGTCACTGATTTAAAATCCAAGAAGGTACATTATGCCAACAACATCTGGTAACGATTTCCTCATTTCATAAACTTTTATTTTAGATATCAAACATTATTATCAAAAAAATCTTTTGAAATAGCTATTTCAGGACCCCATGTGTGTTTGAGCAGATATAACATATAAAATATCATACTCTCATGAATGGGGTTTTGGCTTGTTTTTCGACGTCCAACAGTTACCTTGCCTCAACAAATTTAAGTCCAAGCAGGTAATTTATGTCGACATCATCTTTTATTGATTAACTGTCTAGATTAAAAAAAGCGATTTCAGCACCCAACTATATGTGAATAGACATACAAATCAAAGTATCATTCTCAGATTATGAAATGGTGAGTTAAGTAGAACGCGGAACGCACTATTTAAAACATAATTATATATATGCATTTTAAAGGGATATTTAGTTGATTCATACGACATGATCAAACTATATCAGCGAAGTATTCCCAATGCACTCATGACTGACTCGAAAGGAAGGTTTCAAACTTAATCCTTCATTCCATTCACAAAGTAGACATACATTGGAACCTATACATACATATGTATATATAATACTAGAACAAATATAAATACAGCCATGACACAACAGATTGAACACTCATCGGTATACATGTAGATCCTCGGTAGCTACATTGGCACGACGATATAGAGGTCCAGGGTTCGAATCCCACTTTCCCACTTACAAACTTTTCATTTCTAATTTGACAATTTTCCAAAATTTACAAGTCCATTGGTTACCGTAGGTTGAATATCTCATAACCGACTATGGCGATTATGAGATAACCAACCTGTGCAGATTTAGGTTAAGGCATATAACCTGCAACTCAAACAAAAGAAATAACTACCCAAGGGGTGTAATTCTTTATAAACGTTTGTCTGTCTATCAAATACATTCACAACCTACCTTCTCCGACAGCAGTGTTTCGTTTTAAACTCTTTTAAAGGGGCAGTAGCACGTTTTTTCGGTGAAATAAGTCGATGAAATGTGTTTGAAAAATAGTGTCACCAATAGTAAAACACCCTTCTTCTCAAGTTAAAAAGTGAGTGTACATGGTTCCGTAAATCCATGGAAATTGTTTCTGTCATTTTGAAATAATAAAATGTGTTCACAATAAAATGACCGCCATGCAATTTTCGTTTTATAAGCAACACCGTTACTACCACTACGGATAATTGGTTTGTGTAATAAGATATTTTACCCTCTATAGTAAATATAAATGACTAAAAGTATCATTATAAATATAAAAAATAAAATTTGCAAGAAACGTGCGAAGTTTATTTTGCACATGAGTATATATTATAACATACATCCATGTGTATATAGAATAAGAATTAACATATTTTAGGAATAATGTACTGATTCAACTTTTTAAGAAAATCGATATTTTTTCCTGTAAATTGTTCAGTGAACTCAATCCGAACTTATCAGACACATTTCTCCAAATCGATTGATACTCAACATCCATTTAAAAAATTGACAAGCCATGCGTTATGTCTTTTCACGCTTGTAATGAAACTTGATCAATCAAACATTAAACGCAGCTGTCAATATGTAAAGCGTATTAATGACAAGGTGTGTGAAATTGACAACTATTGACATTTGTTCTTCATGATAATTATCATGATGTTAAAGTCATTGACCCGAATCCATCAATTCATTATCCTTGACGCAACCACGCTGGGAGGCCTTGTTAGATAATTTCTTCGCACTTTGGGATGCTTCGTACCGAATTTTGCTTCCTTTTCAAGCTTTTCATTTTCCATATAGAATCAGTTCTGTCCCGGAGAGAATGCAATTTTTAAAGCTTAGTATCCTGTGTTGATGTCTTTTGTCTTGTTTTGGTGTAGTTGAGTTCAGTTTTGAAGATTTATTCGTTAGTACTGTAGGACTAGAAAGACAAGGATATTTTATGGATGATCGAATTCTTTATTTACAAATGCCATTTTGAAATAAAGAAGTTGATCATCCATAAAATATCCTTGTCTTTCTATTACACCAACTTCGAATTCTAGAATGTCTCTCAGTTGCTGTATGACTGTCGAACTTATCGACAGTACTTATCAAATAAACCATTCAACCAAATAATTCAGTTTAACTTTTAAAAGATGAAGGGCCTTAATAGTAACATATCACTACTGTTCATGTGTAATAATTGAGTAAATGACTGTATTTTCAAGCGCTGTTAACAGCCACGCATTTAGAAGCAGCAGTAAAATATACTTTTCTCCCTGCTGCGCGGATTTGTAGTCAAAGATTGATGAAATGTACATTTCTCCACGGACTTTTCATGCAAAAGGCTGGTTAATATCCAAAACCTCTCTACATTGCACGGACTTTTTGTGATCTGTCCTCATGTTGCACGGACGTTACGTGCCCAAGGATCTAAAAGCTAAAACCTCTTCTGTCGTATTCAGTGATATTTCAATGTAACAAGACAAATTGTAAATTTTAACTTTTCATTATCAGTTTTTATTCAACTTGTGATAACATGCTGATGTTTTTGCGGCCTTCGTGTCGTGTTCTATTTTTCAAATGCAATTTTCTTTTTTAAATTAGGCAAATAAATTAATCTCGCCGCTAATGGCTGCAATACTGCCGAAGCGGCGTTAAACAATAACTCACTCACTCACTCACACTCAATGTAACAACGAATTCCCATGTGATCGTACCTTCAATAGGAATAAAACATATACAGTTCAGTTTCTACATTTTCAAACAAATATTCCATTTAGTCTTCAATACTACATTATGTATTCACAATCATGTTTAAATAAATGAGATAAATTAAACGAGATTTTAACACAATGACTCAACAAGACAGAACATTACGGATCAATTTTGGTATCATAAACTCACGGGCAAAAGAAACGTCCCCACATTTTGAAAACAGTATAAAATGAAATATTGATGTCGGAGAAAGTATATTTTGAATGTATTTGGTAGCCACATGTTTTGTAAAGAAGTATTCACAATTTCATACTTCTGAGTATGCAATTTTTATTTTTACATCTGTTCAAATAGACATGGGGTGCTAAAATCGTTTTTTAAAGATGTTTTTGGCCCACAATATTTGGTATTTAAGTTTAAAACATTGAAAAAGTAGAAATTTAATTAATTAAAGATAACCTCGACATAAATAACCTTCTTTGATTTAAAATTGTTGACGCGTCATTACTGTAAGACGTCACAAAACAAGCCAAAACTGGTTTTTTGAGGCTTCTATCTCGTCTAGTTAAGGAGATTCCAAAAAGGACCATTTCTTAAAACTTGTGTTTCTCAGAGTTATGAATAGATAATGTTTTGAAAATTCATATTTAGTATTGTTGGGTTCTGAAGACATGATGTAACGCTGTTTCAGTCGCATTTATCGCCCGTCGAGTGAAATATCTTGTATTTTGTATGGGGACGTTTCTTTTGCCCGTGAGTTTATTATATAATATTAGATTATACTATACAATTAACTACGTACTGTGCTAATTCGGGCGATCCTAATTTTTTTTTTTAGTGGATAGGAAAACATCTAAATTTGAATTACTAAAAGGATACATTACCAATTGTCATGCCATTCTACCATCGGTAAGCAGTAAAAAGTCGTAAAATCTAAGCGGCATGTCGACGTAAGTGCTTTGTTGCATGCCTACTAACGCAATTGAATAGATACAGATTTTTTAGATGCGGAAAATTGAAATTTTATTTGCATTAAATGCATAAAATGTACAGCCACAATGTTTTCAATGTTCTACTTGTACATATAGGAAAACGGTTCATTAAAAATATACGAAACTCAAATAAAGTGTTTTATTGCGTGTCCAAGATCTCAATGAGCTGTACAAAGGTAAGTATAAAACAGTTTTATTCGAACTGCCAGGCAAAATAAACCACTCACCTCAGTTTTTATTTTTATCATGATTTTCAATTGCACATATATCAAGTTTTCGATGTCATAATCTTAAACTGAAAAGTACAGATGTTTAGTCAGCAGTCAAAGAATACTCTACAGGTTTTTAAATTAAAAAATAATGAAATTGTAGATTTTAAATTTCTTTAAATATTATTTTTGATGATCGCAACTGCCCATCGACATATAAGACATATTCTATGTGAAAATTAATAAATGTGCCTGATTCTGCTCACATTTACAATAAACATGGTAGGGATCAACCATGGTTGGTGTAAATTTCATTTCTTACCCCTCTTTTCATTAAACAATAGTATTTTAACTAAAATTTAACCACAGTCACCAATTAATTCATTCAAACTACTCCAGATAAGTATTAGGGTAAAATGCAGCTGATTTCTTTTAAATATTGAATTAATCGAAAAAAACTGAGGTGAGTACTTTCTTTTGCCTGGCAGTTTATTTTTTTCCTTTTCTTCACCAGATAACACAGCACAGTGTTACGTTCATGATATTTGCTAAATATATTTCAGAAGCCAAAATACAGGTATTTGGCGCACCTGAAAGGTTATATGCTTTGATGTATATGTCAGTACGGTACTTAGGTAAAACATTCTGAAAGACAGCTGTTGTAAAGTATGGTATCAATTCCACATGTTACCACAAGGCCATGTAAACTTTCTACAGAAGAGGTCATTCGGTAACATTTGGGTATAGTTCTGCATTAGAATTCTGTTCTGTTTCTCATTAATGAATTTAAAGACACTCGATGTTTGGCTGTGACTTAGCACATAATGCCAAGGTCACAAAATCTTGCCTAGGATACGTTTTGTCTAAAATACGAAGAGAATACCGACAGAGACAGGTTATTGATATATCTTACAGAAAAAGGTAACCCGGTCCACTCTGGGGGTCCATCAAATTTGCATGGACAAAATTCTAAGGACATCCTCGACTATTTGCAATATATCCCATCACTTTGATATATTTCATATATTTGAAGATATTAAATATTCAACAAGTATTGAGGTATGCTAAACGGGGTTGAGTTTGAGGCGTTAAAGGCGCTGTTTTTCACGTTTTTCTTACTGAAGTAAAGTGATCCCACGAAAAGGTAAACAAGTGTTACCAATGGCTGAATAATACTCATGAATCAATAAAAAGAGTTAAGCCATGCACATTAACATGGCCGCTTGAGGATTGTTCAAGTGATATGACCGCTGTAGCGATACCTATAAACACTCAAAATAGAGTTTTGAATATGGTAACCATGATAGAATGGTCAATTATCTTGCTGTATCGAACTCTCAAATTCGCACGAGACCTAAAATCTAACTCTCATACTGAAGAGTTCCACACCTCTATAGCTTTAAATGTCGCACCATTTTCTTAGTTATTAGAGAGGTAAAACAAGAATATCTAGATAAATACTTCTATTGTCTAAACGAAATTTGGGGGAATATACATACTCTTTTATCAGGTAGAATGTTGGTTTATAACAAGGAAGAAAAGTTTATTTAGAAGGTTAACACTTGTAAAAAAAATGAGTTAATGTGATTACAATACATAAGCAAGTTTTACAATGACGATTATAAAGCATGATTTAGTAATAATGAAGATTTACAATATTGTTATACTGAAAGGCATCATACCTATAGTACATTATAGGCTTGAATATATATGAATATACATGTACATTGTTTATAAACAATGATTACTTACTGCGCTGCTCTCTTGCTTCACTGTAGTCATTTCTAATAGCTTGATATTTAAACATAGCAAGATTTTTAATTACATCCTGATTTGAACAGTTTAATAAAGATAAAATGTATCTGTAGATAGATTATAACCGCTCATTGAGCGCTCATTCTTTCCTGAACGACACGATGCGATTCCTCGAAGTTTGCTCGCTTTGCTACGTAGCGCTACATTGAGCATGTTGAGCAATCGCGTTCAAGATTACTTTTAAACCTCTCTTGAGCATGGCCTATGTGTAGATGTTCCTTATAGTGTTTTCAACTTTTTCGGGCTTTAATTTTCCATTGACATGCATGAATCTTTTGTGTCCGGAGCAAAAGTCGAAATGCCTTTTAGATGTTGATATTTTAAACTTTTTTAATTTTCGTTTTAGCTGTTTCCATGAGAATTCAGCTGGTAATTTCGCTTCCGAAATTTGTAATCTGAACTTGAAAACAGAAAAGCTGAGATCAATACAGCTTGGGAAGTAAAACGATATTCTTGTGTAGCGTGAATGTATTACCAATAATGACTGGCTTATACAACTTTGAGTGGTAAAGGTTTCTTAAGATACATCCATTGTGTTGTTGGGGGTCACAAAACGTTATAAATGGTGCTTTATCGAGAAGTGCCGACTGTTACCGAAAACTACCATTTTGAAGATAATAGACTTAGTATTTTGACGATGTGAAGATAAAACTGGTCATTTCTGATTGAAAACCGGACAATGCACAGCGTGTGGCGCTCGTCAATGAGTCCTATATAATTTTGGAATCTTATTTATAACAGACAAAAAGACAAATTTGAGTTGATAATGTTTAATAGGTCAAATAACTACTGTGAATGTAAATGGGACGTGCAGTTTCGGTTTCTGCACATGCATAATGATGTTACTTAATTTTAATTGTAAACTAGTAATTATGAAATATTTGGCGATTGGGAATAAAAATGCAAGCTAAATGAATTTATTTGTATTGTAGACAGCACATGTGGTGAGTTGGAACGTATTAAAGCCCAATAAAATTTGATGAAACACAATGGATGCACCTTTAAACTATAAATCTCCATTTACATTTTTCTCTGGTTGTATATGTATTTAATGTGAATGTAATGTTGAATGTAATGATGTACCCAATTCTATAATATTATTTCATCTATCTATCTCTTTCGCTTCTCGAATGACATTTACAGCCGAAGTTAGATCACAAAATCTTACTTGAGTTAAATGTGAAAAGACTCTTATTCTATAGAATCTAATTAATAATCGAAATTAAATCCTTCAGACAATGCAAGACATTGCTAAATATTAATTGAAATCAGATTCCGGTAACCCTCATGGCGTATACATATACGTATATTGAATTAACTTTAATCGCAAGTCATAACTCACGTCTGTTTCCATTCGTGCTTAAAGGGGCAGTAGCACGTTTTTTGCAAATTTTAATTTTTCAAATTTCCGATTTATAATGATAGTTTATGTAATTTATACTTACTTTAGAGGGTAAAACATCTTATTACACAAACCAATTATCCGTAGGGGTAAAAACGGTAAGCAAAAATTGCATGGCGGCCATTTTATTGTGAACACATTTTATTATTTTTAATGACAACAATGATGCCAATGGCTTTACGGAACCATGTAGACTCATTTTTATATTGATTTTCTGCAAAGAGAAGGGTGTTTTACAATTAGGGACATTATTATTCAAATACATGTCATCAACTTATTTGAGCGAAAAAAACGTGCAACTGCCCCTTTAATGTCAACTTTGCTGTATTTTCGTAACTTTTGTGTGCCAGCTGAACTGCACAGTGCGCTCTGCTACGCAAAACACAGAAACTTTAATGAAATGCAGCAAACCTTAAATTAATCAGATGGATACTGGCGCAAGTTATGACTTTTGAAGGAAGTTGAAATTGATGTCGCAATCAAGGAAACAAAAAACTCAGTTCTATCACCACGTTTAGCAGGTCATTTACGGGTATTTAAACAGCCTATTAAACGGTAGTCATAAGCCATTTTTTCTTGAAGATATTCATTGGGTTCTTTATGCAAGTGTTCAGGTTGAACACACAGTATCTCGACTGTAGAAAATAGGTTGCACAGCAGGCAGATGTTAGATCTATATCATTAAGTGTCAGTGTCATTATCTGCTCTATTTGCTCCACCGCAGAGCACATAACGCTGCCATACATTGAAGACCGCGCATCCTGCGTATATGTATTCGTTCCCTTTCTACACATCCTCGATTACCCAGGGTTTTATATATGCTCCGTTACTCTCCACTATATCACCCCTGGGAAACTCTATCAGACAAATCTGTACTAAAATTACCCGCCCTTGGCCGGCGTGAAGTTAGTAACCAAAATATATGCTCAATAGGAAAAGACGGAAAAGGTCAAGGGAGATAACCGGTGACGGATGGCTAACAGAATGTCCTCACTTGCTTTGCAAAGAAGTGATATTATGAATTGTCATTAGCTCGCAGGTCCAAGCTGCGTAGCAGTTTGGTTGGCTCACGCCGACGGAGGGCGGATAATTTAAGTACAGATTTGTCTGATAGAGTTTCCCAGGGGTGATATAGTGGAGAGTAACGGAGCATATATAAAACACTTGGTTACCGAGGATGCCTTCTACAATACGAGCCCAGTAACTCTCGTGTGGTTACACATAACCAGTCAATGAATTATAAAATTCTCGTAAAAGAGGTCCGATGAAAGTGAATAAATGTGCCTGGACAGAAGGGTTGTTTCGCCAAAACGCACCTCTGAAACTGTTCGAACCAAACACGGGCTGACTGCATGTGTAGCACGTGCGAGGAAGATGGTGTGATTCTTTGTGAGACTTGACATTTGGCTTTCGTGGCGTGCAGACACGTTGTTGGTGTCTCTCGCTATTTATAGATATTTGAAAAATGATTTAAATAATTTTGAAATTTTGATCTTGAACATGGTGTCATATTTTGACCTTGAATATTGTCATAATTGGACATAAAATACCGTCATATTTGGACATAAAATACTATTATATTGGACATTGAATACTGTTATATTGGACATTGAATACTGTTATATTGGACATTGAATACTGTTATATTGGACATTGCATACTGTTATATTGGACATTGCTTATTGTCATAATTGGACACAATTTGAAATACACGAATGTCATATTTGGACAACATCATATGTGTAACATGATTACAGAATAAAGTTTCTTAAATTTTATTGAGTGTTGACTTACATCTCATGAGACAATGTATTCACTGCGTAAC
Source organism: Gibbula magus (assembly GCA_936450465.1). NCBI lineage: Eukaryota > Metazoa > Mollusca > Gastropoda > Trochida > Trochidae > Gibbula > Gibbula magus. The sequence continues at coordinate 17,309,502 of OW388301.1, read as the reverse complement.
AGTGCCTGATTCTGCACACATTTACAACATTTTGAACATAGTACGGCTCATGTTGCAGTAAAGTAAATTTCTTACCCCTGTCTTGATTAAACACAGTCTGATTAAAATCGACGGTTTTCCGTGGAATAAAAAATGCAAAATAGTGCATCTACCGGGATACGAACTCGTTCGTGGGTTTCCACGCCAAACCGTCTGAAAGCACCCCGTACACTAGCGTGTTCGGGCGCAATTCAACTAGCCAATCAAAAGATGCCCAACAAATGCTTTCGGTGCGAGAAACTAGGGGCAGATAACTCCAAACAGCTATCCTTTTGTCCGTTCCGAATGCTTTCAAAACCGCAACCGTTTAAATACTATGATGTGATTGGTCAGCTATTTGACTGGGTTTTGGCTGCGCTAAACTGGTTCTGAACACACGTCTACACGGGGTGTTCTCAGACCTTGTGGCGAGGAATCTTCAGAACCTGTTCGTATCCCGGCAGATGCAAAATTTTGCAAATTTTATTCCTCGGAACAAGGTCGATTTTAATCAGACTGGATTAAACACAGCTTTATATTAACCAGAATTTAACCACAGTCACCAATTAATTCATTCAAAATCATTTCATTCATTGTCAAATGCATCTGATTTCTGTTCAATATTGAATTAATCGGGGGCGGGATAGCGCAGTGGTTAGCGCGTTCGGCTTCGGATCAAGAGGTCCGGGGTTCGAATCCCGCCAGGGGCACGGCAACTTTGTCTGCAGTAGAGAACTGTTCTACACGCAGTAAGGTTTGGGTGCAATGCTACACTGAATTTCAGTGCAGTACCACCCATGGTTCGCTAGTTCCAGCCGTTGCTCGCAGGTTTACCCGCAATGTATAGCCACATGGCGTTGCGGGCTTTCTCCCTGCCATAATACTAGCAGCCGCGATATAAGTGAAATACTCTTGAAAGCGGCGTTAAACACCAACTCACCTCACCTCACCTTGAATTAATCGAAACCAACTGAGGTGAGAACTTTATTTTGCCAGGTAGTTTATATGTAACCAAATCTTACAATGAGTCAAACATCATTATAGATCTAGGTTGTACCCACAACTCGCCAGACCCTAAATATACTATAACAACCCACCTATACATAACAAGGTGTGACAAATTTGACATTTGACATTTTGATCAACGTCAGTAACCCTTAATGGTTATACTGGTTTTCTGGATCAAATACGCTTTGTAAAATTCGTAGACAGATCAAATTTTCCATTTCCGGTCCTATGGCAGGACCTACCGTGTCACACCATATGCTATATATGTAGATAAGTAGGCCTAAACTTACATATATTTCGATTCAGCTGCCTGTGCCACAGCTATGACAAATTGTTACTAAACTTACACAAGAGTTACCTATTTAAAAATTGCAATTATGTAAATTGACAATTTGATCAACTCACGAACATTCAAATTCACGTTACTAACCCTTAATCAGTAATGTATTTGATATTAAAATGGAAACTGCAAACACGAACACTTAGATTAAAGCAGATATATTTCCTAACTTTATCATTCCAACTCCGTGTGGGTTACCCTAAATGTCAGAAATATGTTACCCAAGCCAACTAAACATCACACCTCTGACAGAAAGGTTCTCCGCTTTGAAATATCACAGCAACTGTGAGCGATAACGCATTCTACTCGATGCACCCTAGAGCGTTGTGCTGCAGTTCTCCTATGAACTCCATATGTGCAAACATGTGTTTGCTATAGACGAACGCTTATAATCGCTCATTGATTGCTCAATGTAGCGGTCAAGTAGCGCTCTTTCTCTCCTGAACGACACGGTGCAAAACCTCAAAGTTCGCTCGCTTTGCACTACATTGAGCAATCCCGTTCAAGAGAGGTTTGAAAATAATCGCGAATTGAGCGATTACTTTGAAACCTCTCTTCAATTGAGCGATTACTTTGAAACCTCTCTTCAATTGAGCGATTACTTTGAAACCTCTCTTGAACACGGCCCATGTGTTTGCTATAAACGAGAAAGCAACTGGCTTAATATACTTAAAGGTACATCCATTGTGTTGTTTAGGGTCACATATTTCAACCGTTAAAAATGGTGTGACTTTATCGAGAAGTATCGACTGTTACCAAAAACTACCATTTTGATGATAGTCGACTCAGTATATTGACGATATGAAGGTAAAGGTAGTAATTTCTGATCGAAAACCGGACAATGCATCGCGATTGACGCGCGCCAATGAGTCAAACGTAATTTTGGAATCTTATTTATACAAAAAGACAAAATTAACAGACAAATGAACAATTTGGTATGATAATGTTTAATATGTCATATAACTATTGTGCATGTAAATGGCTCGTGCAGTTTCGGTTTCTACACATACATACGCAATGACTTTCTCCATGTTCCAGCGTAGATTTCATTTACCAGCTTATTCTTAACTTGTGATATATTTTTATACATTATTATGCATGTATATATATATTGGGTCTGAATGTATATGTTATAACAATAATTTATTTATTTTAGTAGATTCAATGCTGTGATAAAATGTGTGTGTTCGTTAATTTTATTGTGATATGCTTATACTCTATGCTGTTTTACTGTTTTAGTGTCTCAAAGGTCAACTTGGCCGGATAATGTACATTTTATTTTCATATCTACATTTTAAGTTCATATATTCAATTTATACTGTGATTTTATGTACATTATGTGACACTTTAATAAACATTTCTTCTTCATAATGATGTTTACTTGATTTTAATTGGAAACTAGTTATTATGATATATTTGGCGATTGGGGATCGAAATGCAAGCTAGGTGAATTGATGTGTACTGTAGGCAGCACTTATGGGCTCATTGAGAGATTACTTTGAAACCTCTCTTGAACATGGCCCTGGTGTGTTGGGATGTATTCAATTTTATGAAACACAATGGATGCACCTTTAAAGGCACACTAACTTGCAGTCATAATAATATATCAAATCGGCAATGATGTTACAAATGAAACATAAATATAAAAACCCTGAGAGAAATTAAATGACTCCAAATCTTTAGTAATTGTGTAGTTGGTGGACCGTAGTAATCACCTGGGAACAGAGTTGTCATTCTTGCCTATACTTGTGACAAACAACAATTTTACGTTATTCCATATTAAATTACACTTGTGACGTCATCCTATTTTTCTTATACTTCCATTATTTTTCAGTAATGGAGAGTTACACATCACATCATATTTTTTAAGTAGAAATTTAATTTCTTTAACTTTCTAAAGCAATGTTGATAAAAGAGCAATACTTTGAGTGTAATTTAAGTAGGGTAATATCCTCGTAACTCTCCATTCCACGGCTCCATTATTTTTAAGGAATGGAGAGTTACTCGGACATTACCCTCTGCAGAGAGATGTACTTGAAAAAACAAAAAGAACACTGCCTTTTCCCCCTGGGGTGTTTAAAAATAAGGGCCTTAATACAGTCTAGATTCTTATTGATAAAGTCTAGATAAACTGAAAGTATTGGAACAAAATATTATCATGAGGATGAGGGTACAGTTATTATGAAAAAATCACGGGCTTAATGTTGTCAACATGCAGGCTGCAGGTGTTGAGATAGAATCCGACTTATCTTGGACCTCATGCATCGTATTACTGGAAGAGTGTCAGATAGGTGTAACATTGATAACGCATGTTTCGGTAATGATAAACCACTGCCATTTGCAAACTGGGCTCAACAAGTGAGATAAAGATAAATTATTACTCCATTCATCACTGTAAACGGACTTGGAGTCGCGTAAAGCCTTTTATTTCAAGGAGTTTTCTCATTTTCGGATTTGAATTGTGGCTTCTGTGTAAAATGTAACTCTATTCAGAAGACCTTCGTTCATAATTCACAACTGCAATTAGACGTTTTACATCAGGGTAGCAGTGTAACGTTTAATCATAGTATGGACTGTTTGAGAGGCATTCTAGAAGTTGGTGTGATGAAGACAAATATTTTATGGATGATCAACTTCTTTATTAACAATAGAGACGTTTCGGTATAGATCATAGTATGGTTTGGGTGTTTTCATTTGAGAACATGTTGTGTACATTCCTAGATCAGTTTCAGTCTTCGACATAATGCTCTGGGGTTGATATTCAGTTTTCAAACTGATATGAGAGGATGTGATAGATTAAATTGTGAATAGTTGTACCAAAGAACATTGCTCTTGTCATCAGAGGCTCCAGCAAGAACATTCCACATTTGTGGCAACATGCGAGGTCCCAGGTTATTGAGAGTGTCAACACGATTTGGTTGAGAATTGAAATCCCGTGCTCGAGAGAAAAAGAACCAACACGCATTTGATTAAATATTCTGATTCTCTTACAATAAAAAAAAACATCAACATATGTCATCTCAATACTCTTATACTGATCTGAAACCAAATGTATAATTAACTTCCCAGCAAAAGAAAGTTATCACCTCAGTCGGTTTTGATTAATGCAATATTAAAAAGAAATCAGATGCATTTGACTATTGTATGACACATTAATACTTATCTGCAGTAGTTTGATTTAATTAATTGTTGACTTTATTTAAAATATCTTAATGAAGACATGAAATTAACACCAACATGATCCCTGCCATGTGCAGAATGAGGCACATGTATTACTTGTGACAAAGAATATGTCTTATATGTCAATGGACAGTTGTGTTTTATTCAAAATAATTTTTGAAGAATTATTAAATTTAAAATTTTATTTGTAAAAAAATTGTAAAAAAGAACTATTCTTTGACTGCTGAGATCACGCCTGCACAGTATTAGATTATGACATCGAAAACTTAAGATATTTACAATTAAAAATCATACATATGATAAAACCAACAGAAGTGTGTACTTTCTTTTGCTTTTTTGTTGTTGAAAAATTCACAAAACATCACCGTGTGCATCAGAGAGGTTGTAGAATATAATCTCATTTATCAGCACTAAATCCCTCTTAACATCTGAAACGTTTGAAAGGTTAATCCTCTTCACTTGAAAGGTTTATTTTGATCACTATAATCCGGATTAAAGGAGGCCCGTAGGACACAGTGGATTTGTTACACTAATCTTTCAGAAACTCATGCTTCGTCATCACACGGGCCATGTTCAATAAGCGTTTAATGAGCGATCACTTTTAAACCTCTCTTGAACGGGATTGCTAAAAAAAGCAAGCCTCGAGACATCGCTCCGTGTCGTTCAGAAGGGACTAAGCGCTCAATTGAGCGCTTATAATCGCTCACTGTTTACGAACAGACGGATGGTTATTGTTTTGAACCTCTTAACTCAGACATGCCCGGAAATGTTGATAAAGAAAACAAATTGTCCGCCCTTGATTTTGTAAGCCAATGGAATTGCTAGGTCGATTGGTTTTCTGAACTTTCATCCTGTATCCTCTTTTGTATTAAATAGATTTTGTGTTCACAGTGCAAATTATTAGCTCATAACTTTAGAAGGGCATAACCCTTTTGGACTGTTATCAAGGGCCAAGAGTCAACAAATATACAATTTATAATCGGCTGTACATAAAATGCCACTTTGTTAGGCTGCATAAAAAAGTTAAATATTTCTCGGGCACTTTTTTTGAAAGGTGACGAGGGCGTTAGGATTTTATTATTTTTATTAACAGAAGCACATCGGTTCCTGCAGATCCATATATTTGGTGGACAAGTGGATTTTTTAATTTAGCAAAAATGATGCTGCACATTCTTAATATATTTTTTAATGACAATAGAAAGCTGTTAAACGCACCAATCAAAGTCATCCGCCGATGGCCGATAAACATTTAACTGTTTATATTTTAGCCTTTGGTTCGGTTTTGGAGAAAGAAGCGAAGATATGTTTTATGGCGTCTCCCCTATGTGCCTTAATTATCATGGGCCATAAACGTCAAAACGATACTATATAATCCATATTGGACAAGGTACATTCAGACAAGATTTTAACTCAACAGGACAAGTGATTCTTGGCGAAAATACAAACATGTTGACGACCAGATGAAGGGACAACGGCCATCATGTCATGCCATACCATAAAGCCTGCTGTTCAGACCTCCTGAACCATAAAGAATGTTGTTCAGACCTAATGAAATATAAAGCCTGTTGTTCAGACCTACTGAGCCATAAAACCTGTTGTTCAGACCTATTGAACTAACAAGCCTGTTGTCCAACATACAGAACAATGCATCCTGTTGTTCAGACCTACCGAACTATAAAGCCTGTTGTCCAACATACAGAACAAAGCAGCCTGTTGTTCAGACCTACCGAACTATAAAGCCTGTTGTCCAACATACAGAACAAAGCAGCCTGTTGTTCAGACCTACTGAACTATAAAGCCTGTTGTCCAACATGCTGAACCATACAGCCTGTTGTTCAGACCTACTGAACTATTAAGCCTGTTGTCCAACATACAGAACAAAGCAGCCTGTTGTTCAGACCTACTGAACAATAAAGTCTGTTGTCCGACATACTAAACCACACAGCCTGTTGTTCAGACCTACTGAACTATAAAGCCTGTTGTCCAACATGCTGAACCATACAGCCTGTTGTTCAGACCTACTGAACTATTAAGCCTGTTGTCCAACATACAGAACAAAGCAGCCTGTTGTTCAGACCTACTGAACTATAAAGCCTGTTGTCCAACATGCTGAACCATACAGCCTGTTGTTCAGACCTACTGAACTATTAAGCCTGTTGTCCAACATACAGAACAAAGCAGCCTGTTGTTCAGACCTACTGAACAATAAAGTCTGTTGTCCGACATACTAAACCACACAGCCTGTTGTTCAGACCTACTGAACTATAAAGCCTGTTGTCCAACATGCTGAACCATACAGCCTTTTGTTCAGACATACAGAACAAAGCAGCCTGTTGTTCAGACCTACTGAACTATAAAGTCTGTTGTCAAACATACAGAACCATACAGCCTGTTGTTCAGACCTACTGAACTATAAAGTCTGTTGTCCAACATACAGAACCATACAGCCTGTTGTTCAGACCTACTGAACTATAAAGCCTGTTGTCCAACATGCTGAACCATACAGCCTGTTGTTCAGACCTACTGAACTATAAAGCCTGTTGTCCAACATACAGAACCATACAGCCTGTTGTTCAGACCTACTGAACTATAAAGTCTGTTGTCCAACATACAGAACCATACAGCCTGTTGTTCAGACCTACTGAACTATAAAGTCTGTTGTCCAACATACAGAACCATACAGCCTGTTGTTCAGACCTACTGAACTATAAAGTCTGTTGTCCAACATACAGAACAAAGCAGCCTGTTGTTCAGACCTACTGAACAATAAAGTCTGTTGTCCGACATACTAAACCACACAGCCTGTTGTTCAGACCTACTGAACTATAAAGCCTGTTGTCCAACATGCTGAACCATACAGCCTTTTGTTCAGACATACAGAACAAAGCAGCCTGTTGTTCAGACCTACTGAACTATAAAGCCTGTTGTCCAACATACAGAACCATACAGCCTGTTGTTCAGACCTACTGAACTATAAAGTCTGTTGTCCAACATACAGAACCATACAGCCTGTTGTTCAGACCTACTGAACTATAAAGCCTGTTGTCCAACATACAGAACCATACAGCCTGTTGTTCAGACCTACTGAACTATAAAGCCTGTTGTCCAACATACAGAACCATACAGCCTGTTGTTCAGACCTACTGAACTATAAAGCCTGTTGTCCAACATACAGAACCATACAGCCTGTTGTTCAGACCTACTGAACTATAAAGCCTGTTGTCCAACATACAGAACCATACAGCCTGTTGTTCAGACCTACTGAACTATAAAGTCTGTTGTCCAACATACAGAACAAAGCAGCCTGTTGTTCAGACCTACTGAACAATAAAGTCTGTTGTCCGACATACTAAACCACACAGCCTGTTGTTCAGACCTACTGAACTATAAAGCCTGTTGTCCAACATGCTGAACCATACAGCCTTTTGTTCAGACATACAGAACAAAGCAGCCTGTTGTTCAGACCTACTGAACTATAAAGCCTGTTGTCCAACATACAGAACCATACAGCCTGCTGTTCAGACCTACTGAACTATAAAGCCTGTTGTCCAACATACAGAACCATACAGCCTGTTGTTCAGACCTACTGAACTATAAAGCCTGTTGTCCAACATACAGAACCATACAGCCTGTTGTTCAGACCTACTGAACTATAAAGCCTGTTGTCCAACATACAGAACCATACAGCCTGCTGTTCAGACCTACTGAACTATAAAGCCTGTTGTCCAACATACAGAACCATACAGCCTGTTGTTCAGACCTACTGAACTATAAAGTCTGTTGTCCAACATACAGAACCATACAGCCTGTTGTTCAGACCTACTGAACTATAAAGCCTGTTGTCAAACATACAGAACCATACAGCCTGCTGTTCAGACCTACTGAACTATAAAGCCTGTTGTCCAACATACAGAACCATACAGCCTGTTGTTCAGACCTACTGAACTATAAAGTCTGTTGTCCAACATACAGAACCATACAGCCTGTTGTTCAGACCTACTGAACTATAAAGTCTGTTGTCCAACATGCTGAACCATACAGCCTGCTGTTCAGACCTACTGAACTATAAAGTCTGTTGTCCAACATACAGAACCATACAGCCTGTTGTTCAGACCTACTGAACTATAAAGTCTGTTGTCCAACATACAGAACAAAGCAGCCTGTTGTTCAGACCTACTGAACAATAAAGTCTGTTGTCCGACATACTAAACCACACAGCCTGTTGTTCAGACCTACTGAACTATAAAGCCTGTTGTCCAACATGCTGAACCATACAGCCTTTTGTTCAGACATACAGAACAAAGCAGCCTGTTGTTCAGACCTACTGAACTATAAAGCCTGTTGTCCAACATACAGAACCATACAGCCTGCTGTTCAGACCTACTGAACTATAAAGCCTGTTGTCCAACATACAGAACCATACAGCCTGTTGTTCAGACCTACTGAACTATAAAGCCTGTTGTCCAACATACAGAACCATACAGCCTGTTGTTCAGACCTACTGAACTATAAAGTCTGTTGTCCAACATACAGAACCATACAGCCTGTTGTTCAGACCTACTGAACTATAAAGTCTGTTGTCCAACATACAGAACCATACAGCCTGTTGTTCAGACCTACTGAACTATAAAGTCTGTTGTCCAACATACAGAACAAAGCAGCCTGTTGTTCAGACCTACTGAACAATAAAGTCTGTTGTCCGACATACTAAACCACACAGCCTGTTGTTCAGACCTACTGAACTATAAAGCCTGTTGTCCAACATGCTGAACCATACAGCCTTTTGTTCAGACATACAGAACAAAGCAGCCTGTTGTTCAGACCTACTGAACTATAAAGCCTGTTGTCCAACATACAGAACCATACAGCCTGCTGTTCAGACCTACTGAACTATAAAGCCTGTTGTCCAACATACAGAACCATACAGCCTGTTGTTCAGACCTACTGAACTATAAAGCCTGTTGTCCAACATACAGAACCATACAGCCTGTTGTTCAGACCTACTGAACTATAAAGTCTGTTGTCCAACATACAGAACCATACAGCCTGTTGTTCAGACCTACTGAACTATAAAGCCTGTTGTCCGACATACTGAACCATAAAGCCTGTTGTTCAGACCTACTGAACTATAAAGCCTGTTGTCCGACATACTGAACCATAAAGCCTGTTGTTCAGACCTACTGAACTATAAAGTCTGTTGTCAAACATACAGAACCATACAGCCTGTTGTTCAGACCTACTGAACTATAAAGTCTGTTGTCAAACATACAGAACCATACAGCCTGCTGTTGAGGCCTACTGAACAAGAGGTTAGAGAACACTGTAAGGTTAGGGAAGTTGTTACAACAGACCACATTCAAGAAAAAACACTTACATTTGGGAAATGTTTTCAAAACCAATTTGAAAGCAAAGTCTTCGGGGAGCCTTTCAACATTTCAAGATAAATTTGCATTTCCATATCCACCGGCATACATGAGGGATTTAAGAGTTTTGACGCTAGGTAACAAGCATGTACGTTTTTCGAAGACAATTCTGTGGTATTTATTCTCTTCTGCTTAAGACACCCGTGAAGGAGATTTTTCATTAGTTGATTATCAATTTCATTTGTCGAGAAACTACCATCTCCTTAATCCAAAAAAGAGAATCTTTAAAGCTGTTTTGACTTCAAATAAATACTTCTATTGCCAGACAAAATACTTGGATCTTCTAAATTCATATCTTAGCCCGTCAGAGATATATGTCAAGCTTTAAAACATAAATAAATATGGATGTGGGCAACATCTTACCCAATCTTTTGCAAATTTGTATAATAACTAGCAGTATATCGAACTGTACTAATGCAAATGTTGATTATATTGTTTCGTTCAACCAAGAGTTGACGACCCAGCCCGTGTTACCATGTCAACGTCTTCAATCTGATTAAAATCAGATTTAACGTAACCGTTCTTGAACGCATCGATGTACGCGTGTTACAGTAGAGATCTTATTTAATGAAATTGCCCCCGTCTTTATTCCCAAACACTCTTCTTCATTTTTCAAACATTTGCATAACAAATTACTTGAACTATAGTAAAACTATTGAGTAATAGTCTTAAACAGAATGAGAAGACTCAAATGTTATACTTTTCAAACATTAATAAACTTTAAAGGGGCAGTAGCACGTTTTTTTTCGCTCAAATAAGTTGATAAATGTATTTGAAAAATAATTTCACCAATAGTAAAACATTCTTCTCTCTTCGGAAAATAAAGTTTAAACTGAGTACATGTTTTGGTTAAGCCATGGGAATCGTTTTTGTAATACAAAATAATAAATTGTGTTCACAATAAAATGGCCGCCATGCAATTTTTACTTTATACGCAACATAGTTTTTACCACTACAGATAATTGGTTTGTGTAATAAGATGTTTTACCCTCTAAAGTTAATTTAAATAACATAAACTATCATTATAAATGGTAAATTTGAATAAATAAATTTTGCAAAAAACGTGCTACTGCCCCTTTAAAACACAAACAACGTCAAAGCGCCGTTCAGACTCGTTGTCCCAGTGGTGTTTGTCAAGCAGACTTTGCGACCTCTCCAGAGAGCGATTTGGTGCTAATTTGACAAGACATATTGGTCACTAGCCATGAAGGTGTCACCGTCGGACACGAGGAGACACGAGGAGACACGTCAATATGAGGGAACGTCAGACCATGCTTAATGAGACATTGATTGCAAAGCTGGGTCAACAGGTTCCATTTGTGTTTAGCATAAGGCTGTCATCGCTTACAAGAAAGGTCACCAAAGGTCACAAGATGATAGGAAAATATCATGTATTAATAACATATACTGAGCAAAAAAGGTTAAGGACCATTGGAATTTCCCCATATTTTGAAAATGTGTGCAATTATGAATAATATTCTGATAAACATCATTGCAATAAAAAATAATTAACTCAAAATTAGCATTCTAATGTTTTTAATCTGAAATGTAGAGAAGTTTTTGGAGTTACGTGTACGTTATCTCGGAATCGGAACTTCTTTTAATCATCTGAAACTGGATTGAAATCAACTTCATTGGCATGTATGCCCACTTCGTACATTAATTAACAACGTCTTGAAAACCTAAGGAAATGTACTTGAACTGTTGACATGGAATATGATACCATTCGTCAACAAGGGCGTTAGCGAGATTATTTAAGGTTATTGGTGACGCAGGACATTTTGAAATACGACATTGAAGCAGTTGTGGTAGAATGGGCTAAAAATGCACAATTCCAACTTCGAAAATGATGTCAAAATATTTAAAAAATCAAACGTACTTAACTTTTTAACTTAGAATACTTGTGATGGCCTCAAACAGTATCTATGATACAGATATATATTATCCAAAACTGCGTTCCACAGGAGATGTCGTTTGTGGAGCATGCAAGCGATAATTCCCTGGCGATATGGTTTTGACAGTAGATTTTGCATACTGCTGTCAAGATCGATCACATGATATCACAACGCTTTTACATCATCAAGTTATGACCTACTATGCTCTGACAATACAATCCTGATGCGATGATGTATGACGTCACAATACTATGACATCACGGCACTGGAAGTGTAACGCTTTGTTCAGAGACTGCACATTTTAATTAAAAGTAATGAGCAATGATTTTGGATGATGAATAGAATCTCACTCTCATGTCTTCTAATATCAAATATGTGAACACTCGTTAATACAAGTCAAATATCCACGGCCAGACTGCGATACTTTAACTTTTAAACTTTGCTTAACGATAGAGCATGTCTTTCACAAAATGTGGGGGCGGGATAGCGCAGTGGTTTGGCTTCGGATCAAGAGGTCCGGGGTTCGAATCCCGCCAGGGGCACGGCAACTTTGTCTGCAGTAGAGAACTGTTCTACACGCAGTAAGGTTTGGGTGCAATGCTACAATGAATTTCAGTGCAGTACCACCCATGGTTCGCTAGTTCCAGCCGCTGCTAGCAGGTTTCACCGCAATGCATAGCCACATGACGTTGCGGGTTTTCTCCCTGCCATAATACTAGAAGCCGCGATATAAGTGAAATACTTTTGAAAGCGGCGTTAAACCCCAACTCACTCACTGGAAACCTAATCCAATGGTATGTAAGGAGAAAAAGCCAACTAAATAAGTTGTCATATAGAGAACAGAACATTTACTAGTGAACTTATTAATTATCTATTAAACGAAAAGGAAGACATTTTGACTAATGGAAGAGATGTTCTAAATGCACAAACATTTTTTAACTTCTTTACTGTGAGCATGCATGACGTTTCGGAGTATATACCTACTCAGGTGAAATAACTAAAGGTAGTACTTATGTTGTTTTAACATGGTGTCATATTTATCATATTATTCGATTTTCAGTGGTGAAATACGGCATTCGGTATCCGTATTTTCACTGAGTGAAATAACATGTTATTCTACTCGGTGAAATAACACTTTCAATCATATGACGTCATCGTAACAATAGGATGACCTCATAGGATGGCTGTGGAAATAAAGTCGATCCGTTTATAAAATGAACATCATTTACCAACTATGCACGGTTTGTTAAATGTTATAAAAAGGACATTTGGCATTTCTCGTCGAATACCATGTAGATCTCATCTCGTAAAGTAGAACTAATATATTTACACTCGTGTTACGCCACTCGTGAAAATATACATTTCTACTTCACTCGATGAGATATACATGTTATTCGACGAGAAATGTCAATTATCCTCTATTTATTAGTCTTTTTTGGATATTCAACTTCTTCATTATAAAATGGCAACGTGAGAATGCCACCATCAACATCCGATTAAAGGTCCAACTCACCATATGTGCTGTTAACAGTACACATAACTTCACTCATCTTGCATATTCATCCCCAGTCGCCAAATGTAACATAATTACTAGTTTCCAATCAAAATCGAGTAACATCACTATGCAAGTGCAGAAACCGAAACTGAAGGTCCCATTTACATGCACAGTAGTTATATGGCCTATTAAACATTATCCACCCACATTTTTTATTTTGTCTGTTATAAATAAGATTCCAAAATTACGTTTGATTCATTGGCGCGCGTCAATCACGATGCATTGTCCGGTTTTCGATCAGAAATCACTACTTTTACCTTCATATCGTCAATTTACTAAGTCGACTATTATCAAAATTGTAGTTTTCGGTTACAGTTGGTACTTCTCGATAAAGTAACACCATTTAAAACGTTTGGAATATGTGATCCCTAACACCACAATGGATGCCGTTCTATCGGCAAAATCCGTCATGTTGGATTTTGTGCATTATGTGAAATGAAAACACGGTATGTTTTACCTAATTTTACAACATTTTAATGATAAAAGATATACACTGATAGAAAGTTCACATAGTAACACATAGTGTGTCATAAAACTAATAAACAATTTGCTGTTATGCCGTAGCAAACTTTTCCCCACTCGCAGCGCCGATGAATGGCTTCAGTTCTCATTGATTTATTGTTCAACAAATGTACGCTTGTCTTTATTAAGTTGTGAAATATAAATTCATCAAAATATTAGCTTGATTAATATCTTTTAATTTGACTGTGTTTTAATCATTTATTAGTAGCATATTTGTGTAAACGGGGATATCTTCTCGAATTTCGTTTCCACAAAAAATACCCCGATAGAACCCTCCTTTTAAGTGACGTTTAATGTTTAATGTAGCGTTACGTAGCAAGGCGAACAAACTTCGGGGAATTTGCACCGTGTCGTTCAAGAGAGAATGAGCGCTACATGAGCGCTACATTGAGCAATCAATGAGCAATCAATGAGCGATTATAAGCGCTCGCTGTTATGGAACGGAGCCCTGTTTTTTTTCAGAAAGTTGTTATTACAAGGGCACTAGCCTGCTTTCGTCACATTCCAGATTGCAATTTGTGACAGAAATATTGCGCGTTTTAGAAGACATTTATTAGCTGAAGCACATGCTGGTGAGGAAATATGGATATGAGTATAGTATAGGGTACCCATATCCCTATTTCCTCCCCAGCCTGTGAGCTGAAGCTATCACGTCATATATTAATGTCATCGTCTGCAGTTATTGACGAATAAAAGGTGCATCCATTGTGTTTCATAAAATTTAATACGTTCCAAATCACCACCTGTGCTGTCTACAATACAAATTAATTCACCCAGATTGCATATTTATCCCCATTCGCCAAATATATCATAATTACTAGGTTCCAATTAAAATTGAGTAACATCATTATGCATGTGCAGAAACGCAAACTGCACGTCCCATTTACATGCACGGTTGTTATGTGACCTTTTAAACATTATCATCTCAAATTGTCTGTTTTTCTGTTATAAATAAGATTCGAAAATTACGTTTTACGCATTGACGCGCGCCACACGCTGTGCATTGTCCGGTCCGGATCAGAAATCACTACTTTTACCTTCATATCGTTAATATGCTAAGTCTACTATCATCAAAATGGTATTTGTCGGTAACAATCGGTACTTTTCGATAAAATAACACCATTTATAACGTTTGGAATATGTGATCCCCAACAACACAATGGATGTACCTTTAAGCTTTCATTTCATCAACTTCCATGAAGCATTTTTTGACAGAAAATATGTTTTTAAAAAAACATTGTCGTGCGTGGCTCTACCTAGCCAGATAAATGATGCTGTCATCAGCTGAAATATACTGACAGGGAGATAAGTTGAAATCAATATTTCAACAGTTTCAATAGAAGAGTAAACGTGACAGCTGGTGGATTTTCTTCAAACTCCCACTTGATCATTTACAAAAAGATATGGGCATGGCAAGAACAGGTTATTGAGCTCAAATGAAATGTAAACCCTTGAAGAAGTTATCTTGTGACCCACTGTCTTGACCGTTGTCCACTAACCTTAATGATCACACCATTGGAGAGTATGATATCATGGAGATTTGTCAAACAAGCCTGGGGTATTTACAAATTACAGTCTGATTATAACCGACGGTATTCCGCGGAAAAAAATAGCAAATAGTGCATCTCCCGGGATACGAACTCAAATCGGTTTCCACGCCAAACCGTCTGATAACAGCCCGTAGACTCCCATGTTATGACGCAATTCAGTAAACCAATCACAAGACGTCCAACAAAATCTTTTGGTGCGAGAAGCTAGGGGCAGATAACTCCAAACAGCTATCCTTTTGTCTATTCGAATGGTTTCAAAACAGTGACCGGTTTAAAAACTATGATTTGATTGGTCAGCTATTTGACTGAACTTTGGCTGCGCTAAACTGGTTGGGACCACACGCCTATACGGGATGTTCTCAGACCTTGTGGCGAGGAATCTACAGAACCTGTTCGTATCCCGGTAGATGCATTATTTTGCAAATTTTATTCCTCGGAACAAGGTCGATTTTAATCAGACTGACCCTTGAAGAAGTAATCTTGTGACCCATTGTCTTGACCTTTGTCCACTAAACTTAACGGTTACACCATTGGAGAGTATGATATCATGGAGATTAGTCAAGCAAGCCACTAGTATTTACAAATTAGAAAATAAAAGATCAAATCTTGCGAATGTCGGATGTATTTTCTAAGATCGCTGATTACTAGATACAAGGGCGACAGTTCCATGAGGTACCGGCGGCGTCAGGACGATCAAAGCCCTTTTTATAAAAGTTGTTCAAGGAATCTGACAACCCTTTGAAGTAGCAATTGAGCGTGTGTCGGCATGTTTGAAGACAAGTTGATGAATAATCCGAAAGGTCACATTGTTATAGTGGCCTTTCTGGAGACCTTGGAATCTGAAAATTTGGAAACCTGGTAAAATCTGGAAATCGGACTGGACATATGGAAATCTGAAAATTTGTGAAAAATGGAAACATGGTATTGTTGCTTTACATGTAAAATCTGAGATATACCAACTTCACAATGCAAGGCAACTCCAACACTGACTGATTTAAGTCTTGCAGTATTTCCCTCACTTTACCGTGCTTAGATAGTGGATCGCTGCACCTGAAATGCATAGTGGACTCTGATTGTCTAGCACCAAAACCTTACGGAAATGCGACAAGGCCTAAAGCAGCCAGTTATGGAGACTGCCTAGAGTTATGCTTTGCGTTTGGAAGTTGGGAATATACATGCAGCACATTAACGAACGACTTTCTCAGAATTGAAAAAAGGAAAGTGCAGGGTTAATTTTGTCTCCCAACGTTGATAAATCAGATTTAGGCCATTACTTACTGTTGTAAATGATAAACATCGATCCATTGTCAGTACAATACAAGCAGATTCCAATTGATAATGAATGATCTTCAGCCTTAAGGAGAGATATGCATGAAATGAATGAGACAATTACACATGTCTTGTTTCCCCCCGGGCCTGTAATATATCACGTACCCTCATCTATCAAGGCTGATAAATGATTGCTTTACAAGAAATTATTGCTGACCAAACAATTGGCATTTAATCTTTCGCGCAGTGGTTCGGATCAAGAAGCCCGGAGTACGAATCCCGCCAGGGGATCGGCAAATGTGTCTGTTGTAGAGAACATACATATTAAAGGTTTGAGTACAATGCTACACTGAATTTCAGCGCAGTACCACCCATGGTTGGCTAGTTCCAGCCGATGCTCGAGGGTTCTTCCCAATGCATAGCCACAATGGTGTTGCGGGCCTTCTCCCTGCAATAACACTAGCAGTCGCGATATAAGTGAAATAATCTTAAAAGCGACGTTTAACCCCCCAAATCACCTCACCTCACCCCAGATTTTTTTGTTTTCTGTCTTCATCTTTTCTGTTTTGAGACTAAAAAGATTATTATGCATTATTTAGTTTCATGTTGATAAATTTTCAATTCATTGATACAAAATATTGATATATTTAATTAAATATAATATGTTATCACAACCAACAGACATGAAATACTCACAACCCCCGCATGTGACATGTGACACCGATATGAAGTCAAAATACTTCTGAAAATTCTCAATACCTCTAGGCATCAGTTCTCCATCAGTTCTCCATCAGTTCTCCAGTTCTAATAGGAATTTCATTTACATTAGATAAAGCTCTGAGGGATACTGTCTAAGTTCAACCTTTCACATCAAAATACACTATAAATTTACATAAAATGTAAGCGTACAACTATACTGTAACTCGTTTACGTCACCACCGGGGATGTAGCTCAGTTGGGACAACGTCTGCTCATTACCCGAAAGGTCTAGGTTTGATTCCCAA
The DNA here is from genome assembly GCA_936450465.1 of Gibbula magus. Taxonomy (NCBI): domain Eukaryota; kingdom Metazoa; phylum Mollusca; class Gastropoda; order Trochida; family Trochidae; genus Gibbula; species Gibbula magus. The sequence continues at coordinate 17,291,738 of OW388301.1, read as the reverse complement.
AAGACGTTAAATACGGAGATATTGTTTTCTTGCTTGCATCAGGTATCATTTGCATACATAGTGATGAATTATTTTCTTATCTGGTAGTTGAGGCTCTGTGTTTATACTCGAAAATGTGCCGTACGACTTTTACGAAAGCTAATTTGTTTATAACCCTCGCTTTCGCTCGGACTATAAAAATACACACATTTAGTAAAAGCAACATGCCAATTTAATACTAACTTCATATCTTAGAAAATAGTAATATTTGTCATATCATTGACAGGTATTTACTCAGAGACATCTTATTTCGGATAGAAGAAGTTAGTATTTTTCTGTAGTTCTGTTTCTATTTGCCCTCAATCTTTCTCAGAGTTCATGCCTTCCAAATATGTAAATTGGCCTCCTGTGTAAATATAACGTGTTTTCAATAGCTTCATTTTCCAAGTGTTATCGTTCATTTCTAGGCATGAATCCTTGATATTTTATCTGCACTTGTTGTTACTGCTATCCTCTCTGTTATGGATTATGTGATTCCCTCAAGATTGGATATTAAGCCGTTTGTCAAGCACTTCAGATTTCTATTGACATCGATCGTTCTGAATTACTTTTCTCTTTTTAGGAGCTATCTAGAAGACTTTACAATTTGGTGAGGTGAAGGGATTTTGGTTTTAACACTGCTTTCAATGGTTTCACATCTATGGTAACATCAAGTATTAAAATCTACAGTCAGTTTTATGCATTACTGTAAAACTTAATGTATTAAAACTGGTAGGTTTGAATTGATAAACCAAGAGGAAATATCGCACTGCAATTCAGTGAAGCATTCACCCAAGCCATCACATCCAAGAGGAGATGAGAGGTGAGGAGAGGAGAGGAGAGGAGAGGAGAGGAGAGGAGAGGAGAGGAGAGGAGAGGAGAGGAGAGGCGAGTTGGGGTTCAACGCCGATTTCAACAGTATTTCAATTACAATGTATATCTAGATATGAATGGTGCATTGCGGTGAAACCTGCGAGCAGCGGCTGGAACTAGCGAACCATGAGTGGTACTACGCTGAAATTCAGTGAAGCATTGCACCCAAACCTTACTGCGTGTAGAACAGTTCTCTTCAGCAGACAAAGTTGCCGTGCCCCGAGCAGAATTCGAACCCTGGACCTCTTGATCCGAAGCCGAACGCGCTAACCACTGCGCTATCCCGCCCCCTTTCACATCTATGATGACGGCTAAATTATAAAATGTTATTGCACGGAGAAAGTCTACAGTCAGTGTTATGCATCAGGTTTAAATCCCCAAGGGTGGGTTTGACTTGATAAACAAAGGGCAATATCGCACCGCAGTTCAATGAAGCATTCAACCACGACTTACTGTATGTCCCATGTCCTTAAGGTCGCAGTGCCAGAGCCAACTATGCATTTCAGGTGCAGCGATCCACTATCTTAGCACGGAAAAGCGAGGGAAATACTGCAAGGCTTGAATCAGCCAGTGAGAGACTGGTAAGAGATATGCTTTCGTTAGGAAGTTGGATGACCGATGGACAGTGGGAATACATCCCAAGCCACGGCGGTCGTTATGGTTACTTGTCTTTCATCATGACAGTTCCCACTGAGGGATAAGATCTTCTCCAGAGTTATGTCCTCTGACCGCAGCTTGAAATAGTTCATCATATATGATACTCGACTCTTTTGAATAGTGTAGAAGAGACATAAAATAAAGTAAATGTTTTATTAACATAATCAATCAGGGAGTTTCTCGAAATGCTCGTAGTAAAAGCCGTGTATCCAAGCGAAAGACTCTTATTTTCGTCCAGTATTTGATGTGGAAAACACCATAATATCGAACAATATTAATTGTCCATGCATTTCATTTGCTAAAATCCATTTTCTGTTTAAGAGTGTCAACCATTTTTATCATGAGCATACTTAAACTAAATAGATATTCTTTGGATTTTTTTGGCTTCACATACAGTTTTCTTTGATAATGTTTTTGTACAAATTTAATTTTTAATTTTGTACGACAGCTCGGTTGGGTTAGCGATAATATAATATCTTTACATATAGTTATTGGTACCTCATCCTCACAATATCACACCAGTGTGTTACGTTTGACGTTATGACGTCTGTAAGCTGAATTAAAGGTTGAAGGTAAGTATATTCATTTCAAATACTTATGTTTTCATCAACATACTAGCTTAGATATAAAAAACACAAGTTCTGAAGATAAAAGGCTATTTGCATAGCCCAAAGCAATCCCCTTTCCCAAAGGCCAGATTAATGCAAAAGTCGTGCTGCTATTATATTGTTTGAATATTTGTCCATTTGTCCACATCCCCCAGTTATCAATTGTGTAAAATGATATTAAAAATATGTTTTTTGTCCAGCTTCAAAACACTATGATCAATTTCGACAGGCATACATTAACCATTGCAAATTTTCCATTACCCATCTCAGCTCCATCTAAAGATAATTACGGACAAACTACCCCCTCCGGATATTAATCATGTAATAGGAGAAAAAACAATGAGATGATAGGCCGAGTGTATTGGTAATTACCACTCTCGCACTATTAACCACTCAATCAAATTAGCTCATGTTGGCACAATCAATAACTGAATTGCATAACCAATATAATGTTTTTCTTATCAGTGTGAAGAACCCCAAATAACAAAAATTAAGTACGTGTTTATCATTTTATATCTTTATAGTGAAGCCTAACTTAACTATACTTAACTAACCGGACTAAACTATACTAAGTTTACTTGATTAATCTATACTAAGTATACTTGACTAAACTATGCCTTGTATAGTTGATAGGGGTGACTATTGACCAAAAGAGACTATTACGATAGCGATAGTCTATTGCCAGTTACTATTGCGATGGCGATAGACTATTCTAACTCACTATTACTATTGCAATAACTATTGCGATAGGTTTTTTGGTACAAATACGCAATAATCAGCTAGATTTCTTATAGGTTTTAGTAGAAATGTTTAATTGATGTAAGGACTATGGAACCAACATCAGTAAAGAAATCATAAATGAAAAGACTTTTTGTCATTTTGCTATTTCCTATTTCTATTTCTTCCCTTTTGACATTCTAAAATGAGAAATCTTGAATTAAATGCAGTGAGGCTTGTGTAAATCATTCATAATTAAGGGAAATTTAATAGTTTCGATAGTATCGATAGTTTACCTTACTATTGCGATAGCGATAGTGTTTTTGTATATACTATCGATAAAGTACTATTGCCAAGCCAACTATTGCGATGCATCGATAGTTCGATGTATTGTTACACCCCTAATAGTTGACTGAATGCCGTATGAGATACTGCACGATTTTCAATACTTGCCATTTTAAAAATACGCTCTTCTGTTTGCCCGTGTTTGTTCTGCAAATTGACGTTCCATATCTAACGTAACATTGCGTACACTACACATGACACATTTGTGTAAATGTGAAAAATGGTCAAATGAATCGTCTGTGAAACGTATATCACTTTATTTGTCCAATATATCTGTTAACGTTGATAATACCAAATAAATGTCGGTATACTTTATTTTGCCCATGAGTTAGAAATACTCACCTTACTATTTAACTTTCCGTTATATCCGATACCAAAACTACTTAATGACAAACAAATTTTAACACGTTTTTCGTCTAGATGTAACCTCACAGTACGACATTTCTGAACTGAATCACGTTATATACTAATGTTTCTAGTGCTTGTTTACATAACGATCTTTTGCAAATAAATCCCGCCAGAGGCACGGCAACTTTGTCTGCAGTAGAGAACTGTTCTACACGCAGTAAGGTTTGGGTGCAATGCTACACTGAATTTCAGCGTTTCACCCATGGTTCGCTAGTTCCAGCCGATGCTCTCAGGTTTCACCGCAATGCATATCCATATGGCGTTGCGGGCTTTCTCCCTGTCATAATACTAGCAACCGCTGAAATACTCCTGAAAGCGGCGTTAAACCCCAACTCACCTCACAATCTCCTCTTCACCTCCGCCCATTTTAACTATGCATTACTATTTATGCATTGTCAATCTATTTTTTCTCTCCAAATCCTGGGAGAATCATCTTATTTCAATGATAAAATAAAAAACGATACGACAAAGAGACCTATGTTCAAACCCATCTCGCCATTGGCGTCATTTGCTCTCTGAAAATAGTACTATTAAATTAACTTTAAATTCCAATTCTGTCAAATTCAAAAATTCTCTAATATACGAAAGCCAGGTTTGGGAACAATTTTTCATATTTTATTTGGACATATTAATGCAGTTATACTACGTGTAGACCAAGCTAACGTGGAACACCCTACGATGATGGCTAGATTCCAAATCACACCTCTCCTAGATCAAACAGATTCTGAGATACTTATCAACAAATTTGCTCAGATTCGTTTGTACTTCATCAAAGTTATGTTGACCCAACATCAAACAATACCAAACGATTTTGGTCAGAAACGAATATTGTTTGAAGTCCAAAATTAGAATGCCCAACGAATTTGGTTTGCAGAATCAAATATTCTCCATGAACCTCTTGTCGAAGACAAATATTTTAATGCGAATTTTGTCAGACGCCAATGTAAACTGACGGGCAAAAGAAAGTATAACACTCACTTGCTTTCCATTAATTACATATTTTAAAGAAATCAGATGCATTTGATTATGGAACGATACAATAACACCTTTCGGCAGTAGTAAACATGACTTAATTGGTGACTGTTTTATTTTTTAACTTAAATAACATTTTAAGTAGACGGCGGTAGGAAATGAAATTTACACCAACATGACCCCTGCCATGTTCAACATGTTGTACATGTGTGCAGGTTGAGGCACATGTATTGACTTTTACACAGAGTATGTGTTATATGTCGATTAACAGTTGTGTTCTGCCAAAGTTAATTTGGGGGAATTTCAAAATTAATTTTTTTTTAAATTTAAAAAGAAAAAAAAACAACAAAAAAAACGCGCAGAAGTATTCTTTGACTATTTAATTTGTTGGACTAATTTTCCAAACTAGTCAGTTTTTGAATACGACGTCGAAAACTCGAGATATTTGACTTTGAAAATTATACATATGATAACTACAACTGAGTCATATACTTTCTTTTGTCCGTCAGTTTATATCTAGATCAAATCTACGAAGAATCTCTTTTATCAAAGTAAAGGTCATTAATAGAATTAAAATTAATACAATAATAAGACGTAGTTTATTCTGTATCTTCACCAGTTGCAGGTCCAAGCTTTCTTTGAAATCAATAATCACCTTCCTTGAATAATCGCCTGGTTAAATTTAACAAATTTAAATAAACTATTCTCCTATTTCAAAAATATTTTCGACATAAACATAGTTATGCGAAGTTTAATCTAATGATATGTACTTCGTATACAATATTCATAAATTAAAGCAATGATATTTTTATAATGATTTTAAAAAAATTCAAATATATTATGGCTTCGAAAAATAATCGCCTGCCTCGAATAATCGCCTGCCTGAATAATCGCCGGGTCAAATCGGTGTTTGAAATTAATAATCGCTGGGCGATTATTAAAGGAATAACGGACAATTCTTGATTGAACACAATAACGAAGAAAAGCACGTATTCTGCGTTCGTCCTGTCTCCCTCTGGATCCCCGAGCTACATTGCGCTATGGCCCCTGCATTGCCATCGATTGAAGACAATGATATAATGAAATTATCGTTTATTCCGCCCAGGTTCAGATTCTCAAGGATAAGATTCAAAGAACTCTGGATAAAGGGATTATTTACAGGAACATGAATCTACGAGCTCTTTCTACGATGTGATTGATTAGCACGAACGTACATATACGCTATATATCAATGACATCAAAGGAATTGGATTCATGTTAAGAAATAGACTTCATAATGTGTTTGTTCACTGACTTATAAACCGTTTGAAAAGTGCACGTAAAACTGGTATGAATGCCGGAGCTTGTCCAGGGCATTAAGACAATATTTCAACTCAAACTAACGAATACATATTTCCAAAAAACATAAGTTATTTCCTTTTCTATGAATGTGCATTCATTATCAAAGAAGACAAAGTCAGTTTGGTTAATTTTCCAACCATTTTTACAATTTTCCCTTCAATTATTGCATGATCGGAAATAGGACAATTGACCCCACCCATGAAGAACTGCCGATAACTTATTTACCATTAAACTTACAAACACTAAACTGAAGGAGTGTTACAACAAAACAAGGCAAATTCCTCTGAACACGCAACTGTTTATGATATTCAAATTCATAGAGGTGCATCATTTCTTTTGGCGTTCAGTTATGAATATCTGCAAAACGAAATATAGCCTGAAATATGTATTAACCAGATAATGACCAATAAGAAAATTGAGTGTTTGATACTTCAAAGATTATCATCGCATTATTCAAATCAAATATCAAAGTTGATACATCAATGCTAAATGCCAAAACACTGTCGGTTTAATATAGAAATTAATAGAAGAGAACACGAATTAAGAACGTTGATATGAAGTAAATTTGCTTTCTTGATATATCAGCTTAATAAACGAGGTCATTGTATTTTTGATATTTTAATAATAGCCCAAAAGCGAAAATTTGAATTCATATTGTGACTATATTTCTTTGATGACGTAATAACTCACTCGATACAATTATCATCCTCTGTGAAATGAATTCTTGAAATGAATTAAAGATTAAAAATTAAAGCTATTTTAATGTGAACACATGTTATTATTTCGAATTACAAACACGATTTCCATGGCTTTCCGAACCAGACACTGTACACTCATTTTTTAAACTTGATATTCCAAAGAAAGAAGGCTGTTATTAATTATTATTTATTTGTTATATTATTAATACATTTCATAAACTTATTTGAGCGAAAAAACGTGCTACTGTCCCTTTAAAATATAGAAATATTTTCCATGAAATACAAATTGATCTGAATCCAGAAATATGTTTATCCCATTGAACACCCAACCGTAATGAATAAAAACTATTTTCTGTACACTATATTGTTAAAATCTAACTTGAGTATTTGATCAATTTGTCTAGATGATTGATTACGTATCATTATTCCCATCTCGTTTTCATTTTAACTATATACCATAATTCGATCGCCTAAAGACGACTGCTTCCTTTCGGGTAATCAGATGGTTTGAAGGGTGTGTTATTACCAAACACTATGACAAGATATGAAATAGTCTGAAGAATTGGTGATTTCTTTGTCGGAGCATTCTCTTCCCACAGATCTTAATCAAGTCAATTTCTTTCAGAGTAACCTCTGTTGTAATTGGGTTGTTTTCATGGCAAGGCAATGATTGTGGAATCAGCGACGCCGTTGTAAATGTTACGAGTTATAACGTTGTATTTACAAACAAACAAGTTGGATACATGAATTATCGTTTAATGTGAGATCTTCCATGTATGAAATCTAAATTATTGACAATAATTTACCATAAAAAAATCCGATAAATAAGAAGACCAAATTCAAGACAATTCATCACCAATGGGGTTATCTATTGAGGTGAATCGTGCGAGCATTTACCGGTACGGATGAACCATGGATGTTACTCAACTAAAATTCCGTCTAGCATTGGACCAAACGGATTGTTGAACAATTCTCCACAGCAAACAAAGTTGACTGCGTTCTGGCGGCAATCGAACAACCGACCGTCTGAAATGACTCTTTGTGAACACAAAAGGCGAGTTCTCCAATCCTGGTATCTGACCAAGTTGACCGCTAGTTAGTTGGACACGAGTGCTCAGTAAATATATCGCCTCTTTCTTTCGAACCCAAAGCAGCCCTTGGCACATTGGTCAATGGGGATCAAAGACAAAGACGCCTTTATTCTTGCAAATATCAAATCTGTTGTCAGAGCTCTAGTTCTTGACCTGGCTTTCACAGCCGACTTCACGGTATGGATCGAAGATATGAGCGTATCTCCCCATTTCACAAGGATCGCCAGTCAACTTATGTTGTCATTTCGGGAGACCACACATAAAACTAACTGAGCGTTCTGAATGGTAGCGGTTATTTTAAACAACTTCTAATAACCCAAGGATGGGCAATAGGCACTCGCTGCTTAACCGAACGACATTCATTTAATTTAGGACTCTATTTATTGATTGAGGAGGGCTGGTTTGCAATTTATTTTCTATTCTGTGAGATCTCTATATTTTCATTTGGAAACGTGCTATAGATCCTTTAAGCTGTGTAACCTCCGAAAGAAGGTATAGAGTCGAGTGTATTGCTCGCTGGGAGCAGCCTGTCTTTACCAACATAGATATCAAACGGAGTCAACTGGCAGGGACTCCATCACAGACTAATTGAATGCCCTAAAGGAATGTCTGTTTATCAAGTACTCAGTGAATGTCCTAAATGAATGTCTGTTGATCAAGCACTTAGTGAATGTCCTAAATAATGTCTGTTGATCAAGCACTTAGTGAATGTCCTAAAGAATGTCTGTTGATCAAGCACTTAGTGAATGTCCTAAAGAATGTCTGTTGATCAAGCACTTAGTGAATGTCCTAAAGAATGTCTGTTGATCAAGCACTTAGTGAATGTCCTAAAGAATGTCTGTTGATCAAGCACTTAGTGAATGTCCTAAAGAATGTCTGTTGATCAAGCACTTAGTGAATGTCCTAAAGAATGTCTGTTGATCAAGCACTTAGTGAATGTCCTAAAGAATGTCTGTTTATCAAGTACTCAGTGAATGTCCTAAAGAATGTCTGTTGATCAAGCACTTAGTGAATGTCCTAAAGAATGTCTGTTGATCAAGCACTTAGTGAATGTCCTAAAGAATGTCTGTTGATCAAGCACTTAGTGAATGTCCTAAAGAATGTCTGTTGATCAAGCACTTAGTGAATGTCCTAAAGAATGTCTGTTGATCAAGTACTCAGTGAATGTCCTAAAGAATGTCTGTTGATAAAGTACCTAGTGAATGTCGATAATGGATGTCTGTTGATCAGGTTTTCAGTGAATGTCCAAAATGGTAATGAAGAAACATGAGTGAGGCAGCTGAACAGTATGATGGAAGGGTCCACATGCTATTTTGACATACCATTTTGAAACATAATTGTGTGCACATGTGCCTTAAATGTTGTAGATGAAAACCTGTGTCTCAAGTGGTCAATACTCAACCACGGAGAATAATCGCATTCACATTTTTCGTTGTAATAGCTGCTTCTTGAAACCACTTTATGGCAACCTATCATTGACAAATGACGTGTTGACGTTAATTATTCCCACTTCACCAATGGTTCTACATTAAATTGCCAACATCCGTCCTTTGAGCTGTCATTAAATCGTCATCAACGGTACTGGTTGTACAGATTTCCTTTTCGATTGAAATTAATTGCATTTGGGGATTTCATTGCCACGATCCTGGAGGTCAATGGTTTAGTGGAAATTATGTCTCGACGGCAGCTGGAATTGAAATTATATTGGCCTTGTTATGGACTGATTTTTATGATGGGTTGATGTATGTTTAAAGTGCTTTGAACTTAACTGACTTCATGACAACTCCTTATTAACGAGTGTTATTTCTCCTTTCACCTGCTATCAGAAATTACTTGCCGAAGTCCGCTTTTAAAATCTTCATTAACTCTTCATCTGCAACTGTAGATTTGAAAACGCTTTTGGTTATTCAGAAAGTTTTATTCTCAAGAAGATCACAGAAGCGACCTAGAGATAAACAAAGCACAGGTTTGCTACATAAAATAGACATGGTTTCATATAACTGCATAAGTTCAAGATAAGTGCTTTACGCTGACGTATCAACTTTAAAGGAAGATGGATAATTGCAATTATATTTTGATGTGAATTAATTTCGTAACTAATTAGCTGTACAATTCATACGATTCTAAAATAACGTTGAATTTTTAAAACAATCCGTTCATATTTCTGAAAAACACGGCTTTTAAAAAGTTAAAAAAAAATTTTTTTTGGAACCTCCTTATCTAGTCGAGATAGAAGAGTCAAAAAGTACATTTTCGCTTTGTTTAATGGTGAGCTACAAGTCCAAGAATGTTGTTTAATGCGTTTGATAATTAAATTTCTACATTTTATAATTTGTTTTACTTAAATGGCAAAGTTTAGGGCAAATGTCATTGTTGAAAACGCGATTTCATCAACCATAGTGTATTCTTACTGTGGTGTATACACGAGATGATTAACGTTAATCTTTTTTAAAAATTTTAATCAACGAGTGTTGACATATTTGATATCAGAATAAACGAGGGTGAGATTTTATTTATCATTCACAATCATTTTTCAACAATTATTATAACATGAACATATCTAAAACACAAAACTGACATTTAACTTCTTCAGCAGTGAGATCACTGCTTTGTGACATCATAGGCATTATGACATCATAGCATTGTTACGTCGGCAACATTGTGACGTCATAACATTGTCAGCAATGTGGTCAGTGATGCTAAAGCTTTGTGATGTCATTAACTGATGATGTAATATGATTGTAATTTGATTGTAGCGATATCTACAATACGTTCGTGGAGACTTTTTCCTCCATCAACTATTCACCATAGTAGGTGAGACACAAAACTCACCTTAGAAGAGCATACCTGATCTACTTGTAAATCAGTTAAACTACTTCAACATGTAAAGATATTGTCAACCGGTGCAGGTAATCCTTTGGCAGAATGAACTGGACACCAGGGCTCCGTTCCATAACAGCGAGCGCTTATAACCGCTTATTGATTGCTCAATGTAGCGCTCAAGTAGCGCTCATTATCTCCTGAACGACACGGTGCAAAACCTCAAAGTTCGCTCGCTTTGTTACGCAGCGCTACATTGAGCAATCACGCTCAAGAGAGTTTTAAAAGTAATCGCTTATTGAGCGATTACTTTGAAACCTCTCTTGAACACGGCCCTTGACAGGTAACCTCCCAAAACTTCTACAGACTAAAACAACACTGTTCATTACCTCAGTTAAGAATATAATGGTCTTGTCCGATCAATGTGCCAAAACTTCTACATTAGGCTACGAGTATATAATAGACATAAAACTGTTTATTTTCATATATAAATATAATAATCAGAATTTTCACATCTTTCACAAGCGCTGACTTCTTGACATCAATGTAGTACACTTTTATGCTTAATATTATGTTAATGGATTCAATTTGTGGTAACAATGACTTATCTGATGAGACTAACTAATGTCTTATGTGTAAGCATACAACAGCATATTTTCTAAATGTTTGAATGTAGGAGTTTTGGCATGTAGAAGTATTGGCATGCAGAAGTTTTGGGAGGTAATCCCTTGACAGTGATATAATGATTTATTTTATATCAGTGGCAAGAACTTCGAAATCAGACGCCATCAGCAGTCCACGATGAATAATTGATCACCAATTTCGTGATTATTAGTTCTTAAATTTCCTTGATTTATTAAAATTATAAAATAAGGTCAACTGTCAAAAGTACTTCTTTTTGAGGTAAAACTGAACGTATTGAAGATAATGTCATTTGGTTTATCTTTAGATTTGTAAGTAATGTTTAATCATAGACAATAGACAAAGCTACACGTACCTCTTTATAGTGATAGTCGTTAAAAGGTTGAAGCCTTTCAACAACGACTCATATACAATGTCTCTGTTAAAATTGTCAGAAGTTCCATTGACGTTATTGAATAAACCATTATAAAGTCCCCATCCACTAGATACTCCACTAATTGCAGCATCTGTTCTGAAAGCTTTCAGCGACTATCCACCAACAGTACTGTAAACTAAATAACTTACTTCATATTTAAAGGAGGAAACTCGAACATTCGTTTTAAGCCCAATTAACAACAAGATATTTCTTACTACTTTCTATCCCATTCAAAATAATTGTAAAACATTTTTATATTTGGGGTCACACCTTTACAAAGGTAAAAATATTTTTTTCGGTACATCTCCCTTGCATGATTCGACTCCACACCTTCAAAGCAGGAATCAATCGTTTTCACTGACTGCGAACAGCGTATTCACTCGGCCATCGCGAACTCGACAAGAAGTCTAATGGTAAAAAGGGACGGTAAGGTACAACGTTTTAAAAAGTTTTTTTCTGATGTGGCAAAACTGCAATAAGATTTTGATGTCATGAAATGTAAGCATATTTTCTGATTTGATACGATGCATTTTACTTTGAATAATAACATGTGATGTCATGTTCAAACATGATGATCAAACTCCATAACATCACATCAATGTAATTACATGATATCACAAAATACAAAATTATGAAGTGGAATTGTGATATTAGTGCAAGGAACAACACGAAAATATACTTAGTTACCGTCAAGACTGGATTCATCTCGTTCTTAAAGGGGCAGTAGCACGTTTTTTTGCAAATTTTATTTTTTCAAAATTCCGTTTTATAATGATAGTTTATGTCATTTATAAACACTTTAGAGGGTTAAACATCTTATTACACAAACCAATTATTCATAGTGGTAATAATAATGTTGCGAAAAAAAACAAAAATTGCATAGCGGCCATTTTATTGTGAACACATTTTATTATTTCCAATGACAAAAACGATTCCCATGACTTTACGAATCCATGTACACTCATTTTAAACCTTTTTTTCCGAAGAGGGAAGGGTGGTTTACTATTGGTGACATGATATTTCAAATTCATTTCATCGACTTATTTGAGCGAAAAAACGTGCTACTGCCCCTTTAATAGTATTCACCAACAGTTCCGGCTGTATGTCTAATGAAACCAACACTCGGTCGCTATGTCAACACCTTTATTGGATTTGGTGAACACATTTCTACTTCATCCGATTCTTATTTAGGTTTATTCAATTCGTGTACAATTGACTGCTGCTTTGATTAGATGATGTGAACGCCGCTTTCAAGAGTAATTCACCTACCATGGCGACTTGTGTTATTGAAAGGGGGACAACGAGCAAAACTATTGTTGGTAAGGCTTCGGGGAAAGCAGCATGCACCGGTTAAGAATATTTTCTGATGTGAACATTGCAATGGGATAACGTTTTATTTGATGACACGATGTTACAATAAGAGCATATTTTCTGAGGTGATATTATATTGACAATGGAATATTGACTTGATATTGAATGTTGGAGGTGATACATCTTGATGTGGCTTTGCAATGTAAGTGGATGTGATACATTTTGAAGTGATCATCATATGTTGCAATATGAAACTTTTGTTTGAGATGTGACAAAACTTCATTGGGGTGTTGATGTGATCAAATTTTGTAGCAATGTAGGCGTATTTTCCTATGTAACAAAACTGAAATTTGATGTTGATGTCATCAAATTTTGTTGCAATGTAGGTTTATGTTCTGATGTGACAACTGCAATGGGATGTTGATGTCATCAAATATTGTTGCAATGTGAGCTTATTTTCTGATGTGACAAAACTGCAATGGGATGTTGATGTCATCAAATGTTGTTGCCATGTAGGCGTATTTTCCTATGTAACACAACTGAAATTGGATGTTGATGTCATCAAATGTTGTTACAATGTGAGCTTATTTTGTGATGTCACAAAACTGCAATGGGATATTGATGTCATCAAATGTAAGCTTATTTTCTGATTTTATACGATGTATTTAATTTGAATAATAACATGTGATGTAATGTTGAAAGATAATAAAACTCCATAACATTATATCAATGTTATTACATAATGATATCACATACTTTATAATTATGAAGTAGAAATGTGATATGAGTGCAAGTTTTGATCTGGAACAACACAACCATATACTTACCAAAAGGTTACATTATTACTTTAGCGTAGTAGTTACAGCTAAGTTACAGGCCATTTGAGATTAAATGTTCGATTATAGGTCTGGCAATTCAGATGTCAACTTAATGGAGGATAATAGGTCTCTTAGAAACCATTGTGTCTTGATTTAGAGTTCGTGTCTAGGTTTCCTCTGATTATCAGACACATGATGGGTTTCATGAAATGACAATGGGCAAAAGCTAACATCCGTCGATGGCCAATGTAACCCAAAAGCTTCACGTTAAAATTACCACATTTAAAATGGTGGTATAGTTGGACGATAGATGAGGTTGACAACTGTGGTATGCTATGAATGTTGAGATGATTCAAAGTGTCTTAGTCTTTAATGTGCATTGCTTGTATGTAGGTCTCTCTATTCAACACAGCAAGTAAAAGTATTAGACTTGAAATACAAGATATTGGCACTATTCACAAGCAGCAAATTGAAAAGCAAGCACGAAATGTTTTAATGAAAGCACGCATGTCCTCACTCCGGAATTGCAAGTTCTTCCTTCTGGCAATCGCCTGCGCACGCCATTATTCAGAACAAACAGAGCTCGAAATTCGTTCATCCAAACAAGCATCAATGCTTTAAATGAAGTCTTTTAGTATGTTTTTCCAACTATATATTGAGTGACTTTTGCCACATGTTTTAACACTCATTAACATGTACATATGGATGTTCTTATGTTTGTCTTCGTTGTTCTGTCGGGGGCGGGATAGCGCAGTGGTTAGCGCGTCCGGCTTCGGATCAAGAGGTCCGGGTATCGAATCCCGCAAGGGGCACAGCAACTTTGTCTGCAGTAGAGAACTGTTCTACACGCAGTTAGGTTTGGATGCAATGCTACAATGAATTTCAGTGCAGTACCACCCATGGTTCGTTAGTTCCAGCCGATGCTCGCAGGTTTCACCGCAATGCATAGCCACATGGCGTTGCGGGCTTTCTCCCTGTCATACTACTAGCAGCCGCGATATAAGTGAACATCTCTCAAAACGATACCTCCTACAAGATATTTATTGAATCCACACATATGATATCCCCTGATCATATCAATTTTGGATTATACATTCAGTTTTACATCAACATCAGCACAGAAGGTCGCCAATTTTTGCATAAAACACTTATACCTTGCTGTTTCAATGACCACTTTAACACTGTGATGCACATAGTTCGTAACTTTACCAATTATTTACAATATTCAATAGGCAATTACGCCAAAATCGTCATTTGAAGAACCTCATTGATGGGAATTAATTTTCAACACACTGATAGTTGTGAAACTCTTTACTCGAGTATATCTCAGAATTACATTCGAAATTCGGTGATGTCTCTTTTCATCACTTCGTGAACTCGTCCCAGCTTCGGAAGAATAGAGTAGACTTGGCCCATCGACTTTGCAATTCATTCCTAGAAGTAGTACATTGCCATTCTGTAGGCACACCTCTAGTTGTAAAGACACATTATTTAAGCGTATTTTCGTATCTGAGTGGAATTGGTCAGAAGAGAAATCTTTTGGAGTTCGTCAACACGATTCTGGTAGTAATATAGAGCATTGTGTGATCCCAATTGACCAATGGTCACTTCATCAAGCAACTCATCACCAACTCGATTGTCCTAATGTACACAAGACCCTAATTCACGAAAATAAGCCTCTTGGTAATGACTTTATTTGGTCACGGAGAAACCAAATGGGGTCTCTTAATGGATTATTCTGGTCGCTTAATGACTTTTTACAGATGCGTATGTCAAGCATGTATTTTGAACGAAAGAAAATACATTCCCGTTCACTCAATATTTCGGACTTGGTAAAGCAACATCCTGTCTCCTAATACCTAATATTGGCTTTTGATAATGTTAAACAGGAACACAAGTCAGGCATTTTTCGTTTGGAAAAAGTAAGTCCTTTATTTGGACATGATAATGTCAATTCAATATCCTAACGATCGATATTGGTATTCTTGATAATGTTATACAGAGGCTAAATCTAGAATGTATTACAAAGAACCATAACACACTGAGTGGTTTATTAGTTTGGACGTGGCGAAAACAAAATATTGTCTCTTAAAGGGGCAGTAGCACGTTTTTTTCGCTAAAATAAGTCGATGAAATGTATTTGAAAAATAATGTCACCAATAGTGAAACAGGCTTTTGTCTTCGGAAAATCAAGCTAAAAATGAGTGCACATGGTTCGGTAGAGCCATGAGGATAGTTTTTGTCATTCGAAATAATAAAATGTGTTCACAATAAAATGGCCGCCATGCAATTTTGGCTTTATACGCAACACCATTATTACCATTACGGATAATTGGTTTGTGTAATAAGATGGTTTACCCTCTAAAGTAAATATATAATGACATAAAGTATCAATATTATTGGGAAATTTGAAAAATAAAATTTGCAAAAAACGTGCAACTGCCCCTTTAATAACGATCGATTTTTGTATTCTTGATACCGTTACATAGTCTAGAATGTATTACAAAGATAAATAACACTCTTGGTGATTTATTAGTTTGGACGTGGTGAAGCAAAAATATGGTCTCTTAATATATATTGAACTCTTGGAAATGTTTCATAGGGGCATAGTATCCGCGGAATGAATGTATAGCTGGGTTATTTTCTTTATTAGGAGTTGTTGAAGGTAATTCTGATACCCAAATGGACAATAATAACTCTTGTTACTGTAAAGGGTTTTACGCGTGCATTCCTATCGAAGTAAAGCAATGGTTACGTTTTATTCAACAACAGGGTCTAATGCGATTCGATGTTACTAATTAAACGCATCAAACACGACTCGAGTGTTGACTCACATCATCAAATACGCATCAGCTAAAAACATAAGCAATTTAATTTTCTCATGACAATATAAATAACATAAATATAAATACGTATTCATTTATTGAAATCTTAGTTTAATTAAGAATACTTATTTGTGACTCTTTTCGAGGTGTTCGCACAAAATCGGGGATTTCGTTCATCTATTCACTGTTCGTAACATACATTAACCTCAGTTGATGTTTATGGGATTAAGTCGTTCCCAGACTCGGCGTTTCTAATTTGTGTTTGGTCTATCAGTTTCTATCATAGTACAATCATGAAAAGCACGGAATAGACATCGTACATGAACTGCAGAAGAAACAGGAGGAATTTTTCAACTAATACCCAACTAATACTCAAACTGACGCTTTAAGTGTAAGGCTTGAGTCTAATCTACATGCAGTCTCGGTAATTGCTTTATTTGATTTCGTAAATATTTGGCAATAGATCGACACATCTTGATAAGGTCAATGTGCATCAACCTAGTCATTAACCATTATAGTGCAATATTCATCACTGGGAAGATCTGGTCTGAAACACAAATCTAATTTCATATGACACTGCATGATTTGAATAATGAAACATTCTAAAGGACATTTTCAGGACCGAGAGTGCATTCCGACACAACCGAAAATTCGAATAATCAGAGCTCGCCACAATGTCTCGCCTGCATTATTGCTTGATTACAATATGTTAATCCTGCCGGCGGTTCAACAAAATGAAGCGCTTCGTAGCGATCATTGATCGCCCAATGTAGCACTCAATGAGCGCTTCTTCTCTCTTGAACGACACAGTGCAAATTCCTCAAAGTTTGCTCGCCTTATTACGTAGCGCTACATTGAGCAATCCCGTT
This sequence comes from Gibbula magus, assembly GCA_936450465.1. NCBI lineage: Eukaryota > Metazoa > Mollusca > Gastropoda > Trochida > Trochidae > Gibbula > Gibbula magus. The sequence goes on along the minus strand of OW388301.1, from coordinate 17,274,310 downwards.
CAAGAGAGGCTTAAAAGTAATCGCTCATTGAGCGATTACTTTGAAACCTATCTTGAACACGGCCCTGCTTTATTAGTGTATTTGTTTCAACTAAACTAGTACACTATCCTGATTCCCTGAGCCCAATAGCTCTTGTATTGCTTAAGACTAACCAGCCATCGAAAGCATTTCGAGCAAAAGAGGCAGTACCCGGATAAGCAGACCAATGAGCGATCGCCGCCGATCAAATCCGGATATTTCATTGCATGATATGCTATTTAGTGAACATTAAACATCCCACAGCAAAACGAGAGTTATTGGCCTAAGGGAATCAGGGAATCGGGGTATCGGGTTATCGTAGTAGGGTAGCAGATACAAATACACTGAGAGAAAAGGATTAGTTTAGCAGTTGCCTTCATTGAAGCTAATGACATTGATGAACTGAATTTCATTTATATCTTGGAGTCAAACCAATATATCCGAATCGTACTCTTGTTTATAGCAAAGTAAATTATGTCTTGTCACTTCATTATATTCTTAGCTTTTAATAAACTTTCAAATATTGGTGATTTAGTTTATTTAATACATACATGTAAAAGGAATACTATCTTCGCCATATGCGGATACAAGAATTTTCAAATGGGTGATTGTGGGTAGGGAAAGGTAGGGGTGGGGGTGGGGGTGGGGGTGTTGGTGGGAGCGGGGTTTGGGGTAGGGGTAGGGGTAGGGGTAGGGGTAGGTGTGGGGGTAGGGGTAGGGATTGGGTGTTTACATACTGCATTGTACTATGTGCACCAGTCAGTCCCGTGAACAGTCAGTCCCGTGTTCCATCAAACAACGTGTCCATGCGCCTAGTAGCTGCACCATTGGGTAACCTCAAGGGGTCTTCACATCCAATGATCGAGGGAAACTAAAACCCCAGTGAGCAACAGGTAGGATGTTATCAGGTAAGATGCAAATATTGTATCATTGTTTGTATTTTTAATAATCCTTTGACATTTAAAACTAAATATGCAATAGAATATGTAAATTACGTCTTGGCCGTGTTCAATAGAGGTTTCAAAGTAATCGCTTAATTAGAAATTGCTTTTAAACGTCTCTTGAACGCGATTGCTCAATGTAGCGCTACGTAGCAAAGCGAGCAAACATCGAAGAATTGCACCGTATCGTTCAGGAGAGAATGAGCGCTACTTGAGCGCTACATTGAGCGATCAATGAGCAATTATTAGCGCTCGCTGTTATGGAACGGAGCCCAGATGTACTGCAACACTCTGTTTTGGGATTAGAGAGTACTAAGTCTATGATATTTGAAATATCAAAATATGATTTTAAGTATGTTTGAAACGTAGCTTTGGGCCAACAATGCATTCAAAGTTTACTTGTTAATGGCAATCAGTAACCACGATCCAAGAAAAGAAGAATATCAATATGCAATTGCAAATAAATAGATTTGCTTCAGGATTGGCTAACCAACTTCAAAATACTTAAGCTTAATGCAGGGTTTAACAAGTGTCTTCGTCTGAGATAGAGAGGCTTTACGAACCCTATCCATCTTCTATTAACTACTATGGGATTGCATTGGCGTGCTAGTTGGTGTATGAACAGGGCCGAAGGGATTAGTGTCTGAACTCTGGATCGATGAGTCGGTTGTTGGTGTGGTATTTGAGTTGGCGACTAGAGTCTTGTTAGTATGTCAACTTTGATCCATTGATCTCTCTATTTTAGTCTCTCTCGTTCCATCTTTGTATCTCTTTCTGTTTGCGGATGAGGGTGCCTCTCTCTCTTTCTCTCTCTCTCTCTCTCTCTCTCTCTCTCTCTCTCTCTCTCTCTCTCTCTCTCTCTCTCTCTCTCTCTCTCTCTCTCTCTCTCTCTCTCTCTCGCTCCCCTCTCTCTCTCTCACTCTGTCTCTGTCTCTGTCTTTCTCTCTCTGTCTCTTTTTCTCTTTTTCTCTTACTGTCTGTCTGTCTCTATCTCCGTGTCTCTGTCTGTCTGTCTGTATCTCTCTCTGTCTCTCTCTCTCCCTTTCTCTCTCTCTCTCTCAATCTCTCACTCTTTATCTGTCTCTCTCTCTCTCTCTATCTCTCTCTCTCTCTCTCTCTCTCTCTCTCTCTCTCTCTCTCTCCCTCTCTCTCTCTCTCACTCTGTCTTTCTTTCTCTCTCTCTCTGTCTTTCTCTCTCTGTCTCTTTGTCTCTTTTCTCTTACTGTCTGTCTGTCTCAATCTCTGAGTCTCTGTCTGTCTGTATCGCTCTCTGTCTCTCTCTGTCTCTGTCTCTCTCTGTCTCTCTCTCTGTCTCTCTCTGTCTCTCTCTGTCTCTCTCTCTCTCTCTCTCTCTCTCTCTCTCTTAATCTCTCTCTGTCTGTCTGTCTGTCTGTCTCTCTCTCTCTCTCTCTCTCTCTCTCTCTCTCTCTCTCTCTCTCTCTCTCTCTCTGAACACCTATTTAACACTAACAATGCATATTTATAATGCAAATATATCCACGCTCGACAGCATACTCACATTAGCACTTCCAAATTATCTCTCTCCCCTCTCTCTATCTCTCCTCTATCTCCCTCGTCTCTCTTTTCCCCTCTCTTCCCCCTCTTTCCCCTTCATCTCTCCCTTCTGTCTGTCGGTATGTTTGTCTGTCGGATTTTTTAAAACGAAGCATTTCATACACCAGCATAATATAAAGTTCATACACTAGCATAGCCTGTGATGTGTTGTGATCAAAGGTACCGGTTCTTGTGACAATATTGACAACCAATAAACAGATATGCATAACAAGAACATCCACTTAACAATAATTGCTTATTTTGAAAAAAAAAATATTTCCATTTACATAAAGAATATATCAATTGCGAGGGACACACTGTTTTTAATTAGAGCTTCCTTGTCATGATGTGGTCTTCCATTGAAAAGCTCGACCATAATAATTGGAGAAAATGAAATGGCGTTTTTTGTAATGTCATGACAGTTATTGTTGGCCTGGTTGCAATGTGCATCACATGTTTAACAATAATAATATTGTGTTCTTCAATAGATATCTGTATATTTCCTCCATATTTTAAACTTAAAACGAGAAAGGAGTAGTGTAAGTGTTAGTAACAAAACCGAAACGTCGCATTCATTGCAGTAAAGAAGTTGACCATCCAAATATCTTGTTTTCCTTTATCTCTCAAAGAAGTTGTGACACACTCAATAAAAACAAGAAAAAAACAAGAATGTTAATGCTTTGAAAAAAAACCCCAGAATAACTATCAGATATTTTTTAAGAATTCTTCAAAATCTAAATGACATAAGATTGATAAAATCAATTATCAAATTAGCTAATTAATGAAATGAGTCACCGATCCACTGATTAAACTTTGTCCGTTGTTGCTGAACTATATCAGATAGATAACCAGATGTACATAATGCATATAAATTATCTCATAAAGAGGCGACTATAGAAAAAGCGAAAAAATAAACTCATGCAACAGTCAATCAATCATTGTAAAACAGATTTCCCCAAGGAATTACCAAACTACGAACATCATCAAACTTTCATACTGTGCTGTACTGTTTGCAGTTTCAGCAACAGGAAATATCAAATTCAGTCGTGAATTATCCAAACATGACTACAATCGATGAAACATCAATTATCAATTTGTACTCAAGCGAGAACAGACTATATTGATACAATAAGTTTAGTGCATTTGTATACACAGGACAAAAAAAATGGTGGAATCCGCTTGCCGGATCCTTCTGGATTCTTCTGGATTCTATCACTTTTTGTTTTGGGATAGTAGTACTTGAGTTATTGTAAAAATGATTTAAATGTAATTACATTAAATGTAAAACCACACAATCGGAACCTAAATCAACAAAAAAAACCCAACAGGTTTGCAGTACCTTATCAAATTAACCGAACTTTTAAAAAAGAACAATTCTAAGCTGTCGATAAATTTGCCGAGTGATTTTTTACTTTGACTCAACTGCCAGGATTCTAACCTGAAGTACAAAATGCGCAGAAACAATACCTTTAGCAATATAGAATATAAAATATAATATTTATGAATATAAAATATGGATAAAATATAAAAGATAATTTGACATTGTCGTCGTTAAAAATTATAGAATGTTTTTAATATTTATGTTTATATTGGTGATTTAAATTTGTACTTTATCTAATCATAATTAAATATATCAAGTCTAGGATCTCAAATAAAAGTATCACATTCCATAGTTTTATATACGTATATTAACTCATACGTACATATATCTATATATTATTGTTAATATAACCTCCAGGAGTATCACATTTAATAATTATATAGTGTTTCATGTGCTGTTTACAGTGCAAATATTCATATTCATAATCATCCCCAATCACCAAATATATCATAATAACAAAATTACTAGTTTCCAATTAAGAGTACTACTGTTTCTGAAAATGCTCGCAGTTAAAGTCGTTTATCCAAAACACAGGTTACCAGCTAACGCTGGGCAGTAAGTAAGAGACTCGCATTTTCGTCCAGTCCTTTTATTTTATGGTCTCTGAATGTAGCTACCGAGCGATACCGATGTGTGTTGACCTAAGAGACACAAGATCGAGCAGTGAGGAGGAACACAGGTCAAGCCCCCGGTCAGCTCCAGTTGAACTCAATGAGCTAAGGGCGGATAATTTAAAAAAAAACTGGTAATGCTTTAGGAAGAGGAAAGGGTCTGTGTTATGATAAAATGTCATCATATAAACTTATGTCCAAAAAAAAGCTAACAGATCTTCTACAGAGTAGAAAACAAAATGCTGCCAAAGGACAACATGGATAATGAATATATTTTGGATATGTTAATGTTTCAAGAAGTTTTGAATATTCTGTTCATCATGGTATGATAGTTTTATTTTCAATCACCTGCGGGGTGCTGAAATCGTTATTTCAGTTTAAAGTTAGAAATTAAAAATAAGTTAATAATAGTTGACTAAACTATACTAAGTATACTTGACTAAACTATGCCTTGTATAGTTGACTAAACTATGCTAAATATACTTTACTAAACTATACTAAGTATAGTTGATTAATCTATACTAAGTATACTTGACTAAACTATGCCCTGAATGCCGTAGGAGATACTGCTCGATTTTCAATACTTGCCATTTTAAAAATACGCCCTTCTGTTTGCCCGTGTTTGTTCTGCAAATCGACGTTCCATATCTTACGTTACATTGCGTACACTATACATGACACTTTTGTGTAAATGTGAACAAAAAATGGTCAAATGAGTCGTCTGTGAAACGTATATCCAATATATCTGTTAACGTTGATAACACAAAATAAATGTTGGTATACTTTATTTTGCCCATGAGTTATAAAAACTAACCTTACTATTTAGCTATCCGTTATATCCGATACCGAAACTTCTCAATGACAAAAAAAATGTAACACGTTTTTCGTCTAGATAAAACCAGTACGACATTGCAAATTTCTGAAGTGAATCACATTATATACTAATGTTTTTAGTGCTTGTTTGCATAACGATCTTTTGCAAATAAATCCCGCCAGGGGCACGGCAACTTATTCTGTATCTTCACCAGTTGCAGTATGGATACTGAATGCAATCATTTTATGAAGTGATCTTGTATTCTGCCTGGAGTCTACAGCATAACAATTGATAAAAAACCAAGGGTTACTCTATACCGTAAATCATTGAATAATCGCCAGCTCCAAGCCTTCTTTGAAATATATAATCACCTGCCTTGAATGATCGCCTGGTTAAATTTAACAAATTTAAATAAACTAATGGCGATCTCCTATTCAAACATATTTTCGACATTTCGAAGTTTAATCTAATGATATGTACTTCGTAAACAATATTCATAAATTAAAGTATTGACGTTTTTGTAATGACTTTTAAAAATTCAAATATAGTATGGCTTCAAAATATAATCGCCTGCCTCGAATAATCGCCTGCCTGAATAATCGCCGTGTCAAATCGGTGTTTGAAATTAATAATCGCTGGGCGATTATCCAAGGATTTACGGAAAATTCTTGATTGAACACAATAACAAAGAAAAGCACGTATTCTGCGTTCGTCCTGTCTCCCTCTGGATCCCCGAGCTACATTGCGCTATGGCCCCTGCATTGACATCGATTGAAGACAATGATATAACGAAATTATCGGTTATTCTGCGCCGATTCAGATTTCTCAAGGATACGACTCAAAGAATTCTGGATAAATGGATTACTTCCAGGAACATGAATCTACGAGCTGTTTCTACGATGTACATATAGGCTATTTGTCAATGACATCAAAGGAATTGGATTCATGTTTGTTCACTGACTTATAAACCGTTTGAAAAGTGCACGTAAAACTGGTATGAATGCCGGAGCTTGTCCACGGCATTTACACAATATTTCAATTCAGAATAACGAATACATATTTCCAAAAACATAACTAATTTCTGATGAAGTGTTACAACACAACAAAGCAAATTCCTCTGAACACGTAACTTTTTATGATATTCAAATTCATAGAGGTGTAACATTTCTTTTAGCGTTGAATTAGCGTCCAATTGAACACCCTACCGTAATGAATAATAACTATTTTCTGTACACTATATTGTTAAAAATCTAACATGAGTATTTGATCAATTTGTCTAGATGATGGATTACGTATAATTATTCCCATCTGGTTTATATTTTAATTATATACCATAATTCGGTCGCCTAAAGACGACTGCTTCGTTTCCGGGTAATCAGATGGTTTGAAGGGTATGTTATTACCAAACACTATGACAAGATATGAAAGAGTCTGAAGAATTGGTGATTTCTTTGTCGGAGCATTCTCTTCCCACAGATCTTACTCAAGTCAATTTCTTTCAGAGTAACCTCTGTTGTAATTGGGTGGTTTTAATGGCAAGGCAATAATTGTGGAATCAGCGACGCCGTTGTAAATGTTACGAGTTATAACGTTGTATTTACAAACAAACAAGTTGGATACATGAATTATCGTTTAATGTGAGATTTTCCATGTATGAAATCTAAATTATTGACAATAATTTACCATAAAAAAATCCGATAAATAAGAAGACCAAATTCAAGACAATTCATCACCAATGGGGTTATCTATTGAGGTGAATCGTGCGAGCATTTACCGGTACGGATGAACCATGGATGTTACTCAACTAAAATTCCGCCTAGCATTGGACCTAACAGATTGTTGAACAATTCTCCACAGCAAACAAAGTTGACTGCGTTCTGGCGGCAATCGAACAACCGACCGTCTGAAATGACTCTTTGTGAACACAAACAGGAGAGTTCTCCAATCCTGGTATCTGACCAAGTTGACCGCTAGTTAGTTGGACACGAGTGCTCAGTAAATATATCGCCTCTTTCTTTCGAACCCAAACCAGCCCTTGGCACATTGGTCAATGGGGATCAAAGACAAAGACGCCTTTCTTCTTGCAAATATCAAATCAGTTGTCCAGGGCTCTAGTTCTTGACCTGGCTTTCACAGCCGACGTCACGGTATGGATCGAGGATATGAGCGTATCTCCCCATTTCACATGTTTGTCGTGTGGTCGAGGATCGCCAGTCCACTTACTCGTATGTTGTCATTTCGGGAGACCGAACTACACAGGAACAAAACTGACCGCTCTGACTGGTAGCGGTTATTTTAGTTTAAACAACTTTTAATAACTCAAGGATGGGAAATGGGCACTCGCTGCTTAACTGAACGACAGTCATTTAAGTTAGAACTCTATTTATTGATTGAGGAGGGCTGGTTTGCAATTTCTTTCCTATTGTGTGAGATATCTTTATTTTCATTTGGAAACGTGCTATATACATTTTGAGCTGTGTAACCCCCGAAAGAAGGTATAGAGTCGAGTGCTGGGAGCAGTCTGCCTGTACCAACACAGATCTCAAACGGAGTCAACTGGCAGGGACTCCATCACAGACTAATTGAATGCCCTAATTGAATGTCTGTTTATCAAGTACTTAGTGAATGTCCTAAAGGAATGTCTGCTGATAAAGTACTCAGTGAAAATCCTAAAGGAATGTCTGTTGATAAAGTACTTAATGAATGTCCATAATGGATGTCTGTTGATAAAGTACCTAGTGAATGTCCTAATGAATGTCTGTTGATAAAGTACCTAGTGAATGTCCTAATGAATGTCTGTTGATAAAGTACCTAGTGAATGTCCTAATGAATGTCTGTTGATAAAGTACCTAGTGAATGTCCTAATGAATGTCTGTTGATAAAGTACCTAGTGAATGTCCTAATGGATGTATGTTGATAAAGTACCTAGTGAATGTCCATAATGAATGTCTGTTGATCAAGTACTTAGTGAATGTCCTAAAGAATGTCTGTTGATAAAGTACTTAGTGAATGTCCATAATGGATGTATGTTGATCATGTTTTCAGTGAAAGTCCAAAATGTTAATGAAGAAACATGAGTGAGGCAGCTGAACAGTAAGATGGAAGGGTCCACATGCTATTTTGACATACCATTTTTAAACATAATTGTATGCACATTTGCCTTAAATGTTGTAGATGAAAACCCGTGTCTCAAGCGGTCAATACTCAACCACGGAGAATAATCGCATTCACATTTTTCGTTGTAACAGCTGCTTCTTGAAACCACTCTACGGCAACCTATCATTGACAAATGACGTGTTGACGTTAATTATTCCTACTTCACCAATGGTTCTACATTAAATTGCCAACATCCGTCCTTGGAGCTGTCATTAAATCGTCATCAACGGTACTGGTTGTACAGATTTCCTTTTCGATTGGATTTAATAGCATTTGGGGATTTCATTGCCAAAATCCTAGAGGTCAATGGTTTAGTGGAAATTATGTCTCGATGGCAGCTGGAATTGAAATTATATTGGCGTTGTTATGGAATGATCTTATGCGCTTTTATGATGGGTTGATTTATGTTTAAAGTGCTTTGAACTTAACTGACTTCATGACAACTCCTTATTAACGAGTGTTATTTCTCCTTCCACCTGCTAACAGAAATTACTTGCCGAAGTCCGCTTTTAAAATCTTCATTAACTCTTCATCTGCAACTTTAGATTTGAAAACTTTTGGTTATTCAGAAAGTTTTATTCTCAGGAAGATCACAGAAGCGACCTAAAGATAAACAAAGCACAGGTTTTGCTACATATAATAGACATGATTTCATATAACTGCATAAGTTCAAGATAAGTGCTTTACGCTGACGTGACATGAACTTAAAAGAAAGATGGGTAATTGCAATTATATTTTGGTGTGAATTAATGTCGTATCTAATTAGCAGAAAATTTCATACGATTATAAACTAACGTTGAATTTTTTAAAAGTTTTAAAAAATCGATGTTTGGAACCTTCTTATCAAGTAGAAATAGGAGGTCAACAAGTACATTTTTGCGTCGTTGAATGGTGAACTACAGTCATGCTTCGTCAATAAATTTAAGTCCAAGAATGTTGTTTAATGTGTTTAATAATTACATTTCTACATTTTATAATTTGTTTTACTTAAATGCCAACGTTTCGGGCAAATGTCATTGTTGAAAACGCGATTTCATCAACCCAAGTGTATTCTTACTGTGGTGTATACACGAGTTGATTAACGTTAATCTTTTTTTAACTTTAATCAACGAGTGTTGATATATCTGATATCAGAATAAACGATGGTGAGATTTTATTTATCTTTTACACTCATTCTTCAACAATTATTATAAAAAGAATGAGCATATCTAAAACACAAAACTGACATTTAACTTCTTCAACAGTGAGGTCATTTCATTGTGACGTCATAGGCATTATGACATCATAGCAATGCTACGTCGGCAACGTTGCGACGTCATAACATTGTCTGCAATGTGGTCAGTGATGATAATGCTTTGTGATGTCATTAACTGATGATGTAATATGATTGTATTTTGATTGTAGCGATATCTACAATACGTTCAAAACGTTAAGATATTGTCAACTGGTGCAGGTAATCCTTTGGCAGAATGAACTGGACACCAGGGCTCCGTTCCATAACAGCGAGCGCTTATAATCGCTTATTGATTGCTCAATGTAGCGCTCGTTCTCTCCTGAACGACACATTGCAAAACCTCAAAGTTCGCTCGCTTTATTACGTAGCGCTACATTGAGCAATCGCGCTCAAGAGAGGTTTAAAAATAATCGCTCATTGAGCGATTACTTTGAAACCTCTCTTGAACACGGCCATTGACAGGTAACCTCCAGACACTTCTACAGACTAAAACAACACTGTTCATTACCTCAAATAAGAATGGACTTGTCCGATTAATGTGCCAAAACTTTTACATTAGGCTACGAGTAATAATAGACATAAAACTGTTTATTTTCATATATAAATTTCATAACATATATAATAATCACAATTTTCACATCTTTCACAAGCGCTGACTTCTTGACATCAATGTAGTAACACTTTTATGCTTAATATTATGTTAATGGATTAAATTTTTGGTAACAATGACTTATCTGATGAGACTAACTAATGTATTATGTGTTAGCATACAACAGCATAAAATTTCTAAATACGTGAATGTAGAAGTTTTGGGAGGTAATCCCTTGACAGTGATACAATGATTTATTTTATATCAGTGGCAAGAACTTCGAAATCAGACGCCATCAGCAGTCAACGGAGAATAATTGGTCACCAATTTCGTGACAATTAGTTCATAGATTTTCTTGATTTATTAAAATGATAAAATAAGGTCAACTGTCAAAAGTATTTTTTTGGGAGGTAAAACTGAAAGGATTGACGATAATGTGATTTCGTTTATCTTTAGATTTGTAAGTAATTTTTAATCAGAGACAACAGACAAAGCTACACGTATTTCTATATAGTGATGGTCGTTAAAAGGTTGGAACCTTTCAACAACGACTCATAAACAATGTCTCTGTTAAAATTGTCAGAAGTTCCATTGACGTTATTGAATAAACCATTATAAAGTCCCCATCCACTAGAGACTCCAATAATTGCAGCATCTGTTTCGTTTCAAGCCCAATTTACACCAAGGTATTTATTATTACTTTCTATCCCATTCAAAATAATTGTAAAACATTTTTATATTTGGGGTCACACCTTTACAAAGGTAAAAATATTTTTTTCGGTACATCTCCCTTGCATGATTCGACTCCACACCTTCAAAACAGGAATCAATCGTTTTCACTGACTGCGAACAGCGCATTCACTCGGCCATCGAGAACTCGACAAGAAGTATAATGGTAAAAAGGGATGGCAAGGTACAACGTTTTAAAAAGTTTCCAAATTATGATGTTTACCTACATCTGATCAAATGTTGTTGCATTGTAAGATTTTTTTCTGATGTAACAAAACTGAAATGGGAGGTTGATGTCATGAAATGTAAGCATATTTTCTGATTTGATACGATGTATTTTACTTTGAATAATAACATGTGATGTCATGTTCAAATATGATGATCAAACTCCATAACATCACATCAGTGTAATTACATGATGATATCACAAAATACAAAATTATGAAGTGGAATTGTGATATTTGTGCAAGGAACAACACGAACATATACTTAGTTACCGTCAAGACTGGACTCATCTCGTTCTTAAAGGGGCAGTAGCACGTTTTTTGCAAATTTTATTTTTTCAAAATTCCGTTTTATAATGATAGTTTATGTCCTTTATAAACACTTTAGAGGGTTAAACATCTTATTACACAAACCAATTATTCATATTGGTAATAATAATGTTGCGTAAAAAGCAAAAATTGCATAGCGGCCATTTTATTGTGAACACATTTTATTATTTCCAATGACAAAAACGATTCCCATGACTTTACGAATCCATGTACACTCATTTTTAACCTTTTTTCCCGAGAGGGGTGTTTTACTATTGGTGACATGATCTTTCAAATTCATTTCATCGACTTTTTTGAGCGAAAAAACGTGCTACTGCCCCTTTAATAGTCTTCACCAACAGTTCCGGCTGTATGACTAATGAAACCAACACTCGGTCGCTATGTCAACACCTTTATTGGATTTGGTGAACACATTTCTACTTCATCCGATTCTTATTTAGGTTTATTCAATTCGTGTACAATTGACTGCTGCTTTGATTAGATGATGTGAACGCCGCTTTCAAGAGTAATTCACCTGCCATGGCGACTTGTGTTATTGAAAGGGGGACAACGAGCAAAACTATTGTTGGTAAGGCTTCGGGGAAAGCAGCATGTACCGGTTAAGAATATTTTCTGATGTGAATATTGCAATGGGATAACGTTTTATTTGATGACACGATGTTACAATAAGAGCATATTTTCTGAGGTGATATTATATTGACAATGGAATATTGACTTGATATTGAATGTTGGAGGTGATACATTTTGATGTGGCTTTGCAATGTAAGTTGATGTGATACATTTTGAAGTGATCATCATATGTTACAATATGAAACTTTTGTTTTAGATGTGACAAAACTTCATTAAGGTGTTGATGTGATCAAATTTTGTAGCAATGTAGGCGTATTTTCCTATGTAACAAAACTGAAATTGGATGTTGATGTCATCAAATTTTGTTGCAATGTAGGTTTATGTTCTGATGTGACAACTGCAATGGGATGTTGATGTCATCAAATATTGTTGCAATGTGAGCTTATTTTCTGATGTGACAAAACTCCAATTGGATGTCATCAAATGTAAGCTTATTTTCTGATTTTATACGATGTATTTAATTTGAATAATAACATGTGATGTAATGTTGAAAGATAAATAAACTCCATAACATTAATTCAATGTTATTACATAATGATATCACATACTTTATAATTATGAAGTAGAAATGTGATATGAGTGCAAGTTTTGATCTGGAACAACACAACCATATACTTACCAAAAGGTTACATTATTACTTTAGCGTAGTAGTTACAGCTAAGTTACAGGCCATTTGAGATTAAATGTTCGATTATAGGTCTGGCAATTCAGATGTCAACTTAATGGAGGATAATAGGTCTCTTAGAAACCATTGTGTCTTGATTTAGAGTTCGTGTCTAGGTTTCCTCTGATTATCAGACACATGATGGGTTTCATGAGATGACAACGGGCAAAAATTAACATCAGTCGATGGCAAATGTAACCCAAAATCTTGACGTTAAATTACCACATTTAAAATGGTGGTATTGACGATAGATGAAGTTGACAACGGTGGTATGCTATGCATGTTGAGATGATTCAAAGTGTCTTAGTCTTTAATGTGCATTGCTGGTTTGTAGGTCTCTCTATTCAACACAGCAAGTAAAAGTATTAGACTTGAAATACAAGATATTGGCACTATTCACAAGCAGCAAATTGAAAAGCAAGCACGAAATGTTTTAATGAAAGCACGCATGTCCTCACTTCGGAATTGCAAATTCTTCCTTCTGGCCATCGCCTGCGCACGCCATTATTCAGAACAAACAGAGCTCGACATTCGTTCATCCGAACAAGCATCAATGCTTTAAATGAAGTCTTTTAGTATGTTTTTCCAACTATATATTGAGTGACTTTTGCCGCATGTTTTAACACTCATTAACATGGACATATGGGTGTTCTTATGTTTGTCTTCATTGTTCTGTCGGGGGCGGGATAGCGCAGTGGTTAGCGCGTCCGGCTTCGGATCAAGAGGTCCGGGTATCGAATCCCGCAAGGGGCACAGCAACTTTGTCTGCAGTAGAGAATTGTTCTACACGCAGTTAGGTTTAGATGCAATGCTACAATGAATTTCAGTGCAGTACCACCCATGGTTCGTTAGTTCCAGCGGATGCTCGCAGGTTTCACCGCAATGCATAGCCACATGGCGTTGCGGGCTTTCTCCCTGTCATACTACTAGCAGCCGCGATATAAGTGAAATTCTCTTGAAAGCGGCGTTAAACTACAACTCCTGTCACCTCGTTGTTCTATATGTGTTTTAAACTATCAAACCGTGTTGAACAACATGTGATGCTGACATTATGGAATTAAGAGTCATTCCTTTATAATATAAGCGTTGTGATGCTATGCTAGTTAACGATGGCAGGACATTGTGCAACATCTCTCAAAACGATACCTCCTACAAGATATTTATTGAATTCACACATATGATATCCCCTGATCATATCAATTTTGGATTATACATTAAGTTTTACATCAACATCAGCACAGAAGGTCGCCAATTTGCATAAAACTATTATACCTTTCTGTTTCAATGACCACTACGACACTGTGCTGCACATAGTTCGTAACTTTACCAATTATTTACAATATTCAATAGGCAATTACGCCAACATCGTCATTTGCAGAACCTCATTGATGAGAAATTATTCTCAACACACTGACAGTTGTGAAACTCTTTACTCGAGTATATTTATTCAGAATTACATTCGAAATTCGGTGATGTCTCTTTTCATCACTTCGTGAACTGGTCCCAGCTTCGGTAGACTTGGCCCATCGACTTTGCCATTCATTCCTAGAAGTGCTGAATTGCCATTCTACCGGCATACCTCAAGTTGTAAAGACACATTATTTAAGCGTATTTTCGTATCTGAGTGGAATTGGTCAGAAGAGAAATCTTTTGGAGTTCGTCAACACGATTCTGGTAGTAATAGGGAGCATTGTGTGATCCCAATTGACCAATGGTCACTTCATCAAGCAACACATCATCACTTCGCTTGTCCTAATGTACACAAGACCCTAATTCACGAAAATAAGCCTCTAGGTGATGACTTTATTTGGTCACGGAGAACATCAATCTGTAGGTATACACACGATAATGTAATAAACCAGGTATATGTAGGCTCGTGTTAGTCGATAAAATATGAATTATCATTAAAGGGTGTGTAGCAATTTAAAATATATATATATATGTGTGTGTGTGTTGTAATATGCCATTTTTGATAACCGTTTATGCAGTATATATTAACTGACCTAGGTAAAACAGCCCATTGTCACCTCTTAAAGGAAAACTATTTTAGTGTGAATAATTCGTGGATAGGATATGAGTCGGTTTTCTCTTAATGGATTATTCTGGTCGCTTAATGACTTTTTACAGATGCGTAAGTCAAGCATGTATTTCGAACGAAAGAAAATACATTCCCGTTCACTCAATATTTCGGACTTGGTAAAGCAACATCCTGTCTCCTAATACCTAATATTGGCTTTTGATAATGTTAAACAGGAACACAAGTCAGGCATGTTTTCGTTTGGAAAAAGTAAGTCCTTTATTTGGACATGATAATGTCAATTCAATATCCTAACGATCGATATTGGTATTCTTGATAATGTTATACAGAGGCTTAGTCTAGAATGTATTCCAAAGAACCATAACACACTGAGTGGTTTATTAGTTTGGACGTGGCGAAAACAAAATATTGTCTGTTAAAGGGGCAGTAGCACGTTTTTTTCGCTAAAATAAGTCGATGAAATGTATTTGAAAAATAATGTCACCAATAGTGAAACAGGCTTCTGTCTACGGAAAATCAAGCTAAAATGAGTGCGCATGGTTCGGTAGAGCCATGGGAATCGTTTTTGTCATTCGAAATAATAAAATGTGTTCACAATAAAATGGCCGCCATGCAATTTTGACTTTATACGCAACACTGTTATTACCATTACGGATAATTGGTTTGTGTGATACGATGGTTTACACTCTAAAGTAAATATAAATGACATAAACTATCATTATAAATGGGAAATTTGAAAAAATAAAATTTGCAAAAAACGTACTACTGCCCCTTTAATATCCTAACGATCAATATTGATATTCTTGATACCGTTACACAGTCTAGAATGTATTACAAAGATCAATAAGACTCTGGGTGATTTATTAGTTTGGACGTGGCGAAGCAAAAATATGGTCTCTTAATAGATATTGAACTCTTGGAAATGTTTCATAGGGGCATAGTATCCGCGGAATGAATGTATAGCTGGGTTATTTTCTTTATTAGGAGTTGTTGAAGGTAATTCTGTTACCCAAATGGACAATACTAACTCTTGTTACTGTAAAGGGGTTTTACTCGTGCATTCCTATCGAAGTAAAACAATGGTTACGTTTGGTCGAATGCGATTCGATGTTACTAATTAAACGCATCAAACACGACTCGAGTGTTTACTCACATCATCAAATACGCATCAGCTAAACACATAAGCAATTTACTTTTCTCATGACAATATATTTAATATAATATAAACACGTATTCATTTATTGAAATCTTAGTTCAATTAAGAATACTTATTTGTGACTCGTTTCGAGGTATTCGCGCAAAATCGGGGATTTCGTTCATCTATTCACTGTTCGTAACATACATTAACCTCAGTTGATATTTATGGGATTAAGTCGTTCCCAGACTCGGCGTTTCTAATTTGTGTTTGGTCTATCAGTTTCTATCATAGTACAATCATGAAAAGCACGGAATAGACATCGTACATGAACTGCAGAAGAAACAGGAGGAATTTTTCAACTAATACCCAACTAATACTCAAACTGAAAACCTTGAGTCTATATGCAGTCTCGGTAATTGCTTTATTGGATTCCGTAAATTTTTGGCAATAGATCGACACATCTTGATAAGGTCAATGTGCATCAACATAGTTATAAACCATTATAGTGCAGTAGTCATCACTGGGAAGATCTGGTCTGAGACACAAATCTAATTTCACATGACACTGCATGATTTGAATAATGATACATTCTAAAGGATATTTTCAGGACCGAGGGTGCATTCCGAGACAACCGAACATTCGAATAATCCGAGTTCGCCACAATGTCTCGCCTGTATTATTGTATGATTACAATATGTTAATTTTGCATCCTGCTCTATTAGTGTATTTGTTTCAACTAAACTACTACACTATCCTGATTCCCTGAGCCCAATAGCTCTCGTATTGCTTAAGACTGACCAGCCATCGAAAGCATTTTCATTCGAGCAAAAGAGGCAGTACCCGGATAAAGGGACCGATGAGCGATCACCGCCGTTCAAATCACGATATTTCATTGGCTGAAAAATTGCATGATATGCTATTTAGAGAGCATTAAACGTCCCACAGCAAAACGAGAGTTATTGACCTTAGGGAATCAGGGTATCGGTTATCGTAGTAGGGTAGCAGATACAAATACACTGAGAGAACAGGATAAATTTAGCAGTTGCCTTCATTGAAGCTAATTACATTGATGAACTGAATTTCATTTATATCTTGGAGTCAAATAAATATATCCGAATCGTACTGAATGAACTACCAGATTTGTGTCTTGTTTATAGCAAAGCAAATTATGTCTTGTCACTTCATTATATTCTTAGCTTCTAATAAACTTTAAAATATTTGTGATTTAGCTTATACAATACATACTTGTAAAAGGAATAATAACTTCGCCATTTGCGGATACAAGAATGTTCAAATGGGTGATTGTGGGTAGGGGTGGGGATGGGGTGTTTACATACTGCATTGTACTATGTGCACCAGTCAGTTCCGTGTTCCATCAAACAACGTGTCCATGCGCCTAGTAGCTGCACCAGTTGGTAACCTCAAGGAGTCTTCACATCCAATGATCGAGGGAAGCTAAAACCCCAGTGAGCAAGAGGTACATGTAGGATGTTATCAGGTAAGATGCAAATATTGTATCATTTTTTGTATTTTCAATAATCCTTTGATATTTAAAACTCAATATGCAATAGAATATGTAAATTACATCAGATGTACTGCAACACTCTGTTTTGGGAATAGAGAGTTCTAAGTCGATGATATTTGAAATATCAAAATATGATTTAAAAGTATGTATGAAACGTAGCTTTGGGCCAACAATGCATTCAAAGTTTACTTGTTAATGGCAATCAGTAACCGCAATCCAAGAATAGAAGAATATCAATATGCAATTGCAAATAAATAGATTTGCTTCAGGATTGGCTAACCAACTTCAAAATACGTAAGCTTAATGCAGGGTTTAAAAGTCTCTTCGTCTGAGATAGAGAGGCTTTACGAACCCTATCCATCTTCTATTAAGTACTTTGGGATTGCATTGGCGTGCTAGTTGGCTTATGAACAAGGCCAAAGGGATTAATGTCTGAACTCTGGATCGATGAGTCGGTTGTTGGTGTGGTATTTGAGTTGGCGACTAGAGTCTTGTTAGTATGTCAACTTTGATCCATTGATCTCTCTATTTTTAGTCATTCTCGTTCCATCTTTCTATCTCTTTCTGTTTGCGGATGAGGGTGCCTCTCTCTCTCTCTTTCTCTCTCTCTCTCTCTCTCTCTCTCTCTCTCTCTCTCTCTCTCGCACTCTCTCTCTCTCTCTCTCTCTCTCTCTCTCTCTCTTTCTCTCTCTCTCTCTCTCTCTCTCACTCTGTCTCTCTGTCTTTCGTCTTTCTCTCTCTGTCTCTTTGTCTCTTTTTCTCTTACTGTCTGTCTGTCTATATCTCCGTGTCTCTGTCTGTCTGTATCTCTCTCTCTCTGTCTCTGTCTCTCTCTCTCTCTCTCTCTCTCTCTCTCTCTCTCTCTCTCTCTCTCTCTCCCTCTCTCTCTCACTCTGTCTCTCTCTCTGTCTTTCTCTCTCTGTCTCTTTGTCTCTTTTCCCCTTACTGTCTGTCTGTCTCTTTTCCCCTTACTGTCTGTCTGTCTCTATCTCCGTGTCTCTGTCTGTCTGTCTGTCTCTCTCTCCCTTTCTCTCTCTCTCAATCTCTCTCTCTCTTTATCTCTCCCCCCTCTCTCTCTCTCTCTCTCTCTCTCTCTCTCTCCCTCTCTCTCTTTCTCTCTGTGTCTCTTTGTCTCTTTTCTCTTACTGTCTGTCTGTCTCTATCTCTGTGTCTCTGTCTGTCTCTCTCTCTCTCTCTCTCTCTCTCTCTCTCTCTCTCTCTCTCTCTCTCTCTTTATCTCTCTCTCTGAACACCTATTTAACACTAACAATGTATAATTATAATGCACATATATCCACGCACGACAGCATACTCACGACGTTAGCACTTCCAAATTATCTCTCTCCCCTCTCTCTATCTCTCCTCTATCTCCCTCGTTTCTCTTTTCCCCTCTCTCCCCCCTCTTTCCCCTTCATCTCTCCCTTCTGTCTGTCGGTATGTTTGTCTGTCGGATTTCTTAAAACGAAGCATTTCATACACCCGCATAATATAAAGTTCATACACTAGCATAGCCTGTGATGTGTTGTGATCAAAGGTACCGGTTCTTGTGACAATATTGACAACCAATAAACAGATATGCATAACATGAACATCCACTTAACCATAATTGCTTATTTTAAAAAAAAATATATTTCCATTTACAAAAAGAATATATCAATTGCGAGGGACACATGATTTGTATTAGAGTTTCCTTGTCATGATGTGGTCTTCCATTAAAAAGCTCGACCATAATAATTGGAGAAAATGAAATGGCGTTTTTTTGTAATGCCATGACAGTTATTGTTGGCCTGGTTGCAATGTGCATCACATGTTTAACAATAATAATATTGTGTTCTTCAATGGATAACTGTATATTCCTCCATATTTTAAACTTAAAATGAGAAAAGAGTAGTGTTAGTGTTAGTAACAAAACCGAAACGTCGCATTCATTGCAGTAAAGAAGTTGACCATCCAAATATCTTGTTTTCCTTTATCTCTTAAAGAAGTTATGGCACACTCAATAACAACAAGAAAAAAACAATAATGTTAATGCTTTGAAAAAAAACCCAAAAAACTACCAGATATTTTTAAAGAATTATTCAAAGTCTAAATGACATAGGGTTCATAAAATCAATAATCAAATTAGCTAATTAATGGAACGAGTCACCCACCCACTGATTAAGCTTTGCCTGTTGTTGCTGAACCATATCCGATAGATATCCAGATGTACATTATGCATATATCTCATAAAGAGGCGACTGTAGAAAAGGCGAAAAAAGAAACTCATGCAACAGTCAATCGATCATTGTAAAACAGATTTCCCCAAGGAATTACCAAACTACGAACATCATCAAACTTTCATACTCTGCTGTACTGTTTGCAGTTTCAGCAAAGGGAAATATCAAATTCAGTCGTGAATTATCCAAACATGACTACAATCGATGAACCAGCAATTATCAATTTGTACTCAAGCGAGAACAGACTATCTTGATACAATAAGTTTAGTGCAGTTTTTATATACACAGGAGAAAAAAATGGTAGAATCCGCTTGCCGGATCCTTCTTGATTCTTCTGAATTCCATCACTTTTTGTCTTTGGATAGTAGTACTTGAGATATTGTAAAAATGGTTTAAATGTAATTACATTAAATGTAAAACCACACAATCGGAACCTAAATCAACAAAAAAAAAAAAAAAACAGGTTTGCAGTACCTTATCAAATTAACCGAACTTTAAAAAAAGAACAATTCTAAGCTGTCGATAAATTTGCCAAGTGATTTTTTACTTTGACTCAACTGCCAGGATTCTAACCAGACGTACAAAATGCGCAGAAACAATACCTTTAGCAATATAAAATACATTAATTCAATGGTAAGATAATTTGACATTGTCGTCGTTAAAAGCAATGGAATGCTTTTAATATTTATTTTTATTTTGGTGATTTAAATTTTTACTTATGTAATCATAATTAAATATATCAAGTCTCCGATCTCAAATAAAAGTATCACATTCCATAGTTTTATATGCGTATATTAACTCATACGTACATATATCTATATATTATTGTTAATATAACCTCTAAGAGTATCACATTTTATAATTACATAGTGTTTCATATCATAAATAATTATATTTTACAGTTATACATTTCATATGTAGATAGTTTGCATACATAATCATATTTTACAGTTATACATTCTCGTATCTCAAATTTGAGTATCGAGTTTGTTATAATACTTTCTTATATCATTGTACAAATTTTGCTCCAACGAATATCAAAACACCACTTTGTCTGTAATATGTAGATATTCTTCCTTTCAAAGCAGTCTCACTCCTGTCATGTCCTTATAGACAATCGGATGAACACTCAAGTTTCAATCTAACAATGTCCTCTATTAGAAATCTCTGTTTGGTATATGTCCTACAATCGATTGAACATTAAGGTTACAATCAAGTCATGTTTCTCATAATTGGGCACTCTATGAAAATCTTCTGAATACCTAATTGCTGTAATATCCTCCTCTTTTTTGTTGTTGTTGAATACTTTACAGAATCAATAAACTTCTAGTCTGTGTGCATGGGTGTTTGAATGGGTGTGAATGATGAATTATGGTGTTTTTTTGTTGTTTTTTTGTTTGATTTTTAAAAGTTTTTGTGCTTAGTATTTATGTAACCATGTAACCAATTAATACATTTATGCCAAATGTTGAAAAAAAAATCAATAAATAAATTAAAAAAAAAAATCATCATAATTAATGTTTCTGAAATATACCTTACAATCGGCTGAATTCTAAGGAATTCTGAAATACACTCGCCCGCAAATGAAACGTCACTACATTTTCAACAGTGTAAAAACCAAAACACTGCTGTCGTAGAAAGTCGATTTGAAATGCTTCATCTAGGAACATGTTTTTTAAAGAGTCACTCGTGTGTGTGACTCAAAATGGTTTTTAGCCAGAATATTTGTCATTTAATTTAAACATTCATAAACTGTATAAATTTAATGAATAAAGGATGTTGTCGATCTGAATAACCTCCTGATCACTTAAATTTGTTAACACGTCTTTATTGTAAGACGTCATACATCAAGGCAAAAAAGTTCTTTTAAACCCTCCAATCTCCGTCTATTTAAGGAGATTCGCAAACGACGACTTTTAAAATTCTTAAAACGTGTGTTTTTGAAAAATATGAACAGATAATCTTTTTGAATTTTAACATTTTGTTCATTTGGCTTCTTAAGACATGATTTATCTCTGTTTTAGTCGTGTTTATCACTCGTGGATTGAATTATCTTCCATTTTGTACGGGAGCGTTTCTTTTGCGCCTGAGTGTTTATCTTACAATCGGCTGAATTCTAAGGTTCCCGTCTCACAGGGTCCGTTATCAGAAATCTATATGTTTGGGGGAATTATACTAACCATCAACGATTGCTGACATTCCGGACTATTTACTAAGTGGGTCGGTAGCATAAAGAGGCAGATTTAACAGCGAAGCATTAACACGCGGGACTTAGTAAGTCAATTTGGACCTCATAAATCACTTACAAAATGTGTCAACCAACATCCTCGATCTCCCGGGGGTCTTGTTATATAATGTCCCAACGGTTTTCGAAGATATCATCCAACGATTTTGCGAATTGTTTAGCGCGTTGGACTTAGGATCAAGAGGTCAAGAAGTCCGAGGTTCGAATTTGACTGCAATAAAATCATGGTTCGCTGGATCGAGCTGGTGCTCGCAGGGATTCACCGCAATGTATTGCCATAGTGGTGTCGCGGTCTTTCTCCATGCACAACTTCTAACATCAGTGCTATTAGTGTATTATCCTTGAAAGGAGGTAAACCCATATCAACTCAAACAAGTTTAAACAACAACGAACCCGGAGATGTCGATTCATGTGTATGCCATATGTGTTCGGTTACTGTCTTGCAAATAATCTAAAAAACATGTTTTTTTTTGGTTTCGTTCAACGTAACTGCATTTTTTCACTTACGGCTCTTCATCGGAGTGCCATGTGATTCCCAAGTTTATTGTACATTGCCTCGACATTTGTCACTATAGTTAAAATCACAGAGGCATGCTTCTCTCGCTGAGGTTATACCCTTCAAATTTGCTATCCGGGAAGAGGTTGCCAGATAGGTTAAGGAAGAGGTTGCCAGATAGGTAAAGAAAGAGGATGCCAGATAGGTAAATATTAAATTAAAATTAAAAAATTCCTTTTTGCGATATTTGTTGTCAAATGAATTGGACGAAAACATTTTAAATGTTAGTTCCAAATACAACATTTAGACACAATCTCATTAAAATCATATCTTTGATTCATTCCCAAGGTTAAGCTTAAAAAATTTGGGTTGTCACTCATCCAAGATCTAACGGAATCCCGTGGAGCCCCGTGTCCGCTTTCAGAAATCTGAAAGCATGCATTTTCAACGGGATCGTTACAACTTCCGGCGAACACGCAGCTTATCGGGATTCTGTCAGATCTTGGATTAGTGACAACTCAATTATGTCTAGCCTTATAGGAACGAATCAAAGATATGATTTTAATGAGATTACATTTAGACATTAAAGGGGCAGTAGCACGTTTTTTCACTCAAATAAGTCGATGAAATGTAGTTGAAAGATAATGTCACTAATAGAAAAACACCCTTCTCTCTTCGGAAAATCAACTTAAAAATGAGTGTTCATGGTTCGGTAAAGTCATGAGAATCGTTTTTGTAATTAGAAATATTAAAATGTGTTCACAATAAAATGGCCGCCATGCAAATTTTACTTCATACGCAACTTCGTTATTACCGCTACTGATAATTGGTTTGTTTTATAAGATGTTTTACCCTCTAAAGTAAATTTAAATGACATTAACTATCATTATAAATCGGAAATTTAAAAAAATAAAATTTGCAAAAAACGTGCTACTGCCCCTTTAAATACTTGTATACTGACCGGAGGCCTAAAGTACAATAAACATCTTTGAGAGAATATTAATCAAATTATCCTCTATCGAGTAATTGAGGTAACATAAAACTATCATTGTTTGACACAGGATTTTACTAAATCAAAAGTTTACAGGATGAACTTTTTATTCAGTTATTCAGTTATATAACTGTAAACATAGGAGTTGTGACAGCAATATATTACTCAAGAAAACTCCAAAGTCTTTTGGCTGATTGATTAACACAATTGTATATTTATTACTTAACACATAAGTACCCCACTTCCTGTTTCAGACAACACGCCACTCTATCTGATAGCCACTTAATTACCTCATACAAACAACTGCGAGTGACAATCGATTGTATATCGACACCCAGAGTTTGAAGTGCATTGAAAGGGAGATTACATTCAATAATTAAAGGGATGGTTCTGTCGCCATATTTGATTTTTTTTGCATTGCGTGAATGAAAACTATATTGTACCTAATTTTACAACTTGTTAATCACTTAAGACATACACTGATAGAGTATTCATACAGTAACGCATAACATGTCATACAACTAATAAACAATTTGCTGTTATGCTGTAGCGAAGTTTTCCCCACTCGCAACGCCGATGAATGGCTTCAGTTCTCATTGTTTTATTTTTCAACACATGTGCGCTTGTGTTTATCAAGTTGTGAAATTTAAAGTCATCAATTATTACCTTCATTACTATCTTTCAGTTTGACTATGTTTTAATCATGTATTAATAACATATGTGTGTTAACAGGAATATCCTCTTGAATTTCGTTTCCACAAAAAATACCCCGATAGAACCCTCCTTTTAACTGAGAAAGGTGCAGGTAACGAATTTAAAACGAAATCAGCCTAGAAACACCAGAAGAGTTGACTGCGTAGTTAATTAATTTATTTAGCCAATTTATGTCCTGAATTCAATTTCAGTAAATATCGAATTTCATCGACAATTTATTTGTTCTTGTTTTTCAGATTTCTTATAAGCATTATCTGCTGGTGGAATCCGTTTGCCGGATCCTTCCGATTCTTTCGGATCCGCCAATATTTGGGAGAATAAGGAGGGATCCGGCAAATGGATTCCTACACATTTTGTCCTGTGTATATTGAAACATTTGAATTATATGAACATCGGAACAACTGAACATGCATTATGCATAGGTTTTGAACTGACAACATAAACGTATTAATCTATAGTGTAAATATCATTTATGTAACTGTCAACATTTATCCTGGCAAAGAATATATTTATCCCTTTGAATAGTATAACTTTATTAAGAACATTAAAAATACCGTGACGTCACAGAGTAATCTAAAATACGAATCCAAACTGAATCAAGTTAATATTAAAGCCAACTCATTTAATTATTGATTTGGTGAACATCTTCATCTTCTGTTAAATCCCGCCAGAGGCACGGCAACTTTGTCTGCAGTAGAGAAGTGTTCTACACGCAGTAAGGTTTGGGTGCAATGCTACACTGAAATTCAGAGCAGTACCACCCATGGTTCGATAGTTCCAGTCGATGCTCGCAGGTTTCACCGCAATGCATAACCTCATAGCGTTGCAGCTTTTCTCCCTGCCATAATAGTAGCAGCTGCGAAATAAGTGAAACACTCTTGAAAGCGGCGTTAAACCCCAACTCACCTCACCATTTGTTAACATCATTTAATATAAAGTTTCAAGATAATTGCCATGAATATTTCATTGAAGATACCAGATAAGAGATATGAGAAGATAATTGACAGATAATTATATATATATTACTTCAGTTAGCGGCTACTACACATGCGGAGTTTCAGATGTGATGAAGGGTTGTGGAGCTGTCTGGAAGCAGACCTATCTCTGAACAAAGTCCGTATCCATCACGTTTCTAAGGAAACGGAAAAACAAATAAAATTTCAGAAATCTGAAAATATCAAAAGGCACCACTCCAGTAGGTGGGTCATACACATGGGCAGTTTCAGAAAGATATCATGAAAGGTCTGCTCCGGAAACGAAATGATTACGGACGGACGGGCAGACGGACAGACGGACGACTATATCCGACAGTATTACATACCGTTGGGATAAAATGCAGCCAATAACAACGAAACAATAGTTGAAATGTATGATAATCCCCATGTTAGACTCGATTTGGACATTTCAATGACAGACATATTTTCGTATTTCATGTCATTCTTTGTCAATAGCATATTTCTTTAAACTAGTGACTTTGATATGGCATTGTAAAAAACGACTTTGTATTATGAGAATGTCCCTAATATTTCTTAATGATAATTTCCTTTATCTATTTCTAAATAAATAAACCCCATACTTTTAGACTTTTAGATATTTCGTGTTTATAACGACCATGCATAGCTTCGAGAATGTCACTGAAATGCCATCCATGAAATATCATTGAAACTAATAAGGATATGAAACTTTAACATTGGTTGAATTGAAATAAGATATGAAACTGATTAAAATCTCTTTAAAAAACTAAATCAAACTCATTACTGCAGACTATACATCAACATGAACCATTCGACATTTGTACATGTGTACATACCAATAACCATCATGGAAATAAATTTGATCCGTTCAGTATTTCGCCAATTTATTTTCAAATAATCAAATAATGATTAATAATTCATATTTAGTGTTAGAGGAATGACAAACTGTCATTTGCCCCAGCTTATCCATAATTTTGTTTTGCACAATGTGAAAATGAGAAAAGCGCTGCATTTTACTAATTATATATCATATATTTAATATTTAATATATATTGTATATGCGTTAATAAATATTGATATGATTCCGCTCATGTTTACATCGTAGGTACGAATATCGTACACAGGACAAAAAGTGGTGGAATCCGCTTGCCGGATCCCTCCGGAAATTGCCGGATTCGCCCCAAAGGTAGGCAGATTCCAACGAAACAGTGGACATGTTTGTATGTCAAGCTACAGTTTGTTTTATCAATGTACTTTACTTCAAGTGACGATCGATGTACTGACAATCAAGTGCATATCAACATGAGTGAATAACTTTGTGAATACGAAAGTCATGAATAATTGATTTTAAGTGAAAATCGAACAAGACAATAGCAGACACGTAGACAGACACTTCGTCATTCAGTTGTGATATTTGTCGATTGAGTCTTATTCAACCAATAGAAAAAATTACCGATTTCTTTCTGTTTACAAAATCAACTTCGAAATAATTTGGATCATCGAGTGATATATTTACAAAATGTAACTCAATAAAAGATTAAAATAAATTCAAAATGCTTAAGTTCAATAACTTACCTATAATGGCATAGTCTAATGTTTGGCAGTAAATACGGTAAAAAATAGAGCCACTGGATCTGTAGCTCATCAGGCTTTATATACATTAACCCCTTCAAATAGAGACACACTTTAAGATTTAATTCATCACTGTTGTTTCCTTTAAATTACCTCCCTTTGAAGAGCACATACAATTTCAAGATGAAAATAGCTTCTCAGGTCATGACCTTTGTGACCTATATTTGAGGTCGCATGATCACGAATTCTACAATTTAGAATCCTCATTGACCAAGGAGTCTGTACACAACTTTTCTGCTCTCTAGACCTTTTGCAACTGGAGAAGAAGATGAAAATAGGTTTTTAAGGCCGTGCCCCCTGTGACCCCATTTAGGGTCAGGGGCTACGAAATCTACAATTTATAATCTCCATTAGCCTAGGAGTCTGCACAAACCATTTCAGCTTTCTAGACCTTTTGGAACTTTCGGAAAAGATGAAAATAGGTTTTTAAAGTCGTGACCCCTGTGACCCTATTTGGGGTCACGGGGTCACGAAATCTACAATGTAGAATCCTCATTGGTCAAGGAGTCTGTACACAACTTTTCAGCTCCCAAGACCTTTTGCCACTGGATGAGAAGATGAAAATAGTTTTTTTTAAGGTTGTGACCCCTGAGACCTTATTTGGGATCAAGGGGTCACGAAATGTACAAATTTAGAATCCCCATTAGCCAAGGATTTTGCACACAGCTTTTCAGCTCTCTAGATCTTTTGGCACTGGATAAGTAAATTAATATAGGTTTTTAAGGTTGTGTCACCTGTGACCCTAGCTATTTGGGGTCAGGGGGTCACGAAATCCCCATTGGCCAAGGAGTCTGTACATAAAATTTCAGCTCCCTAGACCAAGTGGTTCTGGAGAAGAAGACGAAAATGCAAAAGGTTTACAGACGCACTGACGGACGGATGGACGGATGGACGGATGGACGGAAGCCGGACACCATGCCATAAGCCCATTGGGCCTTTCAGGCCAGATGAGCTAAAACGCAGTATATAATGTGAAAAAGCAGTAAACACGTTGAAAAACAGTTGTGATCTTCCAGAATGAGTCATTTATTTTTAATTTTAATGATATCTGAAAAAAAGAATAATGTTCAAAAGTTCGTTTCCATACCATGTTTCGACTTCGTGTTACTAATTGAAACATACATCCCTTTTATGTAGATGACATATACAGTTCTCAAGGTTTATCAGAAATAATTTACAAAGGCAACATCATGCCGAATGCACAGAAAATTTAAATGATTAATTCAAAAACAATTTAGAATTCAAAGTATTTTCAACTTCAGTCATGATAATTCGTAAGTGATACAACAATGCTAATAGCTTTCACGAAATCATTTTATGAATTATGAAGAGGGCACTTAAATAGCCTTGAAACATTTAGCAAAGAACATTTATGTAAATTAATTACAACTTCACCGAGAATAAAGCTGCAACATTATTCTAAGATAAATAAAAGACTGCACAATTTCTTGAATTTCTTATCTTGGTTTCTAAATTCATAATGGCAAACATGACGTCTTACCATCTTGTACAATGTACGTCGTGAATTATCTTCAATAACAACAATTTTAGAATTCATTTGAGATAAATGTTTGAAATGTTTATAAAGGAATATTCATAAAATTAATAGATAGTCAATGTAACAGTTGTTATCTATCTTGCCTTCACAGGTCAAAAAGTGGTGGAATCCGCTTGCCGGGCCCTTCTGGATTCTTTCAGATCCGCCAATATTTAGGAGAATACGGAAGGAACGGGCAAATGGATTCCACCACATTTTGTCCTCTGTTTTTAAATTAATGTTTCAGACAGCCTGTTATTATTTCATTCTATCGTATCTTCAATCCTACTTAAATATAACTGAACATTTTAAAATGTAAATGTAAGGAAACATAGTTTGTACGTTGTTTATGTGCAAAGTAAAATGTTTGGACATTTAGGATTACCTGACACCTCGACTTAATCTTGCTTTGTACGGACAAAAAAACATCATGTAAACTCAAATTCAGTCTATTGAATGTTTATAATTATACTTTATAGTTTTAATAATTTGTATTGAGATAATCTAGACTTGTTGAATAAGGATCTAGGTAGGGCTGCACAATTGGATCATTAAAGGCGCTGTAGCAAGTTTTT
Source organism: Gibbula magus (assembly GCA_936450465.1). Classification (NCBI taxonomy): domain Eukaryota; kingdom Metazoa; phylum Mollusca; class Gastropoda; order Trochida; family Trochidae; genus Gibbula; species Gibbula magus. Next base: position 17,245,354 of record OW388301.1, on the reverse strand, counting down.
TGCATATTAATTTTTCTCAAATTTGTCATTTATTATTAAAGTGTATACAATATATTATTACATAGTTACCTTAGAGGTTAAAACATCTCAGTACACGATCGATATAAGACGTATAAACAGAAAACACAAGAAATGGTTATTGATATTTGTAGAAAATGGAGCGTGGAACTCGTATGTGGAACTCGTAAGTGTGAGAGGTAGATTTGTAGGTCATATGCTATTTTGAGAGTTCAGACAGCAGGATGGTTGACCATTTCATCATTGTGCCATATGTAAAACTCTAAGTCTAAACTTTAAGTGTTTAGGTATCGTTACACCAGTCAGATGACTTGAACTACCTTCGAGCGACCATTTTTACATTAAAACCTTTTGTTGATCCCCGAAATCCGTGACGTGAGCATTATATGCGTAGGAATTCCCCACGTATTGCATGTAAACAAGACAAAATAGCCGACCGATCACGCACGTTGATTACCGACGAGCAAGTTTATCAGACTCGGATAACAGAAAAGGAAATATGTTTGTAAGTGAGAAAGGCGAAATTTAATTTAGGGGATGCAACCGATGGATAGTAGCAGCTTTTAACTTGACAAGATTACATGTCGACAGCTGTCTTATTGATTTTCGCGATCGCCCAACAATCTTTTGCGCGCCGTCGCAAATAAAACGCCCCTTTCTATTTATAGCAATAAGCCCTTTCGGTTAAAGTCTATATTTTCACTCATAACGTTCCGATGTTCTTGGGGATAGTTGCAATGTTTTGCTAGATATATAAGGAATACGTTAAAATCAGTTTCAAAATTATTTAAATTTGATGAACTTTGATCATGAATCTTTAAACATGATACTTTCATACATATTTTCATGAATGAATCTCTCGTAGTAAATTTTTCTCGTACCCTATGACATTTCCTTGCTGGAGGGACTGTTTGGCTGAAAGGATCAGCCTAGTGTACATGGAATCAATCCCTGTAGATGGAACCCAAGAAGCTTCTCTTCGGGATTCAGGTCAGATTTACCTCGACATTGGGGCTGGATAGCGCAGTGGTTAAGCCCTTCGGCTTCGGATCAATAGGTCCGGGGTTCGAATCCCGCCAGGGGCACAGCAACTTTGTCTGCAGTAGAGAACCGTTCTACATGCAGTAAGGTCTAGGTGCAATGCTACACTGAATTTCAGCGTAGTACCATCCATGGTTCGCTAGTTCCAGCCAATATTCGCAGGTTCACGGCAATGCATAGCCACATGGCGTTGCGGGCTTTCTCCCTGCCATAATACGAGCAGCAGCGATATAAGTGAAATACTATTGAAAGTGGCGTTAAACCCCAACTCACCTCAACTACCTCGGCCTTACCATATTTTGTAACACCACAAAATTACAAGATACTTCTAAAGTCCAAAAATACAAAGACGAGGATAGACTGAGCTAGTGGCTGTGGTTCCATTATCAGCTACTAATCAAAACTGTGTGCATTTGTCTTGCATCACCACGACACACGAGCATACTTACACTGGTTGACAGACAGACATTCCAGTCTACTAGTTACGTGCTAATTTATTACACGAGTACAAGTGACATCTCGTGCAAAATTCATGTTACCGGCGAATGTAAAATTACTCTTGCCCCTTACCATGAATAATCTTCTCAGTGCTTGTGTTCGTGTTTTTTTGATCATCGGATTTGAAAGTGTTGTGAAATGAAATGCTGCTGTATATCACTATAATAGAATGCTCTCACGTTCTTGCCAGCTGTGTCTCTCTGGAATTACAATGATAAAGGGCGAAGTGTTGTCAACATGTACTGGATAATGTTTGATTATTTAACATTTAGTGTTGTGAAATTGAATACAGTCTCTACGTTACCACTAGCATCTGCTCATTCTATTAGATTAGTGGAACCTGCAATGAGCATACATCACAAAATTGTGTTTATATTTCTTAGACCTTAGACTATCAATTTAACTTACTTTTCATAAGTTCTTGATATCATGTGAGTATAGCCATTCAGTAAAGGTTTGTACACTCTTCACCAGATCTTATTCTCATCTAATGACATATCCATGTTAATGGCGTAAGCTGCTTTGATGTCGGCCCTGACCATGAATACCGTTTCAAAGTTTTGTTTCAAAGAACTGAATATCATTTGATCTGGATTGACATTTAGTGTTGTGAAATTTTGTAATGTTTGTATTACATGTGCATACATACTACCTTTTTAAAAAAATCTATGTTATTTGGGCTGCGTATCTGCACACTCAGTCCTCAGTATTGATACAATTTTCATATTTATTTTAATATTCGTGATATCAGTTGACCTGGTTTGGCATTTAGTGTTGTGAAATTGAATACTTTTGATAATAGCTGCTGATCTCACGGAATCTAATTATATGGTACAAAATATAATTTTCATCAAAAGAAATACATCAACGATTCATGGGGATAACTGTGCATAAGCCACGCAGCTCAATCCATACGGGAAATGCCTTTATTCGATGCAGATCGATATATACGGGAACACGCTTATTATCGATATCAATTCGATTCGTGCGGAAAAATCGTTTGGACTATTGAATACATTCATTCATGGTATTGGATACATAAACAAATCGATAAACTCACAACACAAAATATGGATTCGGTGAAATGATTTTGCTTGCTCAAATAGATTTAATCATATTCGGACATGCACATAGCTTTAAGAATATACCTGCAGTGAAGTTCATGCCATCAGAAAACAAGATTTCTTCACAACGCCCTTTTTATTATGAACATTCACGGCGTTTCGGAGTATATGCTAACTTCATCATCAGGTGGACTGTGATTCCACGTGAATAAGGAGTAATAAAGATGTCGTTAGCCAGAAATGTTGTTATCTTACAATTACCAACTCCTGTTCTTACTGCCACCCAAAGACTGTTATGTTTGTATAGAATGGATTACATCGATTCATCATACAATGTTTCAAAATCTCGGAAATCGAAAGTTCCTTTAATATAACCATAAACTATGGTTGGTATTTATTGACAGAAGTTAACTCGATCAATGGAGTGTTAGAGGGCATAATAATGAATATAAAATAACATCTAATGAAGTAAGTGTGTAACAAGGATACGGCATGAATATTCAAATTTCATTCAAATGACAACATAAACTAGTTTATTCGGTGAAAGCACTTGCTCCCAGGTCTTATCAGTGCCTACTAATAGCCTGAATTAATTGGCAACATAAACCGTATTATTGAATCGACGGTCCTTCTTGTTATATGAAATGTCATCACAGAGGCAGTGCCGTATTGCTGTGTTATGAAACATGGAAATAAATATTTAGTATTAATGACAGAATCATTGCATATACCTCTAAGATAGAGGGTTAAATTTAATAACTATATTATTCAGGCAATGGGGTCTTCTTTCTCTATGAAACTTCATCACTTACTGATAATTGATATAACTCGAATTATTATATCTTATATCGATTTAGAGAAGAATGGAAGCATTGACATCGACATCAACTAAATAACAGTGCATTGGTACGAGGGTAGCTAGAAGATGTGATATATGCATAAACACGGCATATATAGGAATGGTGTTTGTTGCACAATGATAAATGACAAATCGTGTGATCTGTTTATATTATGTTCTATGGGTTCCATGGTAAATAAAAAAATAATGTAAATCCTTCGTAGTAAATGGTAAACCATATGATCTGGACTATGGGCAATATTAAATCATATGTTCAATTTTTATCATATTCGTTTCATGGTAAATAATGTAAGTAATGAACAAAGATAAACCATATGATTTGGACTATATATGAAAATAAAAAAAATATATATTGCATGCTATGGCCTTGGCAAATATGAACAGGTGAATAAGTTATCTACACCATTGTAAACAATACATTGTTTACAATAAGGAAAACACTATGGTATGGTAAATACGAAACGTTGTCATCAAAACGTTATGGTACCTCAATACAGAATGTACGAACTGTGAAAAATAGCTAGGAAATTTGAATTGTCAAATATTGAAATATACACATGGTACATATAAATTGTGCATTACATCATAGTAAATACGATACATTTGATAATGGAATAATGACATAGTGACATGACACAGCTGCACAACATTAAGAAAATTATCGGCATAATTAAATGACAATTTATGACCTGATAATAATACGCCGTATGCATAAACAGCATACTATTAGAACGTGTATGTAGCACATTAACCTAAATGACATCTGGTATAAACGTACGTACCATATTTATAAGTTAGAAGTCAGCTAAAGGATGATGAGTTAAAGTCTATTTGTGAAAATGTGATAATAATTATAATACAAATATGTTTATAAAAACGATAAATTTTGTTAATTTTATAATGATCAAAGACAATAGAGGCTATCTAAAGGTACGATGATAACATATGTTCCATGGCAACTGACATTAATTTATGAATATGTTCCATTGATATCAATGTATATCATGTTATTGATTGTGACAAGTTTTGATATAACTGATATGTGGTAAATAAGTGAACTGGGCGACTTTGAATGTGTAAATATTTTACATTTCTGTTTTACAAAGACATACATGTTTATGTATGACATACAAGAAATGTTCATATTCATGTAACGTCATGGTGCTTGGTATATAAGAACCAACGTCTTGGAAAATGTGTGTAAAGTATACGAAAACAATACACACGATGTCAACTTGTTTCCTTAAAGGCACATTAGCAAAGGACTATCAATGTAAAACGAAAATGTGTCTAAATATACATTTTAAATATGAAATGTTCATGTTCATGTAACGTCATGGTGCTTGGTATAAAAGAACCAACTTACCTCTTCGGAAATGTGTGTAAAGTATACGAAAAAACTGACTGTACACACGATGTCAACATGTTTTCTTAAAGGCACAGTAGCAAAGGACCATCAAGGTAAACCGAAATTGTGTACATTAAATATACATTTTAAATATGAAATATGTATGCATATAATGAATATGGTGTATCCTCTATGTATATCATGTCCACAAAGAGCACATGCATATTTTGTTTTCATTTTTAAAAAAAAAAGTAAGTAACATATAAATCAACCTACCTCGGGTGGTTATCAACCTCACTATCTGATGGATGTGTGGTATAATCCTCCAATAACTGACGTCGACAAGGGGACGGCGATGACGTCATTTTGAACAAGATGACGTCACAGATGCATAAGCACAAAACACAATGTAGATACGTTATCCAATACTCTAATAGAACAATGCTTTCCTCTACACTGTGACAGCAGGTGACACCTACTGTTCAGCAGGCAAAGGGTTAAGTTTTCACACAATATGGTGTTTCTCACTTATTTATGGTGTGTCTGTTGGTGACAGTCGAAGTATCCGATCCTATGTGATTCCTTATTCCTTGGTATTTTGTGAGTATAACATGTACATATCAAGTATCCATTTCTTTAAGATTGATTCTGTATTCCTTGAAATAAGTTCTTATTCTTTGGTATGATATAATTCTTTGATTTTCGGAACTAGCACATGCAAAGTTGAAGTATCCAATACTTTGAATTAGCTTCGTAATCCTTGAAATTGTCACAGAATTCATCAAATAAACAGGGCACGCAAGTGCAAAATCCAATGTTATAAAGAAGCAAAATGATACGTGATAAATATGATTCCTTCTTCCTGTGTAAATGATACTCCTATGACGATGATATCCAATTATCAGCTATTTGTTTCCATCTGAATAGCTCAATTGAAATATGTTCCAAAGTAGCTATAATACACTATAAAGGAAACTAATAGCTCAGATCACTGAGTGTATTCCATATCAGATTAACACAGCACACGAGTGGAATACCAAACTTGAAATTAAAGAAATAAAGGATATTCGCTACTCCTTATATGCAAACGCAATAAGTATACCACACGTAAATTGTCACACAAGGAGAAACGAAAAGCTCGGCAGAACTTTTTTGCACAATTAGAACAAATCAGGAATTTTTTTGCTTGAATAGCAACCAATGCTGATTTCTCCAAGTTAACAATCATGGACTATAAGAATAAGTTGATCACCCTGATGTTATTCACGTCGTGGACATAGCACAGCTAATGCAAATGATCTCTCTTCAGGAATAGGTTGGTCTAATGATGGCATTGTCTTTGTGCGAATAGCACAGATAATGCAAATGATTTCACTTCAGGAATACATGGTCAGTGTGATGTAGGTTTCGTCGGTTGAATGACACAGATAAACCAAGAGATTCCAAGGAATTCCTACAAGAGCCCATCCAGCATAACACAACCACGTGTCTAGAACTACAAGCAGAGCTGTCTAAATATAAACAGCCAGCAACAGGAAACCCAACGCTTTGTGGAATTCGTCCTTACACGCTCCGACATCGATATCTTAGTCTCTCGGAAGTACGGCTTTAATAATTGATGCGCACCTTTTCTTGACGGATGTTATGTCTACCTTATAGAAGTTGTCATAATGTTCCATAATGGTATCGTCATGTTGTCAATGTTTGTTATATATGATGTGATGCGATTGTCATTGTTTATATACATACGTCACATGCATCAACATCTAAGTTTAGAAACCATTCAGTTTTATTTCATGATCGATCACTGTCAAACTGATACAGTTATCTAAGTATATAAGGGGAATCAACGGAGCTATTTGCACTATAATCCTGAAAATATATGGTTATTTTACTAATCTTCCACTCATATCATCACATCACAGTCTATATTCTTTGATTGCATCATATATTGGATCACTCGACTGCGTAATCTGGTTTCATGTCTTTTATCTTATTTTTAAATATTATTTCCTAACTTCATTTGGTTTATTCATTCTAATAGATTGCGAATCTCTTCATTCCATCTTATTCATAATTATTTTGATATGCATGTTTTTACTATTTTAAGGGTAAACTTAAATATTATGCACTTGATCCCCAATGTAAATATTTAACTGCGAGTTGAACAATTTATGCTCAAAATTTGAAATTGTTACAAACAAGTCATAGAGGAAATATATGTGATGTAGATATAAACCTACACCTATGCAACAAATTGCAATAATGCAAGAAACATTACAATTAAAACGATTCTTACTTTAAAAGAAAGTTTATCGTTTTCCATATGCTGCAATATATGAGAAGAGCTCGCACATATACACCTAAGCTAATATATATATTTCTCTGTATCTAACCTCTATGTAAGCAATTCTCAATTATAACATTTGATTACTCGACGAGTGGCATGTCAATTTCATGTCAAATAATATATCTTAATATGGCTCATATAAGATGTCAAGGTTACTGCTACTTACTGTTAGACACTGTCTATTCTTATGAGTACTAACAATCTTATTCTTCTTGTTCACTTTAGTACCGAGAGCTAACATGCTAATGTTACCAGCCGGTGCAGTATCATATCCAAGCCTGGCATTCAGGACAGATGTTGCACCCAGCGAAACAGTTACATTACATTTAATTGATTGTATTCGCCATGTGGTATTATAGGTAATTGTAGCAAAATGCATACATGCTTTTGCAAACGATCTAAGCGCTATTATTTGCTCAAGGTGATTTTTACAACTCTTACACAGTCCAAAATAAAGACTAAAACGTAGCAGTCGGAACAGTTTGATTAGATTAGATCAAAACTCCTTACAGCGTGGTTACAACATATGCTGTTTCACAATAAGAGAAGCTCTAAAAATCAATAACGTAACGCATACCATACTTGAATGAACTCCAAACACCACGTGGGATAATTACAACACAAGCATTGCTTCACAATGGGAGAAGCTCCGAACATCAATTCTTAGATATCCCTTTAATGAATTCCGAACTCCTCACAATGAGCACAGCTCTGAACATCAATGATTTTGAAACTCCGGATACTTCACAAAATATACCCAATGGCTGATATACTATAGAAGCTCCGGACATCAACAAACGTAAATATTCCTCAATGAACGTTCAACGCAATCACTTCTTCCAAATAGAAGCAGCTAAGAATGTCGTCCACTTGACTGATAACTAACAGTCTCTTGGAATTACCTATCACAATCCTCTAATCAGAGTTGCATGAACGGATCCTTAGCTGAGATTATCTGTATAGATACATGTCAATCGTCACTGAAAGTCCTTCATCTGAATGGATTATCCTCCTTAACCAAATAGTAACAGAATATTGGAACATCAGACACAATCTTTAATCCGCACCTTCGAGGACTCGTTGCTTAGGCATCCGTCAAAAGCACATAGCAATTCACCGATGGGCTGATATCCAAGTTGCAGCCTCTTGGAATAATCCGACAGAACCTTTTAATCAGACATAATGGGATTCTTTGGTTAACTTTCCATCGATATACAAGGGGCGTTCCCGATCAGCTGATCGTTGGAATACGCAAACGCAACCTTGTAATCAGAGGCTGAAGGGATTTTTTCCTTAGACATCCATCCACACATAGCAAGGATACGTTCCGATCAGCTGATTAACAAGTAATATATTCTTGGAATAATCCGATACCCTCTCTTAATCAGTTGCATATAGGATTCCATCAATAAACGCACAGCAACGGATGAGTTGACTTACATATGGCAGCATTTTTTAATAACCCGACACAACCTTTTAATCAGAACATGATAAAACTTGTAGTTTAAACATTCATCAATAGACACATCCTCAATCAGCTGCCCCCAGAGTATCAGATTTTTTAAATAATCCGAAACATTCTCTCAGGCGCGAGAGTTGTAGATTCTTGAACTAATTCGAAACATCCCGTTAATTAGTTGCTGACAGGACCCGATGCATAGAAATCCATCAACACTCATTACAGGGGATCATAGTGGATCATATGATCAAAGAGGTGTTGAGTCGTGGAATGATCCAACACAACCTTTTATTCAGCGCCTTCTAGGACTCTGCTTAGAACTCCATCAATAAACACATGGTTCGGGGGTCCTTTCTCAGACTATGAGAAATGAGAACTGACTCTGATGACTTGACCGGTGATAAAGCGAGAACTCTTTACACTCATTGAATCTTCGATCCGACATGTAACAATCGATCTGTGACTGGTACAATCAGGACTGCTTTGTGGTTGTAGCTCGGTGTGTTCAACTGTGACAAGATTCCACGCCATTCTATGTCAACACTGACTTACATAATCAGCTTGTGCAACGAAGGACTACGTGACATATATGCTGTTGTTTAATTGCATCATCTCCTGTGTCAGGTCTCTTTCAATGTAAACGTTAACATGCACATCCAAGATGTACATAGACCAATGACATGGCGCTTGGCTGTTTTAAATGCAACCCCTAATGAATTGTAATACAATTCCAGGTTTCAGTATGTAAAACAACAGTTTCTACTCCAAGATGTACACATGGAAATTGATTTTGCTTCCTGCTTTCGTTTAAAATCACTCAATTTCACGATCAGGATGTACAACGAGAAACTACATAAGTTTTATATTGCATTCAAATTCCATTCTCCTTTGTCATATAAAACAATTACGGGTCACTCTTTGTAAAGGCACTAAGTTCCATTTTCAGAGTGACAAGGAAATTGATTTTTATGTCGGTCCGTATCGCTATGACTGAACTTCTAGTTTGTAAACAATCTCACTGGAACGAGGTGCACAGAGGAAATTCGTATATGTTTGTTCAAGTTTGAGGACCCCTAGGATGATCACAGAGCACTATTTGTGTACATATTTAACATTTTACAAAATCATCACTTTTAGGCTATCTGTTTTTCTCTGGAACCACAGTAAACGAATATGACAAATCTTAAAATGAGATTGCTTAACACACATGACACTGGCGGTTAATTTTCAGGTGCACTTTTCATGTGCAACATGAAAGCATTGAGTTTAAGCTTAGTAGACGTGATTCGCTGACTAAAACTGTTCATGCCTCTTAAACAAACACACATCATGTGGAGGGAAATTCACTCGTGGAGGTATGTATCGTTTTCAAGCAGAATGAACTACTGATCACTGATCAAGAAGTCACAAAATGAGATGTCACAGAATGAGAGGTCACAGAACGACAGGTCACATAATCAGAGGTCACAGAATAATACGTCACAGAAAGACAGATCACAGAACGACAGCTCAAAGAATGACAGCTTACAGAATGAATTAATCAGAATCTATGATGCATGAAGACTGTGAAGAATGAAGAATATGAAGAACATCTCATATCGATGTGAAACCATTTTCCCCACAAGTAAGATTATTTTATATCAAACCCATTCAGGAGCATTCAAGTCCATGATTTCGCCAAAGGACCACCTCAGTCATTCAATTATTCTCTGTAAAATCACGTACAGAAACGCCTTTGCAATCGAACCACAGCCAAATATCTGGAGTCCCGGAAGCAATTCCACATCTCCAAGAGTTGTCAAACACACGTGGCGTGGTGTTCGTAAGCAGTGGTCCAATCCTGACAACATACAACCTTTAAGATACGATAGCCTAGTTTTGCCTTCTCGGATCTGCAGGAAGAAAATATTTTAGCCCGTCACTGTGAATCTAGGAAAATATTGATCGCACAAAGTGGCTTTCGGTCCGATGGCCACTTCCCAACGAGAAGACGTACCGTTGTCTAAATTTGCACTATAGCAACCAGCCAGGTCCAATTTAAGGGAAGGCTCCCACGAGTACTGGAGTATCACTAGCATGATTCCAGGTATAATAATTGGACTATTGAGTTTTCGACAAAAAAAAAAAAATATATATATATATATATATATATATATATATATATATATATATATATATATATATATACACACTGTTGAAAAGACTTGTAAACATCATTAAAATGATATCTACAGCAAGTGTCGTCTGAAGTATTTAATTTTATAAAAATTTACTTCACGTGAGACCTTCCTCAACTTTTTCATATATATATATATATATATATATATATATATATATATATATATGCACAAAAAGTCAAATGTCCAGGTTTATGGCAGCTTCAATATATTAAAAAAATAAAAACATAACGCCGAGTTATATATACGTGTCAGATGCATTATATATTTGATTTTGAATGTGTTTGAAATAAATATGCCGTGCTCTGGCATAAACAATCACATTTCAAAACCATGAATGTTAGTGGTACAATCAATCTTTATTCAATACTTAGAGGCCTCAGGCCAATGGTACAAAACTTACAAAAAGATCCACATGCAAATATACATAGAAAATTCCTTTACAGAGATCACTCTATCATAAATTACCATTTCAAACAGTAACATTTAAATTCAAATCACATCATCGCATATAATGCCTTAGCACAGTATGTGTATATATCAAATAATACCTTAGTATTTCTAAGTAATATAGATTCTAGTAATGTAAATACCATGCACGGAACATAACCATACAGCTGCGTATCGAAAGTTAGTTCACCTACATATGAATACGCAACTATCATGTAATTTGATATTCATTGTAACGTCAAGATTATTACTTAACATACAGTGACAATGAAGCATCATACATCCATGATTATAACAATCATTCTTAAACGTATCCTGTGATCTCCACGACAATGCTATATGATTATGATATTTAGCACAAAGAAAAAGACAGAGGGGGCCAAACTTTGAAAATGCAAATTTCATCAATTTTTGAATAAAGGTTATCAGATTGACTAAATGAGAACAAATTCATCACAAATACATTGAATGAGTATAAGAGCGAATATGTGATGTATGTTTACCCATTTAATCACTTACTGAATATTTTACTGAACAAAATGTAGTTTTGAAAAGATTGACCCCTGGTCCTATGATATATAATAACCAAATTATGTTATGGAACATTAAACTGTCAATTATAATGCGAAAATGCAAAATTATCGGTCTACAATACAATGTTTCAAAGATATTCAAATTATATGATATTTGCACTAAAAACACCACGAGGTGAACACACTTTCGGTACGCAGCTGTATACAATATAATTAAAATTCCCATATATCAACAATGCCGAAGACATTTTAATGAAATCAAACAATGAAAAAACATGTTAATTTCACTATACAGCTGCATCCCGAAAGTTTGTTATAATATAATTTAATATGGGGTGTTTTGCAGCAACGTGTCAACGTGATGCATTTTCGCATAACAGAAGATACCATATCAACATAATCCTCTTTCCTAAGGGTTACATATTTGACAGCTCCTTGAAGTGAACATAGTCAATCTTGTAATGTATCAATAGCTAGTTTTGAATATCATTTTTAGCTCATCAGGCCTGAAAGGCCCGATGGGCTTATGGCATGGCATGGCGTCCGGCGTCCGTCAGTCCGTCCGTCCGTAAACTTTTCGCTTTTTCGACTTCTTCTCCAGAACCAATGACTCCACAGAGCTGAAATTTTATGTGCAGACTCCTTGGCCAATGGGGATTCTAAATTGTAGAATTCGTGACCCCATGACCCCAAATGGGGTCACAGGGGTCACATCCTTAAAAACCTATTTTCATCTTCTTCTCCAGTTCCAAAAAATCTAGAGAGCTGAAAAGTTGTATGCAGACTCCTTGGCCAATGGGGATTCTAAATTGTAGATTTTGTGACCCCCGTGACCCAAAATGGGGTCACCGGGGTTACATCCTTAAAAACCTATTTCCATCTCCTTCACCAGTTTCAAAAGGCCTAGAGAGCTGAAAAGTTGTTTGCAGACTCCTTGGCCAATGGGGATTCTGAATTGTAGATTTCGTGAACTCATGACCCCAAATGGGTCACCGGGGTCACGACTTTAAAAACCTAATTTCATCTTCTTCTCCAGTTCCAAAATATCTAGAGAACTGAAAAGTTGTGTGCAGACTCCTTGGCCAATGGGGATTCTAACTTGTAGACCTCCTGACCCCATGACCCCAAATGGGGTCACAGGGGTCACATCCTTTAAAACCTATTTTCATCTTCTTCTCCAGTTCCAAAATATCTAGAGAGCTGAACAGTTGTGTGCAGACTCATTGGCCAATGGGGACTCTCAATTGTAGATTTCGTGACCCCATGATCCACAATGGGTTCACAGGGGTCACATCCTTAAAAACCTATTTTCATCTTCTTCTCCAGTTGCAAAATATCTAGAGAGCTGAACAGTTGTGTGCAGACTCCTTGGCCAATGGGGATTCTAAATTGTAGATTTCATGACCCTGTGACCCTTAATAGGAACACAGGGGTCACGACTTTAAAAACATATTTTCAGCTTTTTCTCCAGTTCCAAAAGGTCTAGAGAGCTGAAAAGTTGAGTACAGACTCCTTGGTCAATGGGAATTCTAAATTGTAGATTTCGTGAACCCGTGACCCCAAATGGGTCACCGGGGTCATGACTTTAAAAACCTAAATTCATCTTCTCCAGTTCCAAAATATCTAGAGAGCTGAAAAGTTGTGTGCAGACTCCTTGGCCAATGGGGATTCCAAGTTGTAGATTTGGTGACCCTGGCCTTGGACCCCAAATAAAGGCCTCTCAAGCCATGACCTAAAACCTATTTTCATCTTCTCAAGAACAAATGTACCTAGAAGGCTGTAATATTGTGTGCAGACTATGGGGATTCAAATTGAAGATTTGGAGATCCTGGCTCCCCAAATAAAGGCCTCAAAGGCCATGACCCAACAATATATTTTCTTCTTCTCCTCCAAAACAAAGAAACCTAGTAGGTTGTAATATTGTTTGCATACTCTTTAGCCAATGGGGATTCTAAATTGTAGATACGGTGACTCTGTGGTGCCCAAAATAAGGGCCTCAAGCCATGACCCTAAAATCTATTTCAGTCTTCATTATTAAACAATATAAATCCTGATGAGCTGTAGAGCCCATGGCTCTATTTTTCAGTGTCACTACAGCACTGGAAATAAACAGGAACCAAACAGGATGAAGTGGACTTAAATTTTCCAATCTTCCTCCACAATGATGAGAATATGATGAATGTCAAAATTATATTTAGAATGCAGATCTAATAAGCATGCATTGATTCTTATGAATCCTTATTCCAAGATTTACAGCTGCATATCGAAAGTTTGCTCACCTACTTGTGTATTTAGTGTAAATATCATGGAATTTGAATCATCGTATCAACGCGAAAACTAGACCGATCATTTTGCATTTTTGCATTATAAGAAGACAGTTGAGTGTTATAACATAGTCTGATATGATACCTCATATTATACAGTTACAATTTTGGCAGCTCTTTAAAGTGACCAGTTTTTATTTTCTTCTGTGAAATATCCAGTAAGTAACCAACTGGGTCAAACATGCATCGTTTATTTCCTCTTATACTCCTTCAATGAATATATAATGAATAAGTTCTTATGTAATTGATATGAAAACATTAATTCGAAAATTTGATGAAATTTGAATTATCAAAATGTCACCCCTTCTGTATTTTTCATTATACCAACGTTCAAAAAACACATACCAATGACATGATACGTTTGAAAATGATTATTTGACATCTGGATATCGGATGATTCATTGTCAGTGTAGGTGATGTAATTTTATTGACGTCACAATGACCATCAATTTACATTATATTTGAACATACATAAGTAAGATACATCAGAAGGTGAACAGACAGCTTTTAGTAAGTTTTGCACGTAAATCGTATGTATTTCAAGGCAAATACCACCCAATCAGCTCAGCTCAACTCCAATCACATCATCCATTACATCCAACCAAATAATCCCAATACTCCATCAAATGTCTCGAATCCATCTATCCCACCAAAAGACTCGAAGCTGTAAGACCAATATCCCCAAGTAGTTATCGACTTCCCATGCCTGTCTAGGTCCAAGTGACCCTACTATACATTAACACTATAAAGAACTAGAGATTACCAAACGCTCTTGCTTTGGGATAATGAAGGTCTATTCAGCCAGAGCAATTGATTTATTAGCGCAATTAAGTATAATACGCTTAACTAGCCTTGATTCAAGCATTGTAGCACTAGTATGTTGTTATGGACTAGTAGGGCATATTCGGAATTCAGTGGCGAACCTACAAATCTACCTCTCACACTGAAGAGTTCAACACCACTGTCACTTTACACGTCACGTTTTCTTTCAATATGGATAATCGTTTTTTATGCATGCGGCTTAAGAGGTCGAATCAGAATCTATGATGCATGAAGACTGTGAAGAATGAAGAATATGAAGAACATATCATATCGATGATTATGCAATGAGATGTTTAACACCCTAACATAACGATAAATTGTATAAACTTTAATAGTAAATACTAAATTTGAGAAAACAAAAAATGCAAAAAACGTGCTTAAGAGCTTGTAAGTTGCATTCTGGAAAGCATGATGCAATACGCCTTTCCCTCAAAAGAGATAGAATAATTTGAATGTCGTCATAATATTAAATATGCTTTTGAAATTTTTAGAATATATTTAGATATCACTTCGAGTAGCAATGGATACTTTTACACAATCGTTTGTGTTGAATACATTCGGCAAAAGCAAAAAAATTGCCATGACAAGTTTTAATTCATTAAGTTTTAGAATGACGGAATGTCAAGAAATCATTAAGTATTCTGCATATTTCATATCGAAGGTCAAAGTTAAAGGGTACAAAGTATTGAACAGAGATACCAGGTAGTTGATTTCATATCAAGACAAGTGAAGAACAGGAAGATTTTCTGGATAACAACTTCTTTAATTTGAAAATACACGACGTTTCGGAGTACATAATCACTCCTTCATCAGGTGGAATGTAAGGAAATAACAAAATATCGTACATTTATATAGCAAACAGAACAATGGTGAGGAAACTTAATCAGGGAGATTAACATGCAGGAGAAAGGTATACAAAGAGGGGATTTATAATACAACATGAGATGAAGCATGAAGTGATGAGGATTTGCAATACAAACATGAATGGGAGTAAGTAGATAAACAAGCAGACAGAGTCGGCCATATCCCCCGCCTTTGGGAAAATTTATTGAAGAATAGTTGTTGAATAACAGTGACTATGAACCAAGGAGTTTGCACACAAAATTTCAGCTCCTTAGACCAAGTGGTTCTGGAGAAGAAGACAAAATGCGAAAAGTTTACAGACGGACGGACGGATGGATGGACAGACAGAGGCCGGACACCGTGCCATGCCATGAGCCATTCGAGCCTTTCAGGCCAGATGAGCTAAAAATACATCCATGGCAGTTTTTGAGTTCTGCTCCTGAAATAAATTATTAAGTTATGTATCCATGGAAATGGTAAAAATTAAACAAATAAAAAATTGTGAATAAGTTGAAAACCCAAAAAGGCACATCTACACATGATGATTGTTCCACACACCAAGTTTCGTTGAGATATGTCTTATAGTTTTCGAGTTCTGATCCGGAAACGAAATTCTAAGTTACATTTCCATGGAAACGGTAAAAAAAAATAACTAGAAGAAGTTGAAAATCCCAAAAGGCACATCCACACATGATGATTGTTCCACACACCAAGTTTCGTTGAGATATGTCTTATAGTTTTCGAGTTCTGATCAAGAAACGAAATTCTAAGTTACATTTCCATGGAAAGGGTAAAAAAAAATAACTCGAAGAAGTTGAAAACCCCAAAAGGCACATCTACACATGATGATTGTTCCACACACCAAGTTTCGTTGAGATATGTCTTATAGTTTTCGAGTTCTGATCCGGAAACGAAATTCTAAGTTACATTTCCATGGAAACGGTCAAAAAAAATAACTCGAAGAAGTTGAAAACCCCAAAAGGCACATCTACACATGGTGATTGTTCCACACACCAAGTTTCGTTGAGATATGTCTTATAGTTTTGAAGTTTGAGGCCGGAATGGAAAAGCCCGGACGCACAGACGGACAGACGGACAGACGGACGGACGGAGCTCATTTCTATATCCCCCGCCAACTTCGTTGTGGCGGGGGATAACAAAGGCCTGTAGGCTTTATTGAAGATGTAAATAAACACACATGTAAATAAACACACATGATGAAACGAGGGAGGCCAATTGGCTTTATTGAAATTGTTAAGTAAATAATAATTATAGTTCATTGGAAGAGAGGCCAATTGTTGATGCGGGTGGCTTTGAAGTTGTTGCATGGTGATTGGAGCTGATAGGTGTTGATTGGTGGGGACTCCTCGGACAATTTGCTCCGACAGGAGTGGATGGAAGGTAGGGATACTTGGATTTCTCCTCGGATATTTCCTCCGACAGGAGATGGAAGTTCTAGATCAGTGAATCCCATGCACATGGTAGGAAGATGCCTTGATCACGGTTTATTGCAGGTTTTTTCCATTCGAATGTAAATCGCTTCTTGGAGTTTCCTTTGGCGCCATTTCTTGTTGTTGGTTGACAGGACTTTGGTAGCTTCCCAATCGATGATGTGATCCTTGTTTTCAGGGTATGCTCAGATAGGGCGGATTTCTGGTCAAGTTTGTTGACGGACGCTTGGTGTTCCTTGATCCTTGTGTTGATAGGTCGTAACGTTTCTCCGATGTACTCTTGGCCACAATGACATGAAATTTTGTAGATGCATCCTCTTTGGTTGGGGCTTGCAGTGCTGGTTCCTCTGCCGTTGGCTTTAAGTAGTTGCTTGAGGGTCTTGCCGCTTGTGAATGTTACATCTATGCTGGCTTTGTTCTTGATGAGGCGAGCGATCTTGTGGCTGAGGGGGCCGATGTAGGGAATTGTGCCCGGATAGGCGATGGTTCAGGCTTGTGGGTGGTGTCTCTGATGGTGAGTGTTTTGTTGATGGTCTTGGTAACTAGGCCTGCAGGATATCCATTGAGTGAGGTGAATGTGTTCTTCAGATGTAGTTATTGATTGAGGTCGTCGGGATGACAAATGGATTTGGCACGTCTTGTGAGTGTGACTATAATGGCTTGTTTGATTTGAGGGTGATGGCAGGAATTGTAGTTGATATACCAATCAACTATAATTATTATTTACCTAACAATTTCAATAAAGCCAATTGGCCTCCCTCGTTTCATCATGTGTGTTTATTTACATGTGTGTTCATTTACATCTTCAATAAAGCCTACAAGCCTTTGTTTATCTACTTACTCCCATTCATGTTTGTATTGCAAATCCTCATCATTCTCATGCTTCATCTCATGTTGTATTACAAATCCCCCCTTTGTATACCTTTCTCCTGCATGTTAATCTCCGTGATTGAGTTTCCTCACCATTGCTTTGTTTGCTATATAAATGTACCATATTTTGTTATTTCTTCTAAATGCCCTTCATAGACCTGAAGACAAGTGAAGTTACAATATACGACCTGATCGGTGGTTGAGCCAGATCGTATGTATACACTATATGCTATTATTTAAAAAAAAACTTTAATGAAGAAAAAAAAAGAAATTGTATGTTGCCTTTGTGGACTTCTGCAAGGCATTTGACTCAATAGACCGTAATAAACTATGGCAGTGTCTTCATGCATCTGGCATGGATGGTAAGATGCTTAGAGCTCTTAAAAGTATTTACAGTTCGGTTAAAGCTTGTGTGAAAAGTAATAATATTTTAACATATTATTTTGAATGTCCTGTGGGATTACAACAGTGCTGTACGTTGGGTCCCGTATTATTCTCGTTTTTTTTATAAACGAATTTTGAAATAGCAGAACATGGAAAGTTTTGAGTTCAGTTATTTCCTGACATGCTCGAAATATTATTATTATTATTATTATTATTATTATTATTATTATTATTTGCTGATGATGTGATTTTAGTTTCCGATGTAATATCTGGTCTTCAAAGACAGCTATAAATTTTAGAAACGTATGCAGTCAAATTTGGGTTAACGGTAAATCTAGATCATCAAATATTGTTGTTTTTAGAAGAGGAGAATCTTTATCTTGGTATACCTTTTTATGTATAGGATAAAACATGCCAAAGGGTGTTTATGCGATTTAAAACCCTTACCCTCGGGATAACGAGGGGTAAATCTCCCTTTGGCATGTTTTATCCTAACATAAAAAAGTGTTTATCCCGAGTTTAAGGGTTTTAAATCTCATAAACACCCTTTGGCATGTTTTATCAAGCTTACAAACCGACCCCATGGTTAAATATGTTTAATTTATTCTAATTGATAGTGCGAAAAAGTTAAGGAGCCGTCCATAAAATATCCCCTTTTGGTGAAAGGAAGTATAAATGGAACTTAGTAACAAACCTCATCAGCCTAGTACCTGTTGCACAGTGGTATCATCGCTGCGCTTGGTGTGCAGGAGTATGGAGGTTTCGGGTTCGAGACCGGCAATTTGAAAAAAGATTTGGAGATTGATGTTGAATTAACAGTTGGTTTTCAATAAAGTTAGACATGACATACACTTACTTTCATCTTAAATTTAACATTTCAGTATTAAATATAGCTTTTTGAAGAGGGTATCATTATAATAATTGCCCGGGGCAGAGGGAAATTACGTTAGAATCCCGTGGATTATGTGATAATCCCCGGGATAATTCATCCACATAGGACTTATTGAGTATACTGTTATAGGCAGTATAGTGGTGTGACGTCACTGGAGGTTTGTAACTTCTTGTAAATTTACTAAATGTGTCTTAGATTTATCATCTCTGGGTAAAAGGGCACTCACTATTGGAAGTAGAGCACTATTTATATACAATAAGCACCGGTTTATTTTCAAAGATCTTCAATTGATGCCCAAATCCAACCAATTCTTTGTATGGGGCTGAATTGTGGGGCAGTAGCACGTTTTTTGGCTGAAATAAGTTGATGAAATATATTTGAAAAATAATGTAACTAATAGTAAAACACCCTTCTCTCTCTTTGAAAATCAAGTTAAAAATAAGTGCACATGGTTCCGTAAAGCCATGGGAATCGTTTTTGTCATACGAAATAATAAAATGTGCAACACCGTTCTTGCCACTACGGATGATTGGTTTGTGTAATAAGATGTTTTACCCTCTACAGTAAATATAAATGACATAAACTACCATTATAAATGGGAAATTTGAAACAATAAAATTTGCTTCCTTTAAAATAAGGCTCAGAACATTTCAAGAATAGTTCATGGTATCATATATCTATAGATATATATTCTCTAGCACTGCATGTTTTAATATCAACATACACACGTTTAGTTACCATGAATGATCACACTTCACTAAAGCAACATAAGTGTAATCTTAAAGAACGGGCTTTCAGGTTACCCTAAGTAATCAGGCTGCTTTGTGAAAGAGTCCCCATTGGCCTTCAAGTGCTTATATTTACATATAATTCCATTTAAATTTGGTGTAGCATATATACATTTCATGAAATAAGTTCATGTTGGATCATTGTAAACATTTTGCGGTAGAATTTAAAATGACATAGCTCAAAGCAAATAATAGATTCACTTGTATAATGACTATTTCACAAATAACATCGCATTTATCTTCTAAATGTTTAAAAAGGTATTCCAAGGCTGACTTGTTAAACGTTTACATAACAATGTATTTACACACCAAGGGGCAAAATAAACGATATAACATAAAATATAAGAGATATAATATCCCAAGAGCGATACATACGACTAAAAAGAGTTAAATAATCTTCACAAATCAACAAATTTAATTTTTCATGAAAATTCTTTTTTTAAATTTTTGTATTCAAAGTCATGTTTTCATCAATATCAAATTTGTTCATCAAAGATATTTTTTATTCATCAAAGTCAGTTTCTTCCATCAAAGTCGGTTTTTAATCAAAATCATTTTTTTTTTTATTAAATTCATTTTTCTCATTAAAGTCTGATTTTTAATCAAAATAACTTTTCCATTTAACTAATTTTTCTCATTTAAGTTTTTAATTTTTTTTATTCAAAGTCATTTTCTTCATCAAAGTCAGTTTTCTCATCAAAGTCAATTTTTTCATCAAAGATATTTTTTCTTCAAATTTATTTTTTCATCAAAAGTCATTTTTCTTAATTAAACGTCATCTTTTCATTAAAGTCAATTTTTTCATCAAAAATATTATTTCTTCATCAAAGTCATTTTTCTCTATCAAATACATTTTTCTCATTAAAGTCTTCTCTGTTTTTATTCAAAGTCATTTTTTCATCAAATTTATTTTTTCAAAGCTTTACAAAGCTTTAGAAATGTTTACAAAATAATAAATATCTTGTAAATACCATTTTTAATAGATATTTATTACTATTATTATTTTTGTATAGAAGTATTTTAATATTTGTAAATAGCTTGTAAATACCATCTTTAATAGATATTTAATCCTTTGTTAATATCAATATTTAATGTAGTGACGCTTAATGAGAAAACATGCCACGTAAATAGTGTTTTACTTCACATAGAATATACATTGAAACATAAAATAGTACGTTTTTGATTAAACGTAATTATTTATACTTACCTGTTGACTAGACCTACTTTGCCTACCTCCTCTCTAGGTATGCTATTTCAACCTTAACACAGACGAAAACTTGAAACAGTGGAGTAAGGGATGCGTAAAATTCCTTATCCAAGGGCAGGTAAGTCTGCATGGTCTTGTGATGTCACTACCGGGATAAACCACTCTCCAAAAATCCAAAAATGCAAGACAGACCAAGTGGGGAGGATGGGCGGGCCTAGCGAGTAGGTCTAGTCAACAGTTAAGTATAAATAATTACATTTAATCAAAAACGTACTATTATTTAAATACCTATCTGTTGACTAGACCTACTTTGCCTAGAATCCCACTGCAAGGAGGCGGGTCAGTAGATATGTGGTAGTGACGAGACCAGCAACAAGCCCTGAGTGTAAGCTAAACTACGAGTCCTCCACCCTGTGGTGAGGACAAGGCACAGCCCGGGAGATACCATCTCTACCGCTGAACGGATCGAAGAGACAACCCTGCCACGCAACTTCCGATCAACACACCGCCCCCAACCCCAACGGGGTGGGGGTGTTAAAGCGAAGCTAAAGAAAAACAACAACAGACAAGGATCTAGCAATGTAAACAAAGTTTATTTACAATGAGCCTCTAAGCTCCTAAGAGGGCTGACCCCTTCTTGGTCTGGTTGGGGGGACCACTTTCGTCTGAGCGAACACTTGTGGACCCAGCCTAGAGATGCCTTCAAGATCTGCTGTGGAGACATCTCGTAGGTAATGGTTGGCGAAAACGTCTGATGAACGCCAAAAACACCCTGCCATGACATCCGAAACCGCGATCTTGCAGTGATAAGCCATCGTGGCTGAAACTGCGCGGATCTCATGAGGGTTGGAACGCGAAGGCGGAGGCAGTTTTAAATGAGGTCTTTGAGGACCGACACATCCAACCCTGGCGACCTCTTCCTGAGCACGGAGAGGATAGCAGACATGTTGGTATTAATCGATGGCGCCTTAAGATGCCTGGTGTTGCGTAGGTACACCAAGTACTCCGCGACCTGAGGAACTGAGGCCTCTGCCGGGATGAAATCCCTCTGAGCACAGAAGGAGGCGAAGGCCTGCCACTGGAAATCATAGAGTTTCCTAGTGGTCTTCCTATGAGAGGTAGCTATGGCATTGGCGACGCACCTTGAGTACCCACTGCTCCTTAGCCCTCTTTTAATACAAGTCAAGCGTGAAGGCAAAACACCTGAGGGTTCTCGTGTAACCTCCCGCTTGGCCTGCTGATGAGCAGATCTCTCCGTGTCTGAATCGGAACAGGATCCTGATGACAGAGCCGTCGGAGAGGAAAGAAACCACGGTCTGGCTGGCCACCATGGGACGACCAGAAGGAGACGAAGAACCCGAGTTGCTCCTATCTTGGCTACAACTTGGGAGAGGATGGCTGGAGGTGGAAAAGCATAGGCGTCCATCCCCTCCCACCCTAACGAGAGCGCGTCTAAGCCCATCGCTAGCGGGTCTGGTACTGGAGAGACATAGGTTGGCAATTGGTGATTGAGACATGTTGCGAACAGGTCTATCAGAGGGGTGCCGAACTGGAAACACAACCCTCTGAAAACCACAAATTCAGTTGCCACTCCGTCGGGGGAGGGGCATCTGGTTGCGACAGCGCGTCCGCCAATATGTTCTTGGCACCTGGAATGTGGACTGCTCGAATGTCCAGGTCCACCTCGTCCACCAGCTCGAAGAGCTGGAGCGACACGGGTAGCAGAGACTCTGCCTTGGTGGACCCCTGCTTGTTTATCGACGAAGCAGCTGCTGAACTGTCCGTGTGGACTAACAGACACTGGCCTCGAAAGGGGGTCTGCCAGTGCTGAATGGCAAGACGTACTGCGTCCAACTCGAGGACGTTGATGTGTTGGTTCTGATCTGACAGGGACCAGATTCCCGCCACCTGCTCGTGACCCATATGCGCCCCCCACCCATACCCTCCCCATCCGATACTATATTGATGAATGGAGGGTTCGATACGTCCACGAAGCGGACGTCCCGCTCCGGCGAGTCTGGCGAGGAATCACGGGTGGGTGACACCACTATGACACGACGCATAGGTGTGCGAGAAGCACGCGAGGAGGCAGCAGACCCTGAGGCCCTAAAGGACGTGGGATGCGAACCCTGAGACACGACGTCCGCATTGGGTTCACACTCTAGCGTAGTAGCGGGGGTAGTGTGACTAGGCAAGGTCAGCGGACCCAAACGAGCATCGAGCAACGAAGAGACCATATCCTTAAAGGATGCAAGAAGGAGGTCCGGATTGACTTTGTCAAACCTGGCCTTCTTGGTCTTTTTCTTCTTGCTCTTGGGCGTGGAGAGTCCGCCGACCTTAAGCCTAAGAGGTGACAAATGCCTGTCTGGCGAAGGGGGAGACAAAGCACGAGTCCGCGGATGAGAACGTGAATGCGAACGCGAAGGGGGAGAGAGCGAATCTCTCGAACCCCTAGCCGACTCGGATAGGACCGGCTTCACCCGGTTGAACTCATCCGCCCGTTCCGTAAGGACAATGTCTACCGCCTCCTCCGGAGACGTGTGACGAATGGGAGACACCTCCTGACGTTGACTTGACGACGCACGTTTCTGAAGCGAAGCCCTATCGGCCACGGACTTGCGAATGGCCGTGACATACGCGTGGAAGTCTGACGGGGAGAGAGGGGCACACTCGTCGCAACGATAATCATCTTCGCAAAGGTCCTTACACTTCCTACATAACAAGTGTGGATCCTTGATGGCAGACGTCCTCCCTCCACAATTCGTGCAAAAAGTGGAGTACATTGCGAAGCAGGCGAATCACTAACACGCGTAACGTAGGCGAAGGTAGTGACAGTCGAGTCACTTACACAGATGAGCGAAAGACGAGACACTCGCACGCGTAACGTAGACGAGGCGAATAACCGGAGAATCACAAGTTTGGGTAGTAAGAACAACAACTCTTCCGATAGCTAATCGAGAGAGTTGAAAACAGAGGCTCCGAACTCAAAGACAACGAACTCAATATCAACTAATGGTCAGACAAAGTAAATGACTGGGGAACAAAGCAAGACACTGACTAAGCTAAACACTTGCGAGACGAGACGAATCACATAATAAGTAGTACAAACCTGAAAGGCGAAAGACTAGCAAAACTAATGACAAGCGAAGCAAATGACAGGCGAAGCGAGTCACTAGCAAGACGATGCAAGTCAAGTCGAATCGAGCCTAACGCGAGAGACGAGCCTAAGGCGATAGACTGGCGAAGCAAAAGACTGGAGAAAGCGAGACACTGGCGAGACGTCGCGAGTCAAGTAGAATCAAGCCTATGGCGAATGACTGGCGAAGCGAATGACTGGCGAAGCGAATGACTGTCTAGACGATGCGAGTCAAGTTGATTCGACCTACGGCTATAGACTGGCGAAGCGAGTGACTGGCGTAAGCGAGACACTGGCGAGACGATGCGAGTCAAGTAGAATCGAGCCTAAGGCGAATGACTGGCGAAGCTAGTAACTGGCAAAGCGAATGACTGGCGAGAGGATGCGAGTCAAGTTGATTCAACCTAAGGTGATAGACTGGCGAAGCGAGTGACTGGCGTAGGCGAGACACTGGCGAGTAGATGCGAGTCAAGTAGAATCGACCCTAGGTGAATGACTGGCGAAGCAAATGACAGGCGAAGCGAGTAACTGGCGAGACGCGTAGTCAAGTTGATACAAACCGAATGCGTATGACTGGCGAAAGCAAATGACAAGCGAAGCAAGTCACAGGTCAAATACCAACGGCGAAAGACAGCTCACAAAAGCGTAGGCTTAAGCGAACAAAGGGACTGGCGGAGGGTACGACCTTTTCAAGCCGTGAAAACCGAGCAGTCAAGCGACGACAGGTGAGAAAAAACCAAAAGACACGAACTGCACGCGCAAGGCATGCAGCCACCTCGTCAGGCAGCACACAGCTAGCACATGTCAACAAGGCCCTTTGTAACTCAACACCTACTTAAAACAGATTGTCTATAAACAACCTGCTAACGACGAATTCGTAGAATAAGGAGTTGAAACTATCTCTTAAATAAGTAAGAGATTGCTAGCAAGTTAGCAACAAAATACCCAGTCTCAGAATAAAACAACACGTCTGTCTTGCTCTGCAACTGAAAGGAGAGTGATTTATCCCGGTAGTGACATCACAAGACCATGCAGACTTACCTGCCCTTGGATAAGGGATTTTACGCATCCCTTACTCCACTGTTTCAAGTTTTCGTCTGTGTTAAGGTTGAAATAGCATACCTAGAGAGGAGGTAGGCAAAGTAGGTCTAGTCAACAGGTAAGTATAAATAATTACGTTTAATCAAAAACGTACTATTTTATGTTTCAATGTATATTCTATGTGAAGTAAAACACTATTTACGTGGCATGTTTTCTCATTAAGCGTCACTACATTAAATATTGATATTAACAAAGGATTAAATATCTATTAAAGATGGTCTAGTAGGTCTAGTCAACAGATAGGTATTTAAATAATAAAGAGTAACATAGTATTATATATTATTTATTTGAGTGTATCAAAACATTATTGTTTACAGAAATAATAAAAAGGTACGTAATAAAATACACATATACATATACATATATAGACATGTGTACATTCATTTTATCAATGTATTATATATGTTCTATTCAGTATGATTAACACGGAACTACATTAGGCATATACAGTTTGATTTGATCATTTAAAACATTTGAGGAATATAAAATGTTAAGAAAATATAAATGTATAAACTTTTGTATCCTGGGTCGGTTTTCACGCATCAATCTTTATTCATATACGCTTTTTTACAATCCAATTGTTCATTGAAATACATAATACATACATTGTTCATAATACATACATACAGATACATTAAAACAAATTACATTTAGAAGAGATGTAACAGATAGGATGCTTGAATCCACCAACGCATACATAACGTCCACCACGAGGTGTTGGAATAAACTTATGTTCAAGTTGAGCATAAGCAATTTCAAAATCGAATGAATACTGTCATGTTTCTTCGCAATATATATCCTTATAACGTCCACCACGAGGTGTTGGAATAAACTTATTTTCAAGTTGAGCATTAGCCATTTCAAAATCGAATGAATACTGTCATGTTTGTTCGAATATATATCCTTATTTATTTATTAATTTATTATTGAACAATGTTCACTTCATAAATTATCTTCAATTAATCTCAGTGAATATGAACAACGTTGCAACAACATCGCTTAGGAGATTACCCTTGTACTAAAACAACACCCAAACTTCAAAGCTTACCTTGGATCGACCTACTGAGATTTTAGTATATTCAAAAGGTCGACTTATTGAGGCGACACCAGCCAATTGGCTTTATTAAAATTGTTAAACAAATAATAATTATAGTTGATTGGAAGAGAGGCCAATTGTTGATGTGGGTGGCTTTGAAGTTGTTGCATGGTGATTGGAGCTGATAGGTGTTGATTGGTGGGGACTCCTCGGATAATTTGGCGGTATATTTTAAAATGGCATAGCTCAAATAATAGATTCACTTGTCTGATGACTATTTCACAAATAACATCGCATTTATCTACTAAATGTTTAAAAAGGTATCCCAAAGGCTGTCTTGTTAAACGTTTACATACTGAACGCAATTTTCAAAACATTAAATGTTTACACGTTTTAAGAATTTTTCAAATCTAAACTAGACGAGTTAGGAGAGTCAAAATGACTTTTGGCTTGTTTTACGATGTTCACGTACAGTAGTGATGCGAATGTACAGTATGTCGACAACGTCATATAGTAACAAAATTTTAATATTTCATAAACTTACCTTAAAGGGGCAGTAGCATGTTTTTGCAAAATTTATTTTTTCAAATTTCCCATTTATAATGATAGTTTATGTCATTTAAACTAACTTAAGAGGGTAAAACATCTTATTACACAAACCAATTATCTGTAGCGGTAAAAAATATGTTGTGTATAAAGCAAAAATTGCATGGCGGCCATTTTATTGTGAACACAATTTATTATTTTATATTACAAAAACGTTTCCCATGGCTTTACCGAAACATGTACACTCATTTTAAACTTTATTTTCCGAAGAGAGAAGAAATTTTTACCATTGGTGAAAATATTTTTCAAATACATTTCATCAACTTATTTGAGCGAAAAAACGTGCTACAGTGCCTGTAAATACTAAACATTAGGCCCAGAAATTTTATATCAGCACCCAGTGTGTTAAGTATCGTACTCCCATGAAGTACATGTTGTAACATGTACATGTATTCTCATAACAGATATTCAAAATCGACTTATCCGGCAAAATTATTTTTGGTATGACTGCTGAAAATTAATTTTTTTTATCGTTTCTTTCACCCCTCGGTGTATGTAAAATAATACAAATTCCCAAAGACTTTAAGAAGTTGGTGTGATAATACAATATAATATAATTGATTATAGATTGCAAATTCTTTATTTGTTTCTCACAACGTCCCAGGGCTACTACTTATCCCTTGTTCTGGTGGATAATGGACATGGCGAACATAATGGTTATATATGATGATGTACAAGAAGCCAGATGTGACTCAGCATATACACTATTAATAAGGACAGAGAGGTAATTGAATATGTGTACAAACATTGAACGAGATGAAAGGTTAATATACAATGAGTGAATACGAAACAAAGACTTTGATAGAGTCATTTCCTAGAGGTGAGGTGTGGTGAGTTAGGGTTTAACGCCGCTTTCAAGAGTATTTCACTTATATCGCGACTGCTAGTATTATGGCAGGGGGAAAGCCTGCAACGGCACATGGCTATGCATTGCGGTGAAACCTGCGAGCATCGGCTGGAACTAGCGAACCATTGGTGGTTCTGTACTGAAATTGAGTGAATCATTGCACCCAAACCTTACTGCGTGTAGTACAGTTCTCTACTGCAGACAAAGATTCGAACCACGAACTCTTGGTCTGAAGCCGAACACGCTAACTACTGCGCTATCCCGGCCCCTCAATTCCTTGAGTCGTCTTAACACCACACGGTTTTAACATTTTAATTCCTACCACATCAGACAATGTCAGTGACAAATACGTCGTTTCCTGAATCTAATCTTATACCCTAGACTGATGAGTTACAAACAAATTCCAATGATACCCAGATGTTATATTTAAAAAAAAGCCATTGGCCCTGTAGCTCACCAGACCTTAAACAATAACCTAAATAAGGTTCAAAATGCAAATTTGTATAGGCAGTATAATAAATTCAAAGGACTTTAGGTACTCGAGAAGAAGATGAAAATAGGTGTTTAGGTCTAATCTCTGTGACCAATATGTGAAATCACAGAGTCACCACATCTACAATTTAGAATCCCCACTTGCGAAGGAGCTTTTGGTACTGAGAAGATGAAATTATTATTTTTTCGCAATAAACACAGCCTGATTTATCTCGGCAATGCAGTTCTCTAATACTTCGTCATTCAGAGGATGCTAATAACGAATGATTATTTCAAACCATCTAAACTGGAGAATATCTGCTTGACATTTGAAATAACTGTAACTGGCTACTTTGAACCTTGCCGCATTTCGTCAACTTTTCTGTACCAGCATAGTCAGGGAATTCTGGAACTAGCATTAATGTCAAATCTGCTGAAGGTTCGTAAAAGCCTGATGACGATCTTGGGTCATTATCATTCAAAATTTAACTCCCACAGAAATATCTGGACCAACCTAAATTCAAACTGCTCGCGTGCAAAGTATTATAGATTAGTATCAATAGGTATTACTACGTGACAGCTCTTCATCCTGGGTAGTATCCTCTGTGCATCTCACAAAGAGGCAGGTCAGATAGAAGATGTCTTCAGTCAAACCGTCACGAGAAGGATCCGGCTCCAGACACAGACACACGGCTTCAATAGACTGGAAGGATGTAACAGATATTTTGAATTAGTGTCTGTGTCATAAATCGTAAATTTGCATTGCCTCAATACACACAAGGAGTGAACTACATGCTTATTCATGTGAATTTACACATGCATGGATATTTACTAATCTTTTACAATTTACCTCGGGAGTAAATATAGATGCTAAGATGTGTGTAAATTCACAGATGTATGGACATTTTGTAATCCTGCATGACCAATTTACATCGGTTATGCATGCACAAACGTGTAAATTTACACATCAATGTGAAAGTTCCCAATTAAATAGGGACGTTGGAATAAAACGGAAATAGGAGGACAAAGTTGTGTGCAACAAATGCTTTTATCACCAAACTCAGCGGTTTTGACACCTCATTAGTTATAACTCATTAAATCAAACATCAGATTTCATAATGAGAAATAGAAGTCACAATCTGTTGTTCACTGATTTTAAGAGTCACCGAGCATGGTATTACATATACCTGGAAAATGACAACAAATATATCTCAATGAAAAATATACACTTAATTTTCAACAGATTTGTTCGACGCATTATAAGCAGACGTTAGTATAACTGTTTTCAAGTCTAAATGGAAATCGAGGGTATTATTTTCAAGCACAAAGCATTTTTGTCATCTCGCACATTGTAAACAAAGAAATAAATAAACACAAGTTTGATGATAACTAATGAAATTCGAAATAAAATAAATTATTAACTTAAATTTGATTCAGTTATGTTGCTCCTACGGTTATTCAAATAACTGATATTCTCAAAACAGGTATTTGCTTGAATCGTATAAATATAAGAAACTATTTAAGAAATAGATTTCATAATGTGTTTGTTCACTGGCTAAACATTTAAAACTTTGAAATTTAAGCAATTTCTAAACATTAAATAAACTTTTGAATATAAAAATGTTCTGCAAAAAGTGTACAGTGCATGATAAAACAAATGTTTAGTATTGTCTTAGATCAGGCGCTAAGCTCCGCCCACAACAATACCGCATCACTTATGTGTCGCAGCGCGCAAAACCTAGTTCACAGGAAATATGATTAAAGTGTTTAATGTTTGGTTCTTACATGATGTTTTAATCAAACTTTCAATCAAACTACAATTAGAATCCACATTGTAAGGGTTTTAAAAAAGTTTAATCAAGAAAAGAGCATGTGATAGCAGTGTAATAAATGCGCAATGATACAGTTATAAAGTAGTACCGCAGGTTATTTTTTGTAAACGTCAGAGTATGATGGTTATCCTTTTCAGCTGTCAATCTTGTGTTTATGAGAATGTATACCGGTCACATGACCTTGCTTAATCCAATCAGCAGAGAGCATTTCACTTAAATTCAAAGTCTGAATTTATAAACATATATATGCATTATAGATGCCGGCATAATTGACGGAATTTTACATGTGCGTTGGTATGGTGACTGTGCATTTGACAACTCGCATCCTCTAAAGCCTTGTTATTTAATTCTACATTATCAATTACATAAAATGCAAAAAACGGATATTCCTCCTAATGTGATAGGATGCTTAATATACAAAAACAAAAAAAGCCTTTGAATTCGATTTCGATATTGATTTATGGGAAAAAATGTATAAAGATTACCTTATTGGCAGGGTAAGGTTATTTTACTTTACCATAAACAGTCCTTTACTACTAACTGAACTGTTTTTCTTCTGAGCATTGTGTCCGAAAAACGGAACACATTTGGTTCGAACTTTCACTTTTAACTCACGTCATTGCAATGGCTGATGAAAACTCTCTTTTCTGTGATTGGTTCAAATGTTCTGTCTTTATTTGTCAGATCATATACATAGGCAATGACCAGACCAATCAGATTGCATTTCATCTTGTTCGAAATGTCACGTGACTGCAAAGCAACGTCAAGCGTCACCATGTCACTTGTTGGTTGGCCAACGTAGGTCTTGATGTTTGGGAATATGTCCCAGGGAATAACCAGACCTGAAATACAAGTGTATTTACATATAAATGACAACTTTTGTCTTTGTCGAGTCCACGTATAACATATTTCAAACCGAAGTCATTCCTTCGGATTTGTCGCATAAAACAATTCGTATTTTTGTGAATCATTCGTTACATTGCAAGTTACGAACTTGCAATGTGTTCTACCATCACAAGAACGATCTTACCTAACCAGTGTCTTCGGTTGACATAAAATCAGACAAATTAACAATACACCAATCAAACCATGCAGATAGGAGATAAACTCTGCATTCTACATCAGCTATAAATGGGTCTAGACTCTCCACACATCCAATAAACGTATGACCGAGCTGTAGATTAATCCGGGGTAGGAGTATAACTTATAATTGGTACACCCGAGAGATTATCAAGGATGTGCAAAACCAGATGAACAACATCTGTGAAAGGGGCAGTAGCTCAAATAAGTTGATGAAATGTATTTGAACAATTATGTAACAAATAGTAAAACACACCTCTCTCTTCGGAAAATCAAGTTAAAAAACGTGTATTCATTACTCGGTAAAGCCATTGGAATATTTGTTTTCTAATTCGAAATAATAAAATGTGTTCACTTAGAAATTGAATGTCAGTTTATGTGTGTGTGTGTGCACTGGAAAATGGACGATGTCAAAGTGGGATTCAAACTCTCGTGATCGGAGTCAACTTGCGATTACAATTTGGATCAGGTATTACAATTTGGAGCAATTATTACAATTTGGAGTACTACACACACACACTGACATTCAAGTCTTAAATTTCTTACGTTATTTTTCGTCACTTGATAACAAATCTGTGAAACCTGTGGCACTGATCATGCTGAGTGAAGGGTGATAAAATCTAATCTAATCTAATCTAATGAATATTATCTAAACAACAGTCGGAAAATAAATATTTCATTACCACGACTGCTCAGATCCGAATCCCCTTCGTTCATAATGTTTAGATTGTGAGTGTTTTTAGAGATTGCATAATTTGTATTCAACCAGCAACTGTTAATGTCTTTCGGTTCTGGAATAGGCCTTATGACTTGCTTAGTTCAACAGCAACCAGTTATGCACGGTTTTTTTTTTCGAAATGTTTTATATATTTTAACACATCAGAGGGTAGTATCACATTCAATCGGGAAAGAACGCTGCAGTACCGTCGAACGTTCACACGACCTTAAAGTTTTCACACGAGATTGAACAATTTTCATTGTTCATGGATAATGAACCTTGGAATTTTGATCACATGACCCCGCTCTCAACTAACCAACGTTCGTTTAAACTTCAAAGTAAGAATTTATATTAAAATAATCGACATGCAATTTTTGCTTTATGCACAACACCGTTATTACCACTACGGATATTTGGTTTGTGCAATAAGATGTTTTACACTCTAAAAGTAAATATAAATGACATATACTATCATTATAAATTGAAATTTAAAAAAATAGTATTTGCAAAAAACGTGCGATAACGTCAATATTTTTGGACAATGTCGCCAATAGATCTAGAAATGAAATGGATCTCAATGATTGCCTGCATGATGTTTATGTGTGTAAATGTATATGGTATCCGGTGGCAGTGTTGGTGACAAAATAGTTTATTTACGTTTACTTCTAATCGTAAGTATATTTTTTTAAACATGACATCGACCATGTACAATTTTAATTCTTTTTACCTTGTCTTTTGGTTGATCTCCTTTCCGAAAGATCTAAATTACATCCTTTCTGCGGCGATTTCTAAAAAGGAAGGTTTCATTTAATCAAACAAACAACATTTTTCAAAAGTTACGTTTGTGTTATCATCAACCATTGAACTAATTATTCCAAAATGATCACCCTCTTTAAACAGTCTGCAAATGATGCATTTTATATGAACAGAAAATCATAGTTAACCCAAAAGCATTTATTTCAAATGTCCAACCCATAGCAGTCACTATACTATCTATGAAAAATAAAGTCCATTACCACAGAGGCGGATTTCGATAAGAAAAAAACACTAGAAAGACTCCTATGCAAACCCTATTCTTTTATATAATAATAATAATAATAATAATAATAATAGGATAGGGGTCTATAGGCGTATCGATCTTTCTGATGCCTTACGCGATACAACCAGTCAAATGCCATTATATATGTTTACGGCAAAGCTACCACTACATGTTAAACCTTATGATGAAAAAATAGCATTATTTCATTTCAGAGCCCATGATATGTGCAAACGAGTTTTTGATGTTTTATATACTATCAGAAAATAGTTGGATCAACAGGGTCGTCTTGGGATTCCAAAAGGCATCAACCTCAAACCTCGCTGCATTTCGTTAGCTTTTCTGTGTAAGTGTCTCAGAGCGCTATACCTCAACTTCACAATGTGCGCTTCAATGCTAACAGAGAATAGCTGCCGAAGTGCAGGAAAATATAAATTAGCCAGTGGTATAGACTGGTGCGAGGTTTGACTTGCAAGGTCAATTTGACTTACCCATGCCTGAATGATGCTCGGCAAAGTATACAGAATAGGATTTAATGCTGAGTTTATTGGAAGTACTGTCACAGCTGTCCAAGCAACCACATGTTGGCCAATATAGATCCCACAAGCTGCCATAATACCTGCAGAAAGAGCACGAAACACTATATGAACGTTCGCTAATTACTGGGATCTATCAATACAAATAAAAAGTGTAGTGTCTGGCATCCTGGAAACCAGTGGTACTTTGTTTCGCTCGCTTCACTTTGAAACTTACCCCTGGATTCCTAGGTGACAAAAGGCTCGACGCGCAGGGTTCACAAAAAAATGGAAAGTCCCTGTTGCTAAATATAGCACACGAATGGCGAACCTTGTTTCTAAATTCCTTTGCGTAACCAAATGAGGAGGTAAATTATGATTTAAACAATGATCTTGAAGCGAGTGTCAGTGTCGCAACATGCTTGACGAAACCGTCCAACTTCGTCTTAGTTGTCTGAAATTGTATTTATACTTCTGGCATTGAAAGAGCGACATTTGTTCAAATAAGTTCTAATGTTAACGTCTGCCCACTCTAAAGAGAACATTCATATGGCATGATATCTAACGAGCGCTTTAAAGCGGCGCAGATTTCGCACTCTCTTGAAATGTCAGAAGTATTTTTTGTCATGTACTGACAATTACAAACATTCTCACATATTAAAATAATTTGCATACATTAATAGTACATCATCAAACATAATTTTAACATAATAACATGATAGACTTTGGACAACATAATGTGTTGTTATAGATTGCCGACAAATTTATGATACATATATGCAATGAACAATATGCACAGGAAAGGTTAAATAATGCATTAATGTACTGAAAATGAAGCCTGAAACGAACGGCAGTCATTGTTGTCTACGTTAACTCCAAGGGGAGGGGCGTGTATAAAAGGAAAGCGCTGATTGGATCTATAGAAAAGCCATAGACTTTTCTGTGATTGGTAGTTATATTTAACTCGCATCGAGCCTGTTGCCACCTAGTAATCCAGGGGTTAGTTTCAAAGTGAAGCGAATGAAACAAAGTACCCCTGGTTTCCAGGATGAGTGCCTGGAGGCAAGAGTATCCCGACTTCAACAACAATACCGCCACATAGACGAAAACAAAATTTCTTGACAAATAACTCCAAACTAAGTATTCTGTCTTCGCAAAAGTGTGCACAAACGTTGTGCGAACAAAATCAAACTTTGAAAGAAATAGTTTTAAGTGCAAAAACGGTCATGGCAATAAACACATCTCGGGACTAAAGAAACAATTGGTTAAACAATTCAAGACATTTTATTCCTCGAATGATAAGCTCGACTGAAGCAAAATTTGCACCGTATCAGTCAATTAAGTCAATTAAACTAGATTTAAAATGTTCAAACATTGTTTAATCGTCGTCAGGTAATCTTTTGAATGTGTTTACTGAGCCGATCTATAACATTACTCAATCAATCTCTACCAAATGTGGTAAACTGTCTCCCCATATCATGCAGATGTGCCGTTTTGGGATTTTAACTTTTAAAAATTTCGTTTCCATGGCATGGGTTTGGACTTTATCGTTTAGAAGGGTAATAATTTGAATCGATTGGGGAAGGGGAAGACAGGTGTTTTGGTGATTTAACACTCCTAATAGTTATCAACCTACCAGCCATATGACTTGATACTTGAAACGACCTTCCTAAACCGTATCACCCGGTACCAGGGACTTACAACATTGTAATCCAGGAGGGTTTACACAGACAGTTGTAAACCCTAATTGAAGGAATTATAATGATTGTAAACCCTGATATAATTGCTGAGGTGACGGCTTGAAAGTAAAGATCTGAAGAAACTATCTTTAACTATTTTGAAAAAATTCTTAAATATAGCACATTATGAAACGCAAATGTTTTGACGAAATTGCGTCTTGAACCCGTACCCAGTAAGACTAGTCTTTCATAATCCAATGCCTTAGACTGCTGCGCCACGAAGGCACATGGAAGACAATAATCAAGAAGAACCTTACATAGAAATCTTTGCCGTACTGGGATTGAGACAGTGAACAAGGATTTTACGAACGACTCTATATAGATTCCGTTTTTTTTTCGATAACGGGATAAGAAAGTGTCTTTTATACTTAAAAACGGTTGATAATACAGATAAGCCATTCTACCTCGGATATGGTAAGGTTGTAGACCCTGACGGTCAGGAAAAACCATCGGATGCTTCGCATTCTCGCGTTTTTCCTTCCTATCAGGGTCCACAACCTTACCATATCCTCGGTATTATGGCTTATCCTTATATTAACATATGAAAAGGTTATATTCTTTTAACAACCAATCAATGTTTAGTAACAGGAAAAATAATATCTTGTGTCCATTTTCCTAGGGGTAGTAACATCACAATCGTTAATAACATCAAAGAAAATGCTTACCCATTATGCAAACTGGAAACCAACACAGGAAGTCGGTGAAGACGACCAGGAAGAGTCTGCGAGCAACAACTCTCTCTGATGAAGACGTTCCACCCTGGATCTTGGATGAGACTTTGACTGATCTGTATATAAATATCTGCCCAAGGCCGATAAGAATAAAGAGCACGAAGTTGAAGCCAATAAAGATGCTGCTGGAATATGCCCACCCTGATGACTTGTGAGACGACAGAGGGAGACCTAAACAAACACTGTTCTTGGAGTAGAAGGACCAATGTCTAAATTGAGGCAGTAGAGGAACTATCGCCATTCCAAAGGCCAAAATCCAAGTCAGGCACACACAGGCCAAAGCAGTTCCTCTTGAAAACTTGAGTTGACGAAATGGAAATTTGATGGCCAGGAATCGGTCAAGAGTTATAAAAGCAATCATCAAACAAGATGTTTCTGTGGACAGAGTTGAAATAAATCCTGCAAATTTACACATTCCACTGTTTCTCCATTGGTAATCATTTGCAACGTAGACACCCCTGTATTGACCGTCTGTGATGCCAATTATGATCATGTAAATTCCCATTAGGCAGTCAGATATGGACAGATTCGTTACAAAGATACCATAGCTACGTTTCTTGGATGTACTGTCATAGAAACATCTGTATACAATGACGAACATATTACCAAGAAATGCAATGGTTGCAATGATCCACAAGATGACTCTGAGAACGGTTGCAGCAAGAAGGTCATCACAAGAAGAGATAGCATTCTTTGTGGATACACATTTGGCCTCAGATAAAGACTCTGGGCGCAAAACGTCACAGCAGACTTGGTAAGAGTCCACAAGAAGCTTTTTAACAGATTTCAGGCCTTTTTGCAGGTTGCTTCCAAACTTCTGAATGTCGTTCTGGCGGATATCAAGATACCTTACTGTGGATAGATTCCAGAACAGTTCATCAGTCAATTCAGTCATGTGGATATTTTTCAGGTCCAGAGTTGTGAGTTTCTCAAAGGCCAAAAACAGGGTTACATCAACGTTGCCAAGGTTTGTGTTTTCAAGGTGAAGAAATACCAAGTTCTTTAAAGAAGAAAATGCAGAAGTGTGTATATATTGAAGTGTGGGATTGTTGGACAAATCCAAAAATCTTAATCTTTTAATTTGTCTGAATGGCTCGCTTGATATATTTGTTATCATGTTGTAACTAAGGTCAAGTGTTATAAGATTTGGATATTCAAAGAAGGGGTATTCAAGGCTGGTCAAATTACATCCTGCGAGAATGAGGCTTGCCAAATAATGGAGTTCTCTCTTGGCCATTTCCTCGTCAGTTGATATCTCATTGTCGAACGTCATGTCAATATTAACTCCAGAGACGTCAAGCTTTCTGATATTCACACTGAGGGCATTTGAAGTGTTCATGTTAAACACTGTACTACAAATTACAACATGGTCTTTGCATGCACACTCTGGAGGGCAGTCTTCTTCTTCACAAACTCTCTCATCATCCCCATGTGGGCAATGTCTGAATCCATCACAAACTTCTGAAGGACTGATGCAGATTTTGGAATTGGTGCAGCGATAATAACCTGGACATGAGAACTGATCTGTGGGTGCAATTGAAAGCAATAAAGCACACCTTTGGACGAACATTTATGATAATTTCCTAATATATTTGTAGCTGAATTACATATCTTTAAAATAGTTCAATGAACTAATTGGACTCGCATCTTTGGATTTATAGAGTTAGTGTTTCAAGCACCTTGAGAAAGCATCATAAATAAAAGTATATCTCAGACAGCTGTCTTTTCAAACATATTATCATATATTGATGCATTGAATTATAGAAAAATACATTCTAAAATCATGCTTTATTGGTTTTCAATTAAAGTGTCCGTTTCTGAACTCATCAATAAATTATCTTCATAGCATTATGACGTCATTAGGTTTTTGAGATTATAGCAATGCAACATTATGAAGTTTTCCACGTCATAAACTTGTGATGTCGTGTAGCTGAAAACTTACCACATTTTTCTTCATCTTCGCCATGTTGACAGTCCATGATACCGTTGCAGACAAAGAGAGGAGCAAGACAAAAACTGTCGGGACATTTATAGTATGGCGATGGACATACCATTGAACCTATAACAAAAGTACGTATGGCAACCAATCCTCGGTTACCCAGGGTTTTCAATGCACCGTTACTCTCCATTATATCACCCCTGGGACACTCAATTAGAGAAATCTTTTCTCAAATTACCCACCCTTGGCCGGCGTGATGAAATCAGTAACCAATGAAAATGGTAAATAGGATAAGACGGAAATGGTCAAGGGAGATAACCGGTGACGGATGGCTAACAAAATGACAGCGCCAGGAGGTGCGTGCTTTGCTACGAAGTGATATGAATTGGCATTGGCTCGCAGGTCCAAGCTGCGTAGCAGTTTGATTGGCTCACGCCGGCCAAGGGCGGATAATGTGAGTACAGATTTCTCTGATGGAGTGTCCCAGGGGTGATATAGCGGAGAGTAACAGATCATACATAAAACCCTGGGTAAACGAGGATAATGACAACCTAACATATACACTTGTACATTGATTAAGCATCATCCTAGTTTGTAAACTGAAATGTGGTGCTCTGGGAATGTTAGGATAACTTGAGGAGGAATTAAAGATTCTCACTCACTTTATAATTAAGTTATTGTAAACAATATTTTTGAAACCAAGTTGACATTCACACACCAATACATCTTTTATCATTCATGATAAGAAGCTAAACCGACATTAAACTTTCAGTCTTATTTTATCCCTTTTTAACGATAATTGTTCAATCTGTTTAATCCTTAAGTAGTGACCGCATTTGTTCATTAAGACAAGTTTATTGAAATTGACAGTTTCAAGAGTGTGTGAGGTTGAAGGTGCATACTCCTTTAACGAGTGACTTTTGTTTAAAAGTCAGTTAGTAAAGTGTAATCACTTCACTTGAAAGAATGACACTAATCACATTACAGCAACAAATATTGACTTTCATTTCATTTTTAAAATGGAACTTGGATTTTGACACCAAAATACCAATTTATTGTAAATGCCGTTATCCAAAAAAAGGGAACCGTTATTTGAGTGACCTTTCGTTTCAACACTGTCTACCTAAAATCACAAACATTTTCCCTGACATATTGTCTTATTCCAAATCGGAACGATTTTTCGGTTGCTTAATCAATTTCCAAGTGTATATAAGTGACCTGCTTCAAAAAAGGCGTTGAGGCAATATTCCGTCACTAATGTAACTTTAGTATAATGTTCAATAGTTATAGTAATGGTGAGATATTAGCCCCCAGTTTTAGTTAAGATCATTATTCGTTCACAACATGATTACAACAAGTCTTGAAAATAAAGTTTTTGTAGTAGTGGTTAGATTGTAACGGAAGTGGATTTTAGTTATTGTTATGAAAACACACGGTATTGGTGGTGTGGTAGGGATGGCACAGTATGAATTAACTAGGATATATATATAATAATAATAATAATAATAGTATATTTATAATGCGCACATATCCATGCACAATGCATGCTCAAGGCGCTACACAATTATTACCCTGAAGGAATCGTACTTTCAGTGCTGCCTATGAAGCGCTCCGCGCGACCGATAAGGTCCATACGTTCCCATATCCAGGTACCCATTCGACAGCTGGGTGAACTGAGTGCAATGTGGATGAAGTGCCTTGCCTAAGGACGCAACACAGTATTAGACCCAGGTCAAAAATGTTTGGTGTCTCCACCGGGATTCGAACCCGGGCCGTTGGCGTGAGAGGCAGACATGCTAACCACTACACCACTGTGCTCCATATATATAACAAGTGTTTGCCACTAACATGGCAATGTCCCTCGAGTAAGACACATCATTTGGTCAAGTGCCATAGTCACCTTGAAAATATGATCAAGGTCACCAAATGCAACTGGTGTTAGTGTCTTCCCCCAATGTAGACTGACGCCACATTTGAAGACTTTGGGTTGCGTTAACAAGAGTTTGAAAAGTGGTCGAAGTGTTGTGATGACCTTGAACATATGGTCACGGTCACTAAAATTGATTGGTGTCTGCATGATACCCCAATGTAGGCCAACACCAAATTTGAAGACTTTGGGTTCATCCAGTCATGTTATATCGCGTTAACAAGAGTTCGAAAAGTCGTTAAAGTGTCCCGGTGACCTTGAAAATAAGGTCAATATCACCAATACGGACTGGTGCCTCCGTCTTACCCCAATGTAGGTCGACACCAAATGTGAAGACTTTGGAAGCAACGCTTCATGAGATATTGCGTTAACAAGAGTTCGAAAAGTGGTCAAAGTGTCGTGGTGACCTTGAAAATAAAGCCAAGTTCACTAAAATCGACTGGTATCTGCGTCTTCCCACAATGCATGCCAGCACCAAATTTGTTCACTTTGGATGCAACGATTCATGAGATATCACGTTAACAAGAAATGTGATGGATGGACTGACGTACGTACGGACGCCGCTGAATACATAGTCCTCCGTTCCGCGTTGCGGCGGGGGACAATAATACTTATGAAGAGAGTATAGTCTGACATATATATTTTAACTAGCATGGAATGCAAAACAGCATCGTGCATAAATGGCCGATTCAAGTATTTGTCCATGCGTATCCTTGGTAAGTTGGACTTAATGTATGAAATAGCTTACAAATCAGACTTGAATTTCTTTCATTTGGAAGTCAACCGTTATATAAGTTATGTCAATTTTAAAATAGTAAGGTTTAAGAATTACATGCTTAGTGGTTGCTCTCAGTCCTCTCCTGTCAGTTTTACTGTAAGCACGGATGAGATGTAGCAAATAGAACATTGATAGCTGTGTTTATCATATACTTGCTTATTTTGCATGTATGATAGAGCCTTCTCCAAATACCCTATATCAGGCGGGCAGATAATCTGTTTCAGGCCGTCGTCAAGGGACTTGAACCTCGAACCCAAGGTAACGTACGAAACAAATAGATCAAAATCACGAGGCATTTAGAGTTATCTCCCTTTGCAGAACATACGTTCAACTAAACTCCTCACAGTGCTATAACGTCTCTCATAGATAAAGGTTTGACGCAGGAGAGACTTAATAGCACTGTGAGGAGTTTGCCTTGGGAACGATGTTTACGTTTACCATGGCTAAAGCTCTCGGGCTGATATTGGGGTCTCGGGCTGATACAGAATGTGATATGAAAACACCCATACAATACTATTTTTTTAACAATGCAAATTCAACTTCCAGTGGATTGAGCTGATTTTCTGAGAATGTTCAAGACGAAACAGCCTAGGATTAAAAAGCAACCATATTCAAAACCTACTGCAATTCCCATCTTTAGGCATTTGACGGATGATACGTTCATCTTTCCCTGGCATCTGTAAACACGTGGTATTCTCCAAGCCAGTTTTTATTGGTCGTGTCCAGTTGTAATATACACCTCTAAAGTAGGCTAGAAATTGACGATGGAGAAAACTATTAAGTACGGTAACAATTATTGAATACTGGGATGTAATTTTCTCTTTAAGAACATTTATATAATAGTATGGTGGTTGACAAAATCATTCTATTGTTTGAATGCATTTGTGATGTCAACATTAAGACTTAGTAATTCATTGATTTAACTACAGTGTATGACAGGGATAACTGTGTTTCACAAAGGGAAAAGAAGAATTTGACAGAAATTTCATTCCTCTTGCTAGTACATCCGTACTATGTTCGTCTTCGTGTCTAAAACCATCACAGTCAACTATTCCGTCGTCGACTCTCTCATTTGCAATGCATTTGCCGTTGAAGCACTGGAACTCACGACACACATCTGAAAATATATTAAAGGTAAAGGTACAATTAAGGATGTTCGCTCCTTCCTGTTGAACTTCAAAAATGAAATATGATTAAGTAAAAAATGTTTTGTCATTTGTATTTACTTCATGCTATTCTTCATCATCACCGAGGGGATATCAAACAGTTTCAATTATCACAAAGAATGTACTGGTCAATACGGACCAAATGGTCACTGTAGCAGCCAGATTTACGTCTGTTGACCATATGGCACAGTACCCCCTATTATTGTGAAAATTGAAGCGCACAGTGTAATTAAGTTTTTACATTTGAAGGGTTATACTGCAAGTCAAATTCATGATGAGATAAAATCTGTTTATGACGATGACAGCACATCCTATGACACTGTTGTGAGATGGTAAAGGAATTTCCAAACGGCCACATGTCCCTCGCAGATGAGCCAGAAAGTGGACGCCCC
Source organism: Gibbula magus (assembly GCA_936450465.1). NCBI lineage: Eukaryota > Metazoa > Mollusca > Gastropoda > Trochida > Trochidae > Gibbula > Gibbula magus. Next base: position 17,202,926 of record OW388301.1, on the reverse strand, counting down.
TCACTTACTGATGATATGGATGTCATCAAGAAGGTTGAGATGCTGGTTCAAGAAGATGGCCGCGTAACTCTACAAATGATAATGCATGACACAGGTCTGAGTTATGGCAGTGCATGGAACATACTCCATAACCAGTTGCATATGTCCAAAGTGTCAGCACGCTGGGTTCCCCGCTTACTGACTCCATTGCAAAAACAGAAATGAAGGGACATGTCACGGCAGGCATTGGAGCTTCTGGAACAAGACTAAGAGGATTTCTTCAAACGTCTTCTTACCATGGATGAATGTTGGGTTTATCAATATGATCCTGAGACAAAAGAGATGAGCAAAGAGTGGAAGCATGCTACGTCACCACCTCCCAAAAAAGGCCAAGGTGCAAAAGTCTGTAGGAAAGGTCATGGTGTCTGTTTTTTGGGATTGTCGTGGAGTCATCTTGACGGAATATCTAGCTAAGGGTCAGACCATTACTGAAGCTTATTACTGCAACCTGCTGTGCAAGTTACCAGATGCCATTAAACAGTAGCGCTGCGGTATGATCACCAAAGGTGTATGCCTGTTAGCTGACAATGCCCCAGCTCACACTTGTCAAGCAGCTGCTGTGGAGGCACTGTGATGTGACTTTGAAATCTTATCGCATCCCCCTATTCACCCGAATTTACACCAAGTGACATCTTCTTGTTCCCCGATATGAAAAATGCACTTCGTGGACGTCGTTCTGAGGACACCAATGACGTCATTCTAGAGGTGGAGGCTTGGTTTTCCTTGAAATTAGGGGTCTTCTATTCAGATGGTCTGCGCAAGGTCAAGAAGCGATGGGAAAAATGTGAACCTCTGGATGGTGACTATGTAGAGAAGTCTTAAAAACATGAGAACAAAATAAAATTTGTACCGTTGATATGTGTTTGTGATAATTGAAACTTTTTTATATCCCCTCGTACATACTTCTAACAAACAAATGAAATAAAGAAAATGTGACTTTAAATGGCCGAAATTTGACCAAAAAGGGGTGGTTTCAGGTTCATTTTGTGTCGGTAGAGAAACGTGAATTTTGTAACATTAAAGTTTTTAGCAGTTTTTTTTCCCATTTTCCCCATGTTAAAATTGTACTTCACCCCACTATCTTACAGGCGTCATATCTCGAAAAAAAACACAATACCCCCAATTTTTTAATGCTGATTTTTAAATCATATACTTTGATCTTTCAAAAAATATTAGAAAAAGTTAGAAGAAAAGTTGTATACTATAAATTTGAGGAGCGAACATCCTTAATTGCAATTATTATGAACGTATATTATCCAGCGATCTGATTGGTCAGGAGGCGTCACGAGACCATCAACAGACTCCACCCTGAGTCCGACCAAAAGCTGCATTGACCTGACTTACTGAGTGTGTTTATTTACTAAATATAAACTACAAGGCGAAAGAAAGTATACACCTTAGTGGGTTTTTATCACATGTAAGATTTTCAATAATTACTAATATCTTGAGTTTTCGAAATCGTACTCTAAAACTGAAAAGTATAGGCCGTAAGTCACCAGTCAAAGAATACTCAATAAAAAAAATTCAATAAATGTGCCATCTTCCGTACACATTCACAATAGTTTAAACATGGTAGGGATCATGTTGGTGTACATTTCATTTCTGTACCCTGTCTACATTAAACAGATATATTTTAACTTTAAAAAAATCACAAATTAATTCATTCAAACAACTGCAGATAAGTGATGTTGTATCCTGCCATAATCAAATGAATCTCACTTCTTTTAAAATGTTGAATAAATCGACACCAAATAAGGTATGTACTTTCTTTTGCCTGGCAGTTAACAATAAAACCATGATGGAATGTCGAATTCAGTCAAAACCTGTTTGTAAGGACAGGAAAAAACAATATTGACTTTGGACTTAGTATTATAATATGAAGCTCCATATGATTGCCACCGTATAAAATTAACGAATATATGATATTTTACCTTTATCACCGAATGTTGATGTTTGATACCAGAAGAAACGTGATGAGATTCTATTTGTCATAAAAACGATTACTCCTCTGAACATAGAACTGCCATTAGACCATCAGTGTGGTGATGTCATAGCATTGTGACGTCATCATGTTTATGTCATGTGGTCGATTGAGGACAGGCCATTGTACAAATCAATATCTGCCAGAATATATCACTAGATCTCAAACAAGTGATATCTCCCGTGGAACACTGTTTTGGATGTTTGTTAGTAAACATTCATTTTCGGAATATTATCATTATTATTATTATTATCATTAGATATATGTTTATCACTTACCACATGTATATAGTAAATCTATAGTGGCAGACTGATTTGAATTGACACTCCCATAAGGAATACAAATTGCAAAATTATCATAGATTTACCAGAATACGACGTCAATAGCTTGTATCAAATCAAGGGCACCTAGTTTAAGTAAAAAACAATTTCAAGTATCAAAACATAAATTTTGTATAACCAAAGATTCAAAACGGTAACCTTACCACAAGACACCTCGTCAGACATGTCGACACAGTGTGCGTGCAAGTCACACCTGAGATTCTCATCTATACATTGTCCATTTTTACATGTCCACATATCCCTATCACAGGACTTCATTTCTGTGGAAAATACACACAGTAGTATTAACAAACAGTGATTATTGGCGTCAATAAACGCATCCTGCTCCAACATCACTTCAATTTCACTTGTATCCCTGAAGGCAGGAGATTGGTATAGCATTGTGAAAACAATACCCTGATGGAGCAAGAACAAACTATAATCATTTTGGCTATACTGGCTGCGTTTGATTTACGGACTCGGGAGACCTAGTGCAAGCTGTAAACTTAAATACATAGGTACTTAAAAACGTTATGTCAACTTCCTTTAATACTGATTACAGTACAGCTTCGTACTTAAATTTACTCATATTCAAAAGTAATTGTCTACGCATTATGCCTTATACTCAAACATCACGATCAGAATTTCCAAAAGTAAACATCCTGTCTTCACTTCCATTTCCATTTCCATTTCTGCCCCAATTTCCACAGCCTGAAATTTCTTTGGGGGACCAAAATCGAGATGTAAACGCAAATCCAGATATTTAAGTCCACATGGTCAAGTCTAGGTTTATGTGTATCGAAGTTCAGCGCTGTATAAATATATAAGTATCCTCATAATTATGAAAGCATAAGGCATTGTATGAAATGCATATGAAATGCTAATAAAAAAAAACAGGAATTATGTTGAACATGTTGGATTTAGGTGGTAATTATTTTCTGAATTCTCAACTAAGTAAAACTGATGTGATGATAATCGATATGCAATTTGCTTCTAGACTATAACCTATATTGTAAATGCATAAGTCCTGTTCGCAGTTGAAACAAGACATCAAAGTGCATGACGCGACTCCACACTCAAGAATGTAAATCAAATGCAGCCCCTAAAATCCGTCAATGTCTTCCTCTCATCAACTAGATATGTTTATTGACAAATGACAAAAGACAGTTCCTTTATAATTTTTTTCTGAAGGATATACAGATACCAGCCAACATATACGTACTCATGTAAATATTACAGAAATGTAATGAAACACATACCACAATACATTTCATCTGACTTGTCAACGCAATCATCAATTCCGTCGCAATAAAACGCATAAGACAAACATCTGCCATTGTTGCATTTATATTGCTCTTCGGTGCATTCCCTATCTGAAAAATATAGTTACTATTAGCAAACAATACCTTTGGCATAAGGATATAATAAAAAAAGATATCTTTGGATAGAATGTTATGTTATTTTCAGAATAAAAGCATACACAATGGCAAGAGATAATAACATGCTTAATATCTAATTAATTCATTCCAATATCTATTGTGTTTTTTTAGTTCAAGTTGTATGAACAGAATGTATCAAATACCATAAATGACAAACTTAAAAATAAGAATTATTTTATTGAATTTGTTGCCATCTGTTCGAGATTGGTTCAAATGGATCACTCAGGTAGCTTAGCTCTACCGTCTAAACATCGTAAACTGCAAGGCAAAAGAAAGTACTCACTTCAGTTGGTTTCGATTAATTCCATATTAAAATGACTATGGCACGATACAATAATACTTATCTGCAGTAATTTGAATGAATTAAGTGGTGACTGTGGTTAGATTTTAGTTGTTTAATGAAGACAGGGATAAGAAATGAAATCTACACCAACATGACCCCTACCATGTATAAAATGTTATAAATGTGTGCAGGCACATTTATTAATTTACACAAATAATATGACTTATATGTCGTTGAACAGTTGTGTATCATCAAACATAATTTTGGAAAAACATCAAAATTAAAAATTATGTCATCGAAAACATGAGATATTCGCAATTGAAACTCATACATATCATACAGGTGAATACTTTGTTTTGCCTGGCAGTTTATATCATGAGATGTGTTGAGTTAACAATGACTATCACATGTTTAGATGTTTACTTGTTTAATTTAGAGCAGTACGACTCTGACATGCATGGGAATGAGCCTGTGTGTTTTCATAACTCTCATCACTTGTCTTCGCCTGCTAATTGGAAACTTGCTGTATATTGTTAACTTTTCTGTACTTGTATAGCACCATGCATTATCAAGTTCAAGTATAGCTCAGCACACACAGTCACAAACTATTTTCTAAACTAAACAACAAAATAGCACGTGTAACCAGTTTAGTTACAATTGTTGTAATGGTTCTAATTAGCCGAAAACTTACAGGAAGAAGTACCAGACATGATATTTGCCTGGGTACAACTTCAATATGCATAATTTACTCATTCATATATTATTTGTTATACGATTAAATAATTTATGCGTATTCACCACATGACCACTCGTCACTACCGTCCACACAGTCCTGCTGTCCGTCACATATCTTCAATCTTGACACAAGTTCTCTGTTGGCACACTCAAAAAACAATTCACCGGCACGTTCATTATTTGGTGGTAGAGAAGGCGCTTTCCTTGAAATGGTACGTTCTGAAACCAAGCCATTAATAACATTTGATAATTTGCTGAGAAACCTTTATTTCTAACTTAATAAATGGAAAATAAATCACAGGCGCCGGAATTTAAGGATATATCCCTATCTGTCTATAAAACATAAAGAAGGATAGAAACCATCGGCTATCTTCATCTTGACATGGAACCAGAAATGGAAACTTGGATCAATCAAAACTTTTGAGCCAGGAAATTAAGGATATATCCCTACCTGTCTGTAAACCATATAAAGAAGGATGGAAACCATGGCTATCTTCATCTTGACATGGAACCGGAAATTGAAACTTGGTACAATCAAATCTTTTGAGCCAGGAAATTAAGGATATATCCCTACCTGTCTGTAAACCATATAAAGAAGGATGGACAACATTGGCTATCTTCATCTTGACATGGAACCGGAAAGAGAAACTTGGTACAATCAAAACTTTTGAGCCATGAAATTAAGTATATAATCCTACCTGTCTATAAAACAAATAAAGAAGGATGGACACAATCGGCTATCCTCATTTTGACATGGAACCGGAAATGGAAACTTGGATCAATCAAAACTTTAAGTTTAATAAGTTTAACAAATTGTTGCTTCCATGACCACAGATGGACGACCAAATCCCACCTTACCAAAAATGGGTAAGTGAAAATGTTAAAACGTGTTTCACCTAAACTCATCCGCAAAAGAAACTTATAACGTCAGTTGATTTTATCATATGTATGATTTTCAATTGCAAATATCTCACGTTTTCGAAATGATAATTTTTCTCTTCTTCAAAAATTATTTTTGATGATACGCAATTGTCCATTGACATATAAGACATATTCAATGTGAAAATTGTTAAATGTGCCTGATTCTGCATGCCTGATTTACAACATTTTAAACATGGTAGGGATAATGTTGGTGGAAATTTCATTTCGTACCCCTGTCTTCATTAAACAAAGGACATTTTAACTAAAATGTAACCACAGTCACCAATTTATTCATCGAAACTACTGCAGATAAGTTTTATTGTATATTGACACAATCAAATGCATCTGATTTCTTTTAAATATTGCATTAATAAAAAAAACAACTGAGGTGATAACTTTCTTTTGCCGATGAGTTTATTAATGTATGATAACCTGTGGGTTTTTCTTACCATAAGATGCTGATTTCTTCATGCAGATAAACATATTTGTCTCCCTCGCATTGCAGAATCTGTCCGTCCAACCACGTCGATCCCAAGAAGAACATGGTTGGATGGAGCCGCTGTCCGGTGCACCAGGTCTCCTTATTAAACCAGAGCTCATGAATTAATGTTTGCCTGTTATATCTTAAAGGTACATCCATTGTGTTGATGGGGGTCAAATATGCCAAACGTTATAAATGGTCTTATTTTATCGAGAAGTACCAACTGTTACCGAAAACTACCATGTTGATGATACTCGACTTAGTATATTGACGATATGAAGGTAAAAGTATCAGTTTCTGATCGAAAACCGGACAATGCACCGCGTGTGGCGCGCGCCAATGAGTCAAACGTAATTTTGGAATATTATTTAAACCAGACAAAATAACAAATTTGGGTTGATTATGTTCAATAGGTCATATAACTACTGTGCATGTAAATAGGACGTCCACTTTCAGTTTATGCACATGCATAATGACGTTATTCGATTTTAATTGGAAACTAGTAATTATGATATATTTGGCGATTGGGGATGAATATGCAAGCTGAGTGAATTTGTTTGTGTTGTAAACAGCACATATGGTGTGTTTGAACGAATTAAAGCCAAATAAAATGTTATGAAACACAATGGATGCAACTTTAAAGGGACATAATCATGTTGGTGAGGTCACCTATGTCCAATGTTATAATTCGTGTCATTGAATTGAGATTTATCAACTGTAACCGTAAATAACCAATTTAAGATCAATAAGTTCAGTATAACGAAAATACAACCATTCAAAGTCGTGGTCATGATCGAAAACCGAACAATGGACCTTGGCTTGCTGCAGCCATTTAGTGAAACATAATTTTTGAAAACTTTGTAGTAGATAGGAAGACAGATTTGGTTCTAAAGCGTTTATTGGGTCTTATAACGAGTACTTAGATGACGTAGAGCAATTATTATCGGCTACTACACATTTATGAGACCTTTCCTTGATTTTCATTGAAACATATATATATTTGATATGTTAAGCTTTTGAGGGTGAATATGATATAACCTAAACCAGCAACTATTTTGATTTGGTACATTTTTTAACCAAATAAAATATCTCGCAAAACTGATCATGCATATTTAATTCAACTTTTCAAATTGGCATAAGGGACAAAGAGAGCAGTGGTCAGCGCGATCGACTACGGGTCATGAGCTATTTTGTTCGAATCCCGGGGCTCTGCAACTTTATCTTTGAGGCAGTAACGGTTTGTGCATTCGTACATTGAATCAGTGTAATGCCACTCATGGTTCGTTAGTATTTCACACTACAGGACTTATTCTGCCTTGTAAACCTTTTTAACTTATTACGGCTGAGTGACGCATATGTACTACAGATTAATGACCTTCTCACAGCGAATGTCCACATACGCCTCAACTAAAAGCATCTCTAATTAATCGAGTGCCGCATATATGCGTGAATAAAAATTACCTCTTACTAAGCGAAGGACACATGTGTCTCTTCTCACTATCTTGTTGAAGAAACCCGTTCGTTTCATGATCTTAGTTACACCAATGATGAACACATATAAAATATGTTTTTATTGGCTTTACGTGCTTAATCAACATAGGCGATTTATCCGTTAGAATTAGAATTCATTTCAAAATTCAAAATAATATTTTGTATTGCTACTATTGCATTGTGGAACAATAAAAAATGTACATCTAATGGAATTAATCATAACTCCACATCAATTGACAACAAATATATGTTAATTGGACCGTTAAGGGGAACTAGAATTTAAAAATAAATAATAAATAATTCATAATTACTCGGACGAATCAGATCATTCGAATGGGAATCAACTGCAGTGTAAAGTTCACGGGAGAGGTTTTTATGATCGAATTTTTGGGGTCACATATGCCAAAACGTTACATATAGTGTTATTTTATCGAGAAGTAATGACTTCTGAAAAAAATTGCCGTTTTGATGATAGTCGACTCAGTATAAGGGGGAAAGTATCGATTTCTGATCGGAAACCGGTCAATGCACCGCTTGTGGCGCGCGTTAATCAGTCAAACGTTTTTTTCGAAACTTACAACAGGCAAAAAGACAAATTTGTGTTGATAATGTTTAATAGGTCACATAACTACTGTGCATGTAATGGGTCGTGCAGTTTCGGTTTCTACACATGAATAATGATGTTTATGTGATTTTAAAGGGAAACTAGTAATTATGATATATTTGGCGATTGGGAATGAATATGCAAGCTGAGTGAATTTATTTGTACTGTAAACAGCACATTTGGTGTGTTGAAACGTATCAAAGCCAAATAACATAGTATGAAACACAATGGGTGCACCTTTAAAGTTATCATAGGGGTGACAAATGGTGGAAATCAGCGGAGAAATCGGCACTGTGGCTGCCCTTGCTTATTTACTGTATTTGATATACATGTAGGGTGTGGGTTTTTTTTTACCTACGACTTACCTACGTTTTAATTGAGATATCGAGTTTCTGTCATTATAAATAAGGAGATGTTTATAAACGTGTACTTTGGCGCTGTCCAGAGAGATCTATAATGTACTTTTTAATTACCTTCATTTACTTGTTTGCATTATTTTAGTATTTCGGCCTCTGGAGAAGACTCGGTTGAGCCACTTCTTGCTTAGTCAGATGTTTACATTAATGATGCAAATATATTTACTGTTTATTATATATAGGGGGATCAATGGATATATACAAATATCACGACATTTACTTTGTACACAATTGAATACATATGTTTAAATCAATAAAAGCCAAGCACTTACATTAAGAACGGGTTGAAAAGAGCACACTTTCAGTTTGCATCATTATTCAGTCAACTTGTTTATACACACTTTTAATTAAGATGTTTAAGTAAATAAACGGGCATCATGACGTTCACTTTTAGCAGATTTCAAATGATTCGGCGTTATCAAACCCATCTTATCATTGCATTCTACATATTGTAACTGTTCATTTGTATGGTCTGACAATATATCACTCATAGACAACAAAAGAAATTCACTATCCATTATCTTAAGGTTACATTATGGCAGTATGATAAACCAGAAATGTATAGTTATAAAAATGATATATATGTCTTAGCGGTAAACATTGGAGCAAATTAATTGTAAAATGCTTATTTTTCAAAAACGTTCTATCGATGAACCGTCATCGAGCATTTATTTTTAAAAATTCAGCATATTCCAACAACTACTACTACCAACAACATCTTACTTCCGGGTCCAAAAGTAGACTAGAAATAAGGATGGATAATATCAATGACTAAACATAAGTCCAAAGTAGATAGTACTATAATAAACTCTTAATACATAATTTCATTTATTTTGCGTATCTGTTAAAACATTTGATTAATAAACGTAAGCAACACTGTGGCAACAGGTATGTATTTTGAGCATCAATCTGACGGATATCCTCTTGTTTCATGTCTAAAAGCAAATCGGAAGAGGGTTGAACAATTCCAATTCAACATTAAAGGTACACCCATTGTGTTTCATAAACTTTTATTTGGCTTTAATACGTTCCAACACACCATATGTGATGTTTACAATACAACAAAAATGCACTCAGCTTGTATATTCATCCCCAATTGCCAAATATATCATAAATACTAGTTTCCAATTAAAATCGAGTAACATAAAGTTGCAATACAAAATTCAAACAAATATGCAAAGAGATATGTAATAATAAAACACAATAGACATAAAACATAATAAACATAATAGTTTGTAATAGTTAAAAAATAGAGCCATGGACTCTGTAGCTCATCAGGGTTTATATTTTTTAATGTTGAAGACTGAAATAGATTTTTAGATCATGGCCCTTGCGGCCCATATTTGGGGCCACAGGTCACCAACTCTACAATTTAGAATCTAAAGAGTCTGTAAACAATATTACAGCCTTCTAGGTCTTTTGTTCTTGAGAAGAAGATGAAAATAGGATTTAAGGTCATGGCCTGTGAGGCCCTTAAATTTGGAGCACCAGGTTCACCAATCTACAATTAAGAATCTCTAATGACTAAAGAGTCTGCACACAACATTTAAGCTCTCTAGACCTTTTGGAACTGGAGAATAAGATGAAAATAGGTTTTTAAGGTTGTGATCCCTATGACCCCATTCGGGGTCACGGGGTCATGAAATCTACAATTTTGAATCCCCATTAGCCAAGGAGTCTGCACACAACATTTCAGCTCTCTAGACCTTGTGGAACTGGAGAAGAACATGAAAATAGGTTATTAAGGTTGTGACCCCTGGGACCCGATTTGGGGACACAGGGTCATGAAATCTACTATTTAGAATCCCCATTAGCCAAGGAGTCTGTACACAACATTTCAGCTCTCTAGATCTTGTGGAACTGGAGAATAATATGAAAATAGGTTTTTAAAGTTGTGACCCCTGTGACCCCATTTGGAATCCCCATTAGCCAAGGAGTCTGCACACAACATTTCAGCTCTCTAAACCTTGTGGAACTGGAGAATAAGATGAAAATAGATTTTTAAGGTTGTGACACCTGTGACCCCATTTGGGGTCACGGGGTCACGAAATCTACAATTTAGAATCCCCATTAGCCAAGGAGTCTGCACAGTCAATTTCAGCTCTCTAGAGTCATTGGTCCTGGAGAAGAAGTCGAAAATGCGAAACGTTTACGGACGGACGGATGGACGGACGCCGTACGCCATGCCATGCCATAATCCCACCGGAACTTTCAGGTCCGATGAGCTAAAATTACTAACTAACATGTTTTATCTTATATTTACAAGGACATAACGAAATGAAACTAAAATCAACAGTTATGTTTGGCTAGGTGTTTTAAAACATCCGTTAATTAATTCAATTATTTTATTATTATTCAGTTCAAATAATTATTTGCTTTATACAGAACGAGGGTCCTTCTAATATGCATATGAACTTCAAATATTTCAATATAAATTCAACAATTTAATTCCTTTATGCTAATAACACGTTTGTGGCAAAATGCAGCTTGTTTAAGAAATGTGTTATTAGTATAAAGCTACGATATTCAGCTTTCTTTTGAACCATTCATTTCTCAAATATCTTTGATACTTAAAAAGTTATTAAAAAAAGAAGTGGGGTAATGTTTCTTTTGGCGTTTAGTGTATATGCTGGCAACTCGCCATTAGAACGCTATGTCATAACCGAAACGTGACATCGTAGCATTGTCTATGACATCACATCACCACGACAAAGTGATATTTGATTGTTGCGTAGGAAAGTGCTACATGAAAAATAATGCTTTTTGGAGGGATCTGAGGGAGTCAGTGTCGAGTTAATGCAAAGTTATATAAAATTATTTGAATTCTTAAATTTGATTCTATGATATAATTGCGTGCATTTGTTAAGAAATATTTAAATAAAACGCATGTAGGTTCCTGGATTTTTATTGTTGTTATATTCTAGTGGATTCTACAAAACAAAACAAAATTATAAATTACCAGTTAGCGTATATCACTGGTGTGCCATCATCCCATCGAAACGTTTGACTGTAAAGACCTCGAGCTTTAGGGAAATCTTTCCACAATCCTGTAGTAAAAACAATGATTGAAGTATCATATTCTAGATTGACATATGATATCATGATACATCGTTGTCAGCACAGATAACATAAATACAAACCACTCCCATAGCAGTCGAGTCTATCTTGATGTGTCCTATTTAAAACATTATTTGTTGACCATTGGAGAGACGTTTATTTCTCTTCATCGTAGTTCCAGTACTTATGAACATTTATAAGATAAATAGTTGCGTTTGTAAAATTTCCAGGATTTATTGTTATTCAACACCGGCAAATTTATTTCAAATCCGATGCCGCTAGTCGGAGGTTTTAAAAGCTGAAATTTGCATGTTAACATGATCGTTACGTATCAGGTGTTTTGAAGCGAACTCTCTTTTTGTGCACCCATCTCTGAGTGAAAAGGACTTTGTGACTGGTCCATTTTGTAAGAGGTTTGGTCAGGTCAAAACAAATGTGAATATTCGGCGTAATATGTACATTAGTAACAATTTACACATAACACTGAACAGTGTAACTCAACTATCGTCACTTCACAGTATTCACATATCCTTTTAGATGGCGATAAACATTTATCTACGACAACAACACAGTAAAACACCTACCAACAAGAACCTTAGACTTTCCCTAAACCACTGTGACAATGAGGCTAGCATTGTGACGTCAAAACGGTTCATCACTATGACATCATGTCATGGCAACGGCATTCGGTAAAAACAGCCGCATGGAAGAGGGCGTCAAATTTAACCAGATGAAAACATTTTAGTTACTTGAAACTAACTCATAATGAGAGTTATTTGTGACCTATACCTATACACAAGTTCGCAGTGATTCGTCCCAAGTAATTTATGGGAATTCATTGTAATTCAACATAGGCAAACCAACCAATCAGAATCAAGGATACACCGAAGCCATGTTACAATAACTGTTTAATTAAAAAAATTCAGCTGTGATGTATATAGTGAAAGACTTTTTTTAATATTTGCATAAAATATTTTGTTGAAAATAAATTTTGGTAGCTTTTCAGCCGATTAGGAAGTTCCTGCAATCATCCAATGCATAAATTCAGAGGCTAATTCCTGCTGTAGGAACTGGTTGTAAACTCGTTGTTTTCACCCTGTGCAGGAAGTTTAATCCGGTCATAAACATAAACCCTCATAAACAGCGCGATGCACTCAGACCATGGTTAAATGAACCATTCAAAATCGGACATAGTTTTCATTTTGTTTAGTTTGTTTTGTTTCAACTTACCAATATACACATTTGCACCTTGGAGTTTATCCATCAAAAATTTCTCTGTCTCCTTGTCTCTAATGGAGGCCAAGGTGGAGCCTATCCCCTTGCATTCTTCTCTGGCTTTCATCCACGATAGCATACGTCTAAATGTGACAACTTCATAACATCGCCCAGAGTAGAACCAAACTCCATTATCGCATTCTGAAATCAAATATATTTTTTAGATCAAAAGGCACAAGGTTCGGCAACTGTTGAGAACTGTTCTGCATGTACTGACACTTTGGTGCAATATCAGTGCAGTACCACCCATGGTTCGCTAGTTCCACTCGATATTCAGTCGATACTTTCACAGCAATGTGTTTCCATAATTGTGTTGCAGACTTTCTCCCTAAGTAAAAAGTTAATTACTCTGGAAAGCAACTTTAAACCCAACTCACCACACCTCATCTAACGAGAACAATGTCACTGATGATATCAATCACTTACTGCAATCCAGCTGAGAAGTCGAACCTGGGACCTCCGTTGTCAGATCGTAGGGACATCGTTGGCATGATTTGGAATTCTCTTTCATCTGGAAGGTTCCAAGCGGGCAGGGCTGACACGGAACTGCTCCAGATTTGGAAAATCTTCCTTTTGGACATACACCTGGAGAACACAATTCCTTTTGCATAATTTTCTGGAATGACACCAACTTAACCTAATGTCAGTAACACTTGAAAAATATGTAATATTCCTAGAACATCAATCCTTTGACATAATATATGTCTCAAACATTTAAAAAACGTTGCCACTGTTGTTAAGACTTTAAATGTATTTAATATGCCTGAAACACAAATCCTTTGGCATTTTATTTTTGCAAAATCATTTTCCTGGAAATTCAACAATTACAATGTTTGGTATTTAATGAGTCAATAAACTTGTTGGTGTATACTCAAATACTATATCAAAGGAGTATGATCTTTAAAATATTTTGCCATAATATCAAATTATCCATTTTGAAATAAAGCTACAGAAATTGCATGAATAATGTAATCAGATAAGGGAGGTAATTACTTCGACACTCTGATCTTGCCACACTTGCCAGATCCACAGTTGTTTCCCCTTTAGGGCATTTGTCACATGACGTTTGACCCTTCTTTTCTTGATACTCTCCAATAGGACATGGCTTACACTTGACGCTCTCGTAATAAGATCCTTCCGGACACAGAACTGATGATTAAAGAGAAGGTCGCAGGTGAAAGGAGCTATAAACGAATTACATATTTGAGGGTATTAAACAACATATTGTGAACCTCAAATTTTCAAATACACAAATGCTTAAAACACAACTAGGTATGATTTTGCCATGTAGAAATGTGCAGTCTTCTTTGAATAACTGTCGCTAGGAATAATTAATATTTTATATTTTCAGAACAACAAATTTCCATATTTTGAGGAATGGTAGATATACGCTATGTCCAAGTGATTGCTCAAACGTTTAGGAATGGGTTGAAAGGTTGAAAGAAAGCACAATGGCGGGTATCCGGCAGCAAAGTTTCATACACACATTTATGCAGAAAACATATTTGCCCCAATGCCTTGACAACCTCACATTCCTTTGATCTTTAATGGTTTATTTTGAAATATGTGAAGGCGTATTCGTGTCAACTCCATGTCCTTGGAGGTTTAAAATATTGTATTAATAATGAAACCGACTGGGAGCAAGTCATCCAAATTTGGATATCCTCTCCTTGTTGTTTACAATATGTAATATTGCATTCTAGAAATAAGATGACAGGTGCGAACTAGGGGTGAAACGGGATGCTAGTGCCACGGTTCGGTTCGTATTGCGGTACAGAGCTATCGGTTCGGTTCTTCAATAGTTCAATATCATTCATCATCAATAAAAATAACAGATGAACTGCACAGATACTTTTAATTGTGGAAATAGTTGACTGTAAAACATTCAAATAACTCAAATTCAATGAAACAATTCAATCACTTTTAACTTGAACACAAGAAAATCAGTAATATTTAATTTGATTAAGTAATTAATTACGTTGTTCTTATTTTTTTTATAAATATATGAAGGAATGTTTATTTACTGTGTATAACCATAACCTTCTTAGTTATTAAAGAGCTGTGAAAATGTGTCCGAAAATCGAACAAACAGGCAGGAGTCAAAATCAGAAACTCAATTGTTTGTTATAAGCTCTGTCATTGGTTAACTTGGGGACTTTTTTTTTCTTAGCCAATCAGAAAATTAAATACAAAGTCAATGCATAGTGTACGTAGCATAAACCGGAGAATAATAAAATTTCTTTTAGAAAAAATTCACTTCTTCAGACGAAGTTCATTTTATTTCTCAATTGATATTGAATAAATATGAAACAATTAAGTTCTTTAGCTATTTAAACGTAGTATAATGATTTATAAAATCTATACTAACTTACCGACTAGCATGCATGATATCGCTCCATGGTGTAGTCGCTTCTAGATTTGAAAATTAAGTTTGCATTTTTTACTCACAGAAACTTGTGATATAGTCAGTTGTTTTTTGTGCTCGTTCATGAATGAATTTTAAGCACCCAGTGAAAACACTCACATGTAACGGGCCAAAACTTTATAGTTACACGGTCGACATGTCAAACCATCGATAAAGAAATCTCATGCCATATGTGTCACGTGACACATGTCAACCAATCGGTATGACTGTAGTACGAAGTCCCAATGACGCATCATTTTTTGACCAATCACAAAGGTAGTTACTTCTCAAATAGTTCTAAATATAGAAAAGGTTTTCCAAATGAAAACTGAACATAAAAGATAATTGTCACATTTTAACTTGGCCTTGACGTTAATGTCTGAAAGTCGAACCCATTCATTTTAGTTTTAGTTTTAGAATCAACTTGATAATTTATACCTTGTGAAATACGGTAACTTACTAACTTTCTGTCAAATAGTTTATCCAACCGCTATTTGACTTTTGTTGACATGTCCACTCGATTCATAACACTGAAGTTCGATCTACGTCTACGTAGGACGCCTTGTGAACTTTGAACTAGTTTAGAATGAAATTTAACAGAATGTAAAAATTTGTGCTGACACTTGAGTGACATTGTTTAGTGTTTTTGACAGAGAAATGCACGAGTGAAATAGATATAAAACGAACTTTACAAAAACCGAACGGTAGGTTTTTTTCAAAGCAATTTATCGGTGGACCGAACCATCAATAAATACTGTGATACAAATACACCGCGGTAAACCGTTTCACCCCTAGTGCTAAATAAGAAAAAGGTAAATGTAAGATTTGATGAATAGAATGTTACACAAATGTGATGTGTGATGTCTCAATACTGTACAGTTGAGACGTCAGAATGGTTGTGCCATCATCACAGTTGTACACGACTCAGTACAGTTTCAGTACACTGTCGGCAATTTCGCTGGATAAATTTGGAAGATAAATAAACAGAGTACTAAACTTGCTTCCATATAATACCATTTTTATCAACTTCATGACTGATTTGGTTTCAAAAACGATTTCGCTCGTTTAATACCAAATCATTTACTTATTTAACAAGAGAATTAGTGAATACAGCTCACCCGATTTTAACATTGGTAAAAGAAAGATTTCTTCAAAAGGGCATCACATAGATACAGTTGTAAGAGTGCTTTAGAAGTAAAAGTCGAAGAAATTAGAAAATTTGCATAAATTACCCGGTAAGCAAATGAGGGTATGAAACATACAAAAGACGGATGTACACATCATGGTGATTATGTGTATATAGTTACAAGACATTTGAACAATTAGTGTCTGAGTTATGAGTTGAACAAAAAGTTTGAATGGCCAAGTCGAAAAATAGAGAAAATTTGCATAAATTATGAAAATTAGGGTATGAAACATACAAAAGGCAGATTTACAGATCATGGTGATTGTACATATTATGTTTCGTAAAATTGGTTTCAGAATTATGAGCGTAACAAAAAACAGACGCACGGACAGATGCACGGAAGCTGTCCGCTATATATTCCCGACTACTTAGTGGATGGGGTATAATAAAAATTAAATTGAAGGCCGTTTATTATCCTCTATATATCACTCATTTTCCCTCGGAAAATGCCATACTTGTATGTTCTCGAGCATATGTGTACTGTCACTATATGACATGGTCAAATTAGTATATGTTTTACTGGTGACGAAATAGCAAGCCGGACATCTGGTTGAGGAAACATTATTATTTTAGTGTGTTTTCAGTTTCAATAAACAAAATGATCAAATCAATAATCGATAATGTGATCAAAGATTACAAACTGTTGTGTTTAATATTAACACGTGTTTGACAATGTTTTTAAATAATTGAATTCCTTTTCTTTAAATATTTTCACTAAATGACCTTTTATGATAAAGATTATCATGGCAAATTAAACTGTAAAAAAACAACTACCTTTAAATATTAGCGTGACAAAAAGAGTAGCAAATAACTAATAAGCAATATAAAGACAAACGATTGAGCAACATTTATATAATGGTTCGCAATCTTTCAACTCATATTTAATGTTAGTATAGTAAAACTTTAATCCATCATATTCCAAAAAGATTTATATGTTTGATGACGTAAATTCTGTTTGTTCATTAATAACGTTTTATTATTATATTTTCTTAAAATTTAAATTGGATAGTATTCATTTGGCTTAAATCAACACTGATGATACATTCTTTCCTTTTCTGGTATCTCGAAGTCTTGATAAATTTCCACTCATAACTTGGATTCATCTACGGCCGAGTCAACAAGACACATTCATTTAGAAAAAATTTAATCTGATCTGTAGGAAAAGCCAGGCATGAGGAGAGATTTACCCTTGAGCTTACTGATAATATTTTTCTTCTGCCGATTTAAAGCCAACACTCACCGCATGTGTGACGATGAAAGATTCCAATGATGAAATTAGGCGGACAAGCATAGTACGGTTGAGGTATTTGGGCCCGACTTATCCTTGTCAACCGTCCACTTACGTTGAAGGAGACTCTTGATATATTTTGGGCGTACTGCAACAAATCCATCTTGTATGTCCTCATCGCCTCGTCAATGTCCTTACCAAATGGAGATACCTTTGTTGATAATCTCAGAGATATATGTTGCCGGCGTTTAATCGTCTGTAGATCGTCTTTTCTGAGCGAAATCATGTAAGGCATTGCATCTAGTCCTTTGGTTACATTATGAGTTTCGTGTAATGCCATATCAGCACATACGATGAATAAGTTCCTCCAAGGACATTCTTGGTACTGCAGAGTACAGTTGATAGCGATGGACATCGCAATGGAGAATGAGTGAATAATTGCTTCTTTAAGGGCATCACATGGACCGGAGAAGAAGTACTTTACATTCATGTCAGCTTTGTCAGGAAAGGAACGTTCTGTAAGATAAACTAATTCTGTTGTTATCAACATTTTGTAAATT
Organism: Gibbula magus; assembly: GCA_936450465.1. Classification (NCBI taxonomy): domain Eukaryota; kingdom Metazoa; phylum Mollusca; class Gastropoda; order Trochida; family Trochidae; genus Gibbula; species Gibbula magus. Next base: position 17,184,506 of record OW388301.1, on the reverse strand, counting down.
AATAGTTCAGTTTGTGTTATCCGCATTGATCACCACATCAGAGCGTCAATTTAGACAATGGTTTCGTTTGTTATTGCTAAGTGTCATTAACCCCCAATCTCGACTCCGGTTTTGGGAATTGAATCACGAATACTCTACGAAATGAGCTGAAACAAATTTAAGAAATTAAATCATCAACATTTGCTTACATATAAATAGCAAATTGTTAATGGTATGGTAAAGGTAAATGCCTATGCATCATTTTGTTGCTGTTCTTAACATTCTGATTACTGAACAAATTAGGTATCCAAAAGGACAATATTTGACTAAAATAGCAAGGGTTAAATTAAAGTTTTCAATTGTGAGCAGACACAGCAAAGATGAGGTGAGGTGGGGTTTAACACCGCTTTCAAGAGTATTTCACTTATATCGAGGCTGCTAGTATTATGGCAGGGGGAAAACCCGCAGCGCCATGTGACTATGCATTGCGGTAAAACTAGCAGCCATAGGTGATTCTATGCTGAAATTCAGTGTAGCACAGCAACTAAACCTTACTGTGTGTAGCAGACAAAGAAGCCGTGCCCCTGGCGGGATTCGAACCCCGGACCTCTTGATCCGAAGCCGAACATATAACCTATCCCGCCCCCTGAGCATCCTGAAATCTGGAAACCAACTGTAATCTGCTTATTGGAGATGCCCACATGGTATCAGGCCGCTTGAACTCGGCAAATTGGTTTCCAACTATCTAATATCTAATATTTCCGTAATGGATACCATCAGGAAACTCTGATTACGTGTTTCCTGTTGGTTTCGATTCCTGGAAATTGAAATTAATAAAATGAAATAAATTAAAAACAACATGAAACTCTCAAGTGTCGTTTCATGTCTGTTTCCATTCAATGTAAAATAACAGTTACCCATCAAATGTAGTTGCAAGTTAATTAACATTCCCGAAATTTGCAATTTACTGATTCCATTGAATGGAAACCAACATGAAACTATAAAGTGTAGTTTCATGTAGCTTTCCATCCCTGAAATTTGCTTTCAAAGAATCCATTAAATGGAAACCAACATGAAACTATCAAATTTAGTGTTAGTTTCAATTCCTGAATTTGCAATTTACCAATTCAATTAAATGGAAACCAATATGAAATTATAAAGTGAAGTTTCATGTTGGTTTCCAGTTTTGTTTTGAACTAACAACTGTCATTTCGTGACAATAAGATCATATATGTTAATAGTTGGCATCCAATTGATATCCATTCACTGAAACTGGAAGGCCTGGTTCCAAACTAGAGTCAATTCTGAATTCTGCGGTTTTTGGTACATTCACTATACATGGTGATGAAATAAGGACATGTATTTCTTGTTTGTGGTTTCAACTTCTTCAAATCAAAAGATCATGATCATGATCATGGTTGAAAAGTATATTCTAAGCAAAGCAAAGCCTTACTAGTTCTTACAGTAATTATCATATCAGATAATCGGTTGTAATTAAGATTATAAACAAAGAATAGTTAAACATACTTTTTAGAAAAAGAACAATCTTGAATCATGATAATTAGTTTTACTGGTGTCTGCCAATTTGACCTACTATGTAAAACGATGAAAGGAATTTAAATTACATTAATATGAACATGTAATAACTGAACATTTTGATATTGAATAAGTTATAATTGTTTTGAATATTTGTGGCATTCTTTTTCGTTTTGATAATGCCATACAGTATCCATAATGATATTTTGAATTTGTTTCTGGAACCTGTCGCATAAATATTTAAACGATCGTCATAGAGGATGATGTTTATATTTAAGGATTCAGCATTGATGCATTGGCTGAATCCTTATTATTATTGGCATGTTTTTTTTCTTCATTTGTACAAAAACGTTTGGACAACTTTTATCGAAAACGGCTACAGATAATTTACTGTCTGATAGCCCTAACTAAGCACACACCAGGCGAAGCTTTTGAGCGATAAAAGGTCCAGGCCGAATCCAAATTTCGATTTTTAACATCGGAAAATTTTCAAAATGCACCTAGAGACTTGGAACGTTTTCCAAAAGATCTGCAATGACATTGCGAGCAATAATGTAAATCATGCGAAGTCGTCAGTCACGTGGTTTAGCCGCCATCTTGGATGTTTTAACTTTTTCAAATTTTCGGACCCCATGTACCTTTGCGGAAACACCCCTCCAAAGATATTAGCACATAATAGCTGAAATGTCATTTCCATATAGCTGAAGCATTGGGGAATAACAAGTTTGTTCTTTTTTAAGCGAACTCCAAATACTTTTTTCACAGTGACCTGTCAAAGTCAAGTAAAATTTGAAAACTTTCAGGAGCGATAATTCGAATACTTACCCACCGATTTGAATGATTTTTTCACGAGAGTAAGACAGGACTATGGTCGTTATGAATCAATAATACATTAAAAATTAACATGGGGAAATTTTGTTAAATGCACTTAGAGACTTAAATTCTTTTGCAAACAATGCGCAAGAACAATACAAGCAAAAAAGTTAATCATGACGAATTGTGGGTCGCGTGGTTTAGCCGCCATTTGGATTTTCTTGAAAAATGTCTGATTTTGACATGTTAAATTTGGGTCTAAATAATTCATGTGACATACTAGAGACTCGCACCGTGTTTTAAAAAAATGCTTAATAACTAGACAAGCAAAATATGTTACCATTGCGAAGTTGTAGGTCACGTAATTTCAACGCCATATTTCAATTTTAACGTTTTCAAATGTTTTGATCCTGTGCATTTTTGCGGAAACACCAAGCCGAAGATATTTGCATCTGAGAGATGAAACTTAGTTTCATATCTTATTAGCGAAATCCTATTAATTTTTTCACAATTACCTTTCAAAGTATGATAACTTTGAATAATTGCCTAGCTTCTCAAAACAATCTAATTTTTTTATTTCTCCAAACATATACAGTTTACTGAACAATTAGTCATACCAGTTCGTATAAAATTTATTCTACGCGTAATGTAAGGTGAAACCTGTTCTTAATTCATATGGTATTTATACAATAGTCGATTTAGAAGATTTTGCAAGTGTAAAGATTCATGCTAAGACACGAACATTATCAACACTGTCTGCTTCATCGTGGCCTTACGTGAAATCTTTAAAATTCTCATTTCTCCAAAGATACACATGTTAGTAAGCTGTAAGTCATACCAGTTCGAGTGGAAATGTATTCTACGCGAACTGAGATATACAAACTGGAGGGAATTCATATAATATTTACACGCTAGTTTAATTAGGTGATTTTCAAGTGTAAAGACACATGCTTAAACTCGAATAACCGGACAACAGTATCGACAATGTCTGGTTCATCGTGGCCTTACTGGAAATATTTTAATTTTTTTTTCTCCAAAGATACACATGCTATTAAAGGAATATTCCAGTGCAAAATGAAAATTATTTGCTTCAAAGATTGCATGATGAGGCATGTTCTCACCCAATATAGAAGTTTTTGGTCAACAAGTTAAGCAATTACATCAACTGAAAGTCGTTGCTTTAACACGACGTGGGCGCCGCCATCTTACGTTTTTAAATGGCGGCAAAGACACACCATAACGAATCGGTGTAAGGAGTTTCTGTTGTAATCCCCGTACATCTTTGTGCGGCAGAGCTTGCGTAATTAAACTAGACATGCTTTGCGTTTGCGCTGCGTATTTGTTAACGTAGAATACTGTATACTGGCGATATCAAAACCCAGTCGATTTGTAATCGTAGCTATGGAGTTCAACCTGAAACCATATATGTTTGAACCCCAGTTTGAGGAAGGGGAAAGTAGAAAAACCCAGGATAGCAATAGTAGCAGCGACTCGGAGACGGAGTCGGGCGATCACAGTCGTTTAAATAGTTTGACATGGTGTGAGTGTGGGAATTGTGCAACGATGCCCGTTGCCAATGAATGCCGATGCTGCCAAGAAATATCGCACTTACATGATCGAATCATTGATGTTTCTTGTATTTCTGAGCACATTGATTTCCCTACAATCTGTCTTAGCCCACCGGTGCTTTTAATGACATATGTGCAATTCATGCTCTTCAAAGGAATGGGTGGGCGTGCTCCAGATGTTTTGAACAACCGGTATGTCTACTACTACTAGCTAGTGAAACTAGCACGCATCATACAGTGCTGTCGGGTAAAGCTACGCACCCTAGAGACAACGGACCATTTATACCAGTAACATGTTTCACATGTGAAAAATCTATCTCACGATTGAAATTTACGCTTTTAGTATTATCATTCATGTGGAAATTTAAGTAGAAATTCTTAATAGATTGACACTTAACGTAATCAGATGACTACCCCTATTTCCATAGGCCAACAAGTGTAGGCTAAAGATACGCAGTCAGAGTTTGACTACATCACACACTTTCAATTTTACGATGATTATAAATGTTAAAAGTATTTCCAGATTCTGATGAAAGGACTAGTAGATGGTAGTAAAAGTATTTTGGTTTCCTCTGGCATTTGCTATGTGAGAGCAAAATGTTTCATAATGTCTTGTTAATTACGATTTTTGTCAATTTTCAGTAATTTGTCACTGTTTTGGTGATTAAACATTATTAAAAACGTTCACCTGCTACAAATAATGTAATATTGTCTAGATTTTCCAAAAGAAACAATAAAAGAAGTAAATACTCTCTCTACATTTAGCCTACTTTATGTTGTTTTTGTAGCAGTGCGTATCTTTACCCGACATTTGTTTTGCAAAGGCTTATTCTCAACCTACCGAAAACATGCCCTCAATATATCGTTAAAACATAAACAAAATCCTTAAACATTTCAAATGAATATTATTTTTTTCTATTAACGGTAAAATCGTAACAGCTCGGTGTTTCAAGGGCTGTAGGTGATTTCGTAGACCAGACAGGTTTCACAGATGTAAATTTCCGTTGCATTCGAAGACATAGGAATGTAGCTTACGAGAGATTCACTGCAGCTACGAACCGGTCTGGTCAACGAAATCACTGTTCCTGTTTCAAGGGCCTGACGATTCATCAATCATTTCCGCCTACAGTTATTTTTCGTTATATTGACTTTATTTTATTTTCGTTAATTTATACACCCATAAGACGTTTTTCATTAGACCTTAAATGAAATGTCTTGCAGAACTCTCAAAATACAGAAAATGACTCAAAAAGATATAATTTGGATATTAATTGTTTATGAAATAATTTCCAAAACTATCGCTTGTGATATCACCAAACAAATGGTCTTGCACATCCGAAATTTTTTCTTCCATCTAAAACCTGTAACTTTACCTTAAAACAAAGCTAATAATAACAGAATCACAAATGAAAATTGAATGCATTTATTATTTTGTTAATTACTGGTACATACTTGACATAATAATTCTTGACACAATTAAATGTTACAAATATCATTATTAATCACACCATAATAGATCTTGCCATTATTAATCACACCATAATAGATGAAATACAATACTTGATTCATCAATTAATACTACAATATTTAACTTCATTGACATTTTATTTCATTTTTTTAAATATCAACTAAAACACTAGTCATAAATAGTCATTCTATCCATCATGTGTGTAACTGAGAAATAATTTGGATGAGATTAAGTTAACACAAAGTGAAATATTCTAAAATTTTATGACAAGGTTAGTGAATTTTATGTAAGCGAGCGTTACATGTCCCGATGTGTTAAATCCGAAATCCTCAGCGATTGAGTGAATTATTTTGGATAATGATGAGACATGTCTGTTACCTATTTCAGACAGTCAAGGCTCATGGCATATCGAAACTTCATGTCATGGGCCCACAGTGGACAGAAGCTCGGCAAAGGCGTAAGAAAAGTGATACCTGCTTGCGCTTTCAAGAAAATCAGAGAACACTTTCCAGGAGATACTTACACAGGCTTTAAAGAGTGAGTGACAATAATAACAATAACCCCATAAACAACAATAATATATCTGTCTGGCATGAAATGAGATGTTTGTTTTTTATGAGTGTGTGGACATCAACACAATTTCATATCATATTCTGTGACAATATAAACCAAAACAGTACCGGTAATTGACATCAAGATTAGCTGAGGTCAAATTCTCAATACATTGAATACAGGCAGAAATATTCATTCAATACCTGTCACAATGCGGTTCAATAACAACATCAGCCAATAATCAGAAATATTCAATCACTACCTATCACACTGAGGTTCAATTACAACATCAGCCAATAATGAAAAATATTCATTCACTACCTGTCACAATGCGGTTCAATAACATCATCAGCCAATAATGAAAAATATTCATTCACTACATGTCACAATGCGGTTCAATAACAACATCAGCCAATAATGAAAAATATTCATTCAATACCTGTCACAATGCGGTTCAATAACAACATCAGCCAATAATCAGAAATATTCATTCACTACCTGTCACAATGCGGTTCAATAACAACATCAGCCAATAATCAGAAATATTCATTCACTACCTATCACACTGAGGTTCAATTACAACATCAGCCAATAATGAAAAATATTCATTCACTACCTGTGACAATGCGGTTCAATAACAACATCAGCCAATAATCAGAAATATTCATTCACTACCTATCACACTGATTCAATTACAACATCAGCCAATAATGAAAAATATTCATTCACTACCTGTGACAATGCGGTTCAATAACAACATCAGCCAATAATCAGAAATATTCATTCACTACCTATCACACTGAGGTTCAATTACAACATCAGCCAATAATGAAAAATATTCATTCACTACCTGTCACAATGCGGTTCAATAACAACAGCAGCCAATAATGAAAAATATTCATTCACTACCTATCACACTGAGGTTCAATTACAACATCAGCCAATAATGAAAAATATTCATTCACTACCTGTCACAATGCGGTTCAATAACAACATCAGCCAATAATCAGAAATATTCATTCACTACCTATCACACTGAGGTTCAATAACAACATCAGCCAATAATGTCATTAAATACCTGTCACAATGCGGTTCAATAACAACATTAGCCAATAATCAGAAATATTCATTCAAGTTCAATACTCCTCATAGTGGAGTGCAATAGTAACTGATGGACAAGTTCAATACTCCTCATAGTGGAGTGCAATAGTAACTGATGGACAAGTTCAATACTCCTCATAGTGGAGTGCAATAGTAACTGATGGACAAGTTCAATACTCCTCATAGTGGAGTGCAATAGTAACTGATGGACAAGTTCAACACTCCTCATAGTGGAGTGCAATAGTAACTGATGGACAAGTTCAACACTCCTCATAGTGATGTGCAATAGTAACTGATGGACAAGTTCAATACTCCTCATAGTGGAGTGCAATAGTAACAGAAGTTTAGCATTTCCTCAGTCTTGATCTATGTCTTTGCAGAAGCATTTCTTTGCTAGGTTTTGGTTTCTTTGCAATGTTACGTGCTTTTGCTTTAGCTTTCACTACTCCCTTTTCTTGATTCTTGCGACGCCTAAGCACTTCCATGATCATATCCTTAAGATAGGAATAGCTCTTGAGCTCTGCAATTGGTTTGAGAACCCAGTCACTGCAATGCTTACTGTAAGCAACTCTAACTCCATCAGGATTTATGAAGGTCACTATATCCACAGACCTTTCCTCAAAAGAAGACGATAAGGCATCTGTTTCCTCCACAAAGGTGTGCTTATTGTGATCAAGGGCAGCCAACTGTGTTCTTCCTGTCATCTGTTTCTTATCAAAATCCTGCCTCTTGGGACAATACTTATTCAGGAGGGAGTGGTAAACCTCTAAGCGACCTGTATGCAAAAACTTGCTCAGTCTTCTGATGTCTTCTAAAAATTTCCGGTTCAGCATAATTTCTTCAAGAACTCGGTGTGAAGGGGAATCTGGCTTAAGTCACTTCTTTCTTGCAACTTGATCTTCTGAAAGAATATCATGGCAACATGAGTTTACCAATCCTGGTCCATCCCAATGATGTATATTCACAATGTGGTAGCGCAGGGATTCCAAACGGGCAACAAGTAGATCTGCATTTCCCATACATGAAGCAGCACACCAGAATAAATGATTGCATATAGACTGCACCCAAGGAGCAAGGGCGGATAACTTTTTGTAACGACATTTATCTTTCAACTTCTTTCGCAAACTATAGGCCATATGGTAAGCATCAAATTGATGATTTTTTTATTTCATCTACAGGACATGAGCAATGCTTACAAGGTATACGGTACAAAATATCATCCAGTGCATCTGAGAACACAATGTACTTGTCTTGAGAGATTATATTTGAAGTAGAGTCAATATCACTATCTTCATCTTCACTCTGTGACTCAGCATCAGTTGATGGTTGATATAAAGAATGTTCACTTGTAACACTAGAAACTTGTGATGAAAATGATTCACTTAAAACATTTGATTCATGGGTGTCATCAATAATAGATGGTTCATAATCCATAGAATTGTTGAAAATATCATTGTCAACATCAGTTGTTGCGTTACCTAGCATCTCATCATTTGGCTTAGAAGAGTAAGAATGGTCCAACATGCTGATGGAAGTCGAAGCTTCAGGACCGCTGCATCTGTGATGATTTGTGTGCCCACAGTCCAGACACCAATCGTCAGTCTGTATGCCAATACTCTAAAACAGAATTACAATAAAAAAAAATATAGTCGCAAGCAACAAACGAATTCAACACAATTATTTTTGTAAATTTTCAAATTGTTCTGAAACTATCAACTTGTTTAAGATAATGATGAGACATGGATTTGTTGAGCAAATATCAGTGAAGAATTTACAATAAATAACTTTGACATAAGTTAATTTGTGACAGTTATGAAGCCAAAAGATTTACTTTAAATAGGCAGTAGCAAATTTTTTTCTCACAAATATGTCAATCAAATGTACCAGTATTTGAAAAATAATGTCACCAATAGTGAAACACCCTTCTTCGGAAAATCAAGTCAAAAGTTGAGTTGACATGGTTCAGTAAAGTCATGGGAATAGTTTTTGACATTCGAAATAGTAAAATGTTTTCACTATAAAATGGCCACCATGCAATTCTGGCATTATACGCAACACCGTTATTACCACTTCTGATAATGTGTTTGTATAATAAGATATTTTATCCTCTTAAATAAATATAAATGACATAAACTATCATTATAAATGGAAAATTTGAAAAAAAATAAAATTTGCAAACAACGTGCTACTGCCCCTTTAATGACAAAGGACCATATTCAAGGGCAGATAATTCGAGTCTCTGTCGAAATTCTGTCTCGATAAGTATTATAGGATTTCATTAAATTTTTAAATGAGCTATCACACATATTTCACCATGATTTCCTTTTTTGTTTGTATAATTATTGCGCATCATTTTAAAGGAATTGCAAGTCTCAAACTGCATTTTGAAAATTGTTTCCAATATAAAAATTGAAAATTAGAGTCGGACTGGACCTGTAATGTAAATATTCAATCTCAATGAGATGAACATGGTACCGTCAAAATATATTCCTGTCAAAACAAATATACTCAGTCTACATTATAACGACATTGGGATGATTATATTTCATATGAGGTTAGGTTTTGAATGGTGATTTTCTCCAATTTTATAACAAACCTGTAAGTATAAATTCAATTAGACTATAGGAATGTCCACTCATGTCTGTCAGTTTTAACATTAACTTTGTTCAGGATAAGTCTTGGTTCAGCCACTCTTGGACACTAAAATACTTTTTTAATTCAGATGATGAAGCAGTTTAATACTTACAACAGAGCAAACTTCAATGTCTTCAGACTCTTCAGTCTTGGGGACCAGGCTGCTCCTCTTTGCATCTTTTGTTGATGACTTCTTCTGAATTACATTGTTGGAAATATTTAACTGCTATGCATATTTTTTTCATTAAATATTAAAGTAGGATAAATCTTATCTTTTAAAGGTATCCATTGTTTATGTGATATTATAAATTCAAACGAAATTCTTTAAGTTCAGATTTCTTTAAATGAAAAGCAATCAATCATTACAGCAATTAATCAATCACAGAAAAAGAAATTCTTAAGTCTTAGTAAATTTAACTAATATTTGAGTGAATACTTTTTACACAAAATCTGTGTGGTTTCCATGATATAAATGTACAAATACCTTGGCCTTGTTCCTGCTGTTACTTGCAGTGTGAATGATGCTGCTGATAACCTAAAGGGAAAAGATTTAAGGATTGAAATAGTACAGTTTTAATTGATTCGAAAAACAACATCTGCATAACAAAGTAAATTTAGTCTTTAAGTCTTATAAAAGACAATGATCATGTGTTGGACGTTTTTCTGGATAAAATATATTAAATGAAATGGGCTAATTATCAGTTTTCATTCAAATATTGCCTCACTACTTTTGGATATTTAACTTCAATCGTAAAATGGCTTCAGTGTATTCTTGATTCTGATTTGTTGATTGAGAAATAACCCTATGTTGATTGATATTTGAAATCCTGTAAATGAACTAGGAAATTCACTAGGAAATTCTACATTTTGTTTGCTGTCAATTGTAAACAAAATTTTTGTGTGTATAATTTTTCCAAAAAAAATATTTATGTCATAATTAAACCATGATATTTTGCTATCCAATAACATATTTTTTTTATTTTACTGAAACAAATATTATTTTTTGTAATGAGAATATTGTCATTATTACAGTGCTAAGAAAATCATGACTTCTTCAAAATCTTAATCAATAGTTTAATAAGCAGTATGGACTCTATATACAATTATAAATTGCAGTGCTATTTTATTTGTTATTTACTTTCTAACCGTTGAACAGTCAACATAATAATGGTGATAAGTGAAATAAATTTATGTTTTTTTCTGTTACCTGTTTCCTTTTTGCTAGGCGGTCCCCTCGTTCCTTGCTCTCTCTTTTCCGGTGGACAAAAATAGAAGGAATGGCATCTGGCTTCAACCTTCGATGATGTCCCTCTCCTCTCTCCAAATGTTCCACAAAACAGTCCTCCTCAAAATGATCTTCACAAACAACCTGTACACAAAATAAATATGTCTTTCATAAAATGTTCTAGTGCAAATTCATTAAATATATTATAATTGAAATATTGAAATTATTCACAATATAATTCTTATCTTTCATAAGGCCATAGATATATATATCAAATATTATTTACAACATAATTCATCACTTTCATAAATTAACAAGACAGTTCATTTGAGTTTGTCAGCAATTGATATCTTTTTGAATATTTGTACAAATATAATTAATATCAAATATTCTAGAGTAATTTGAAATTAATACCATTCAATGAAAATAATCACCCACAAATTGCAAATCTACCGTTACTGTAACTGTAAAATCGTGCTATTATTCGTAATCAATTTAGTCTCGTACCAAAAGTGAAACGGAAGACAATTTAGACACAATAAGTTATAACTAAGTTCAGACTATTGGTGGTCGGTAAATATTTAAAACGAAATAAAAACACACACACATAGAGAAACAAATTATTAGTCAGCTTATGTTTATATTTGACAAAGTATATACGAAATAATTTTGATTACGAACGCATCACAATACAGCGAGGCTTCGCTTTAGGATTCGCTTTGACTTGTGCAACTGACAATTTTTTTTCACAATATTAGTAGCTATCAACGTTAAAAAAAAATGTTCGTGATATATTGGTTATTTAAATATGAATATATATAGACAGTGAAATGTAAGAAGTAATTTAAAAGTAATGACTTTAGAGTCAATATGAGCTAGCCTAAAATATTTTTTTGTAAAATGTTGCCGTCTTCAACAGCCATTCAAACCTTGTGCCGCCCGAACTTGAAGGTGGTCACTTTCCATCCAGTCCCGATGTTGTGGAGCCATTTGCTTGAGAGACTTTTATTCTTCTGGGGCTCTGGTATCTTAAAAAAAGATTTTCCGTGAACGGGGACGTCCTGCCCCGGTCGTTTCGGTTTGAACAACCCCATGCCTGACAGGCCGGCATCTCTCAGCGTGATGACTGCGGTGTCTCCTAATTTCGTGGTGTGTCTTTCACATCGAATTCCCGCGGTTTCTCGCTCTCGTTTATGGTTCGAGAACGAAAAATGGCGGCGCCCTGTGAGCCCGGTAATCGCGATATTTTATGACTTTGAATTTTTTTTACAGGTTATACAAAATACATAAAAATAAATTGATAACATTTATCGCTCATTTAGTAAACATTCTTTTATTAGCCTTATTTTTATTTTGCACTGGAATATTCCTTTAAGCTTTAAGTCATGCCAGTTCCAGTTGAAATGTTTTCTACGCGAACTGAGAGATACATTCAGAAAGGAGTTCTTATGATATGTACACACTAGTTGAATTAGGTGATTTGCAAGTGTAAAGACACATGCTTAAACTCGAATAACCGGACAACAGAATCGACGATGTCTGGTTCATCGTGGCCTATCAGAAACCTTTAAAATTCTAATTTCTCCACATGTACATGTTACTATGTACTAAATCATATCAGTTCGAGTTAAACGCTATTCCGCGCCAACTGAGAAATACATCCTATAAAAAAACTCAAACAATATTTACACTGTAGTCGATATAGATGCATAAGTCACGACTCAAGCTCAAAAAGCGGCGCCAAATCCTACTTTTTCAATTTAGCTAAACCCTGACGTCAGAAATACGGCTCAAAACACCAAAGGTTTCCTTAACTGAAATTGGTGGATTTAGATCCGCTCTTGGAGGTTTGTTTGTTACATGTCGGTTTACTGCCGTTTGCCCTTCTGTTTTGGGTATAGCCGACCCACCAGTCGCCACCTCCGACCCCCCGAAACCATGTCGCTTCACTTCTTATCTTTACTATCATTTTATATTCCAATTTTCTTGCTGTCTTTGGACTTAAACATTTAATTTACTCACCACCGTTTTGAAAATACATTTTGAGAGAGTTGTACTTACACTTTTATCTGTTTATTTGTTATAGCTTTAAACGTAAGTAAGTATAACTCCCCATCGGCGAAACCACCAACCGTGGGAGCAGACTTTAAACTCCTATTCATCAATAATAACAACAACAACAACAACACCAACGTATTTTGCGTTAAAGTCTGCTCTTTGTCGATTGGGTTGGTTCTAGATGGCAGTTTGGGTGAGGGTATAGTGTCCTCATGTACACGTTGGTCTATCAGTTCAAAGTCCGACTTGGTAAGGGGAATGGATTTGTTTGTACTACTTGAGTGAATGGTACATTCCATGCTGGTAGTTGATGTACTCCCAGCATAGGTTCGTTTAACCATTCTTATATCGAGGGTGCTACGCCGAAGGTAAATTTTATCTGAGGGAACCATCATTCTAAATGGGAGAATCATGTTTATTTCGATAATACACTTAAACAAAGCGTTACACTACTCTGAAGATATTTACATCTAAAAATAAGCGCTGAAACTTAGATTTATATACAACTGAAGCAATGGGAAATAACAAGTAATTTTATTAGAGAACTCCTAATGCCTTTTTCACAATTACCTTTCAAAGTATGTTGACTTCGACCATTTGAACAAGTTTGACGTAATGAAGATTTTATTGAAGCGTTATGTGCAAGAGTTGACCATGATGCTCATGTGAGCAGGCAGAGTGACACCAATACCCCATCAGACTGACACCAATACCCCATCAGACTGACACCAATACCCCATCAGAGAGACACCAATACCCCATCAGACTGACACCAATACCCCATCAGAGAGACACCAATACCCCATGAGACTGACACCAATACCCCATCAGAGAGACACCAATACCCCATCAGACTGACACCAATACCCCATCAGACTGACACCAATACCCCATCAGACTGACACCAATACCCCATCAGACTGACACAATATCACCCAAACTAGAAAAATGGCCATTAACACGATAATGTATATGACTAATGAGCTTTCAACATAATTTCATCAAATTTGACTTTCATTTTGATGTGTGAACACTGATCAGGAAATTCACACTTTCGCTTTGGCATACATTGTGTTGTTGGGGTCAGTCCTGCTAAACGTTATAGATGGTGCTATTGTATCGAGAAGTACTGAATGTGGCCGACAATTACCAATTTGAAGACAGTTGACTCAGTATAGTATGTGACGATATATATGTAAAAGTAGTTCTGGTCGAAACGGGACACTGCATCACGATTAACGCATCACTATTAGCCAATTGTAATTTTAGAAGCTCTTTTATAACACAGAAAAAGACAAATGTAGGTTGATTATGCTTGATAGATCTGTGCATGTAAATCGGACTGTAGTTTCGGTTTTTCACATGTTTAATGATGTTGTTCAATTTTAATTGGGAATTAGAAACAGCTTGAGGCGCAAGTATTACCAAATCTCCCTCTTATCGTAACAGTTCACAAATTGACTTCACACAAGTTATATGATTCGCATTAGGTGTAATGCACAAAGAAATTGGTATAAAATTTGTTATCTTTACATAATAGAGAGTTTTTAAGGAACATATCACGAGTCAATGAATTTACATTTCATTCATTCATAAACAAGATTCATAGTACACTAATTCCATATTAGGCAAGATGGTTTTTTCATGCGCAAAAAGAGCCCCGCTTCGAATATTCATTCATTGCATGTGGCAATTGATTAACAAATTCATCAATGAAACTACGCTCGTTTTAAGCCAGTCTTTCTCACAGTATACATATTGTTACCATAAAATGCTTATTTTAAAACCAGCCAAGGGTTACGGATTTGAGGCATCCTTATCTCATATTCACAAACATTTGTTCTGCCGTTTCTAACAAGTTAAAGCCCTTTTCTACATCTTCATTGTCCTTGCATTGCTAAACTATTCCAAGTGTATTCGTTCTCTATTCCTTTTATTCAAACATTATTATCAAATAGTAGTAGACAAATACTCCACATGCTCCCTTCTAAAAGTAGATCTGAAATAACCACTTCCTGTCCTGTCTATACATTTACGTAAGTACACGCTCATACCATTGTATATAGTCACACAATTGATTCGATTTTAGCATGTAAACTTCTGGTCTCAATACTCCTAGAGATATGCTAGAGACTTGAAACATGTTTTAAAAAAATACGCAGCAACATAGGACAGATGTCCTAATTAAAACAATTAAAACGCTGAATCCGTTTGTCGTCGCTTGCGACTATATTTGAAGTTATTACTGCTGATACTTTAAGTTTGATGTTGGACTGCCATTTTACAAATTAACAATAAGAAAATCAATTACAAATCCTAAATGGGAGCAGGCAATCTTATTTTATTCAAATACATGCTCTCTAATGCCTTTAGATCGTGACTGCATTATACCAATGCGGAAGAAGGATTCGATTATTTGTAGCCTTTGAACTTTTGAAAAACGCTTTTGTTGGCTGCCATTTTGTCTATAGGCCAATATTAGTTGTCAATGTGTAGTCTGTAACACGTATGCTTTTATGAAGCAAAGCACTAGCCAGTATTATCCGTGATTCCTCAATGAAGAAAATGGCATGGAGATTTAAAAAGTTATCTTGTCTGGCGGTTATGTACGTGCTGTTCACAGTCTGATTAAAACTGACGGTATTCCGCGGACAAAATGTGCAAAATCTACCAGGATAAACCGTCTGGTAACAGCCGGTAGACTGCATGTTCTGACGCAATTCAGTAAACCAGTCACAAGACGTCCAACAAAAGCTTTCGGTGAGAGAAGCTAGGGGCAGATAGCTCCAAACAGTTATCCTGCTTTCAAAACAGCAACCGTTTAAAAAACTATGATGCGATTGGTCAGCTATTTGACTGGGCTTTTGCTGCGCTAAACTGGTTCGATCACACGCCTCTACGGAATGTTCTCAGACCTTATGGCGAGGAATCTACAAAACCTGTTCGTATCCCGGTAGATATATTATTTTGCAAATTTTAGTCCACGGCACAAGGGTAGATTTTAATCAGACTGGTGGTTTTCAGCAGGCGAAAATTCAGATGATCTCCTCAAACATTCAGTTCATGTTTTTTTCATTTTTTTTTTGCAATGATAAATGATTGAACTATATAAAAAAATTACAAGGTTGATGAAATACCTTCAACATATTGTGGCCTAGAAAATAAATAATAATTGTTAAAGCGTTTAGGCACCCACAGGAATGTTTTCATCCTTGCAAGATAACATTAATCATAAAATCTTAATTATAACACATTTGCTCTAAAGCTTTTGTTAACATGTTATCAATGCGGAAAAAAATATATTTAAGAAATGGGGATACAAATAAATACCTCATTGATTGATACTGCTAAAAAAGATTTTAATTTTAAAATTTTAAAAATACCTCATTGATTTTGGCAAATGGCATATTTTTCCCAAAGTTTAAACTGAAATACACAAGAAAATACGCTGCTCAAATCTACTGCTTTAAACAACAAATTGTTAACGAATATGTTATATGAGTCATTTTCATGAAGAGTGTAAATTTCTGTCCGGAATAAAAAAAAACTCATATATTTGTTGTACTTTTTCGTACTATTTTAAGTATTGATTATATAAAACATTGTTGAATGTACATATGAGGATAATCAAATAAATAATCTATTTTATATTTTATCTTTTAGAGATGTTTAATGGTGCCATATTGCTCAAATTTTGACATCATTTTGAAATGAAAAATATACAGTAAATGTTTGAAAAAAGATGTTCCTTAGACTGGTTATGAACAAAATCAAGCGAAAAATATATTGAATTTTTTTTTCAAATTTAAAACAAATGTTTTTACCTCATTTATGTGTGTCCCTCAAAAACATGTAATTACAGTTACCAGAAGGAAATACTTTTTGGACATCTGAACTTTAAGTCATAATTTGATTTTAAGTAAGGGAAAAGTTGATTGTAGGAATTTTTATGTCCCTATTGTTACCATGTTTTGGGCTTTATAACATATATTTTGGAAACAAACTTAATTTGTATGTTAACTCATTAAGGCCGAGAGCAGCACATATACAACAAAATAATTAGCTCCTCACAGCGAGTGACGCATATATGCGTCAGCTAAAAGCAGTGCTTATTCAGCGAAAGCCGCACACACGTGTCGCATGAAAGCATACTTTATTCAGCGAGTGACGCATATATGCGTTCTCACTGTTTTAATGCAGAAAACCGATTCTTTTCACGTTCGTAGCGATGTCAGTGAACACGTATTGCAGTAATGCTCTGTAGATCTCTAAATGTATTTGTTACATGTATGTTTTGAAATCGTTTACTGCACGTATCTATTACAAAGACAAAACATACATGGAATGAATCGAGTTAGCATGACGTAATAATTTAATCATTACCCGTAAACCATATAATATATTTCAATTGAATGTTGAGTTCGGTTGATGAAAGTGTCAGCTTGAGAATCTCATATAACAGTACATCAGGTGTAATTAGTGATTTCTTTTGATTCATTGGCACTAAATGCAAGATGCGGTATCAGTTACACAATTGATACTTATACGAATACACATTCAATTAACGTATAGACATAATTATATATTTGACATTGAAATAACAGTATAGGGATCAAATCAGACGTAGTCGCACCCTTGTTGAAAGACAGGTGACAGGTGCATGACCGATGTAAAACAAGCATATTTTTGGACAACCGTCTTCGTAAAATCACGCTCCTTTCTGTAGTGTCTGTAGTGTTTTATGCAATCATGTTTGAGCATCTAATGTCAATGATGTCTTGCGCATTTACTTCAAATACGATGTATGTTGAGCGATGTCAAAGAGTTTTAGATATTTCAAATATATTCAGGTATATAAACATCATTTATCTGTTTCATTAGTCCTCCTATACATTAGTTCCCTGTCATGCTGGCGATCATGGCAAATCACGTGTCCCTCTCTGTGACAGGCTTCTCAATAATTACAAGTCTACACAACATTTGTAAATGAACATATGTCAGTGAGAAATAGGATTATTGAAAATGGTTATATAACGTGTTCTTGCTTACATACAACTTATCTATTTACGTTAGAATAATGCAGGGACTCAATGACTATGATATATACAAAACACTTACAGTTAGGAGGGGTTGAAAAGAACACACATTCAGTCAGCTTGTTTGTTCTCAATTTTCAATTTGAGATATCTCGAAAGTAAACTGAATAGCAAACAGAAAAAAAAAACGAAATAACTTGCCAAATTGTCTATTCATGCCAAATTGTGCGTTTTTATGATTAGTTAATTTATTACTCACCCGTTGAAGTTATCGCGGTTTAATAAATCTACCGTGTTATTACACTTAGTGTAATAACATCGCGTGCTGCCGATTGACATGACGTCATAATGGCAAAAATATGACGTCACAATGTCAGCGCCGCGGTCGCAATGGAATGTGTCCCATTTATCGACGAGTTTGTGGAAATAAGTGGCATTTAAATCAGTGAGTAATAAATAAAATACTAAACTCGTTTCCGTGTAATAACATATTTATGAAACTCGTGAGATGGTATTTGTATTTAACTCGCTTTCGCTCGTTAAATACAAACCACTCACTCGTTTCATAAATATGTTATTAAACGGGACGTCGTTTAGTATTCTCTATGTAACACACTTTGCATCAACAATAAACAAACTGTGTATCTCTATTCAAGCTGGTATTTTACCACCTGTGTTTCGAAATTGTAGGCCACGCCCCGTAATATGACAATCTTTATTACAAGTATATCACGACTGGCCATCATGCATATGAACAAGATAGTATTGGACAGTCGCACTGTTATAATAACAGTCTCATTTAGGACATATATGTTATCCCAATTTTAAAAACATGTACTAAGTGTCAAACAGTTAAATGCGATACAGACCAAGCATAAATATAAATTTAGGTAAATAAAGCGAGTATCACGACGTTCACCGTTGTACATTGATTAAATAGACTTCTTAGCGGATTTTAAGTTTGGCAAAACTATATTATCACAGCACTGTACATATCATATTTGTTCATCTGTAAGATCTGAAAATATATCACTAACAAGCAGTAAATGCATTCAAGATCTGATATCTTGATGTACTTTACTTTACTTTAGTTCCGCATCACCCATTGTCTGTCCACCTTTGATCGTTATGCAAGACACAACAAACAATCAGTCATGTTTATGACATGCTACTCGCTCTCGCTAAATCAGAGGTGGCGAAGCCTAATTGGTATCCTTGCAGCCAGGTGCCAGTGGAGCTGACAGCCTAGGTGTTAAGCTGTTAATTACCTGTCGGCGTCAATGAGTTAATTGACTTGTTAATCTGTGACTGAAAACATGTGCTTTTCAAGAGTTGAAGGGAGCATTCATTTAATATTGAATATTTTCATTAGAATTTTCCTTACTGTTACCTTACAAAAAGTATCAGTAAAGACCACTCCAATAACAGTTTGGATTTTGTATTCTTCAAAATGATCTTGAAGACATGTTTATCAATGTTTTGTTAAAACCTTTTCTTACATTCTTAGGAAAACATATAACAATATTCCAAAATTTCATAAACAATTGTTGTTGATTTCCAGCATCGTTTGTAACAGTATGGACACATTTTATAACAGTATTGACATTATTCTGCCAAAACTATTTGATGATAGATGATTTGACTATAGATGATGTTTGATATTATTTACTTTCACTGTGTATAAGCTTTCAAGTATATAAGTTTTGTATGTCATTGAATAATTGAATAAAAGATGAACACACATGAAAAAGGTCATCAGTGTTTCAAGTAACAGTATGGACAAAATTATTTACAACAAATAAAATAGTGCTTTTTTCGATTTAAAAAAAATATTCATTTATTCTTTATTTACTTTTAATGATAAACATTTTGGGAAATTAAGTGTTTTGGTAACAGTATTGACAATAAAAGGTAACAGTATGGACAATTCTTTTCCAAACAGATATTTTATCATTAAACTAAAATTCCTTAAATGCGTTTGTTTCCTTAATGCATGTTGTCTATTGTTAAGCAATTTATAATTTAAGTCATTATTGGTTAATATCAAGTTTAATCTTGAATTTCTCCATTAATATGATACATTTTTTATTCAAATGGTTTTGTTTGAAGAAATGTAACTACTGTTAATTGTGAAAAATATCTGTCCAAACTATGTTTTTATAAATTTAACAATTTTCAGGTAACAGTATGGACATTGATAGGTAACATTATGAACAAACCAAAACCAAAACAAACTAATATTTATGCTCAGATTTCGGATAGTGTCTATAGTCTTTATGTCTTGATTTTTGATAGTTCAAATGTTTAGAAACTTTAATTATTGCTGGAAAAATAAAACTTTGATCCAAATTATCAATGAAACTTGATTTTTGGTAACACTAAGGACAATAAAAGGTAACAGTATGGACAATCCTTTTCCAAACAAATATTTGGTCATCATTCAATTGACTATGAATGCATTTGTTCCCCGAATGCATGTCTATTGTTAAGCAATTTGAAATTTAAGTCAGCTTTGGTAAATATCATTTTCATTTGTTATTGTCAATTAAACTTTAATTATGGTAACAGTATTGACATTGAAAGGTATTTAAACAGTATGGAAACTATCTATTCAAAACCAAAATGTATTAGAAAAAAGATTTATCTATTAACATGATTTTGTTTTGTTTTTAGGAAATGTTAACTATTGTAAATTGTAGAAAATATCTGCTTAAATAATTTCTTTTATAAATTAAACAGATTTCTTGTAACAGCATGGACATTGATAGGTAACAGTAGGGACAATTATATTGAACGAAATTGATATTTACGCTCAGATTACTGATAGTTTCTATAGCCTTTATGTATTCTGTTCTAATAGTTCAAATGTTTAGAAACTGTAATTATTGCTGACGAAAACCCACTTAGATTCAGATTATCAATGAAACTTGATTTTTTGGACAATAGAAGGTAACAGTGTGGACAATTCAAACAAATATGTTTTCATCATTCAATTAACTATCAATGCTTCTGGTTCCTTAGTGCAATTAAGCAATTTGAAATTTATGTCATCATTGTTAAATATCAATTTTACTTTCAATTTTCAATGAAACTTTTGGTAACAGTATGGACATAAAGGATACAGTATGGACAAATTACCTAAAAATCAATAATTATTCATAACCAAATCATCTTTGAATATTTGTCTTAATTGATGTTAAATATGATATAAATATAGTGATATAGTGATATGTTAAATCTAAAATTGTCAGTGAAAAGATATTTGTAATATTTAATTATTTATATTAATTTATATAATTCAGCTGTAACAGTATGGACATATTCAACATCACTAATTATGTCTTAAGGTAGATAAATAAAATGTTTCTTTCAATTATGCTGCTCATCAGAGCATATCCTTTTACTCATACTATTTCATTGAAACAGTATTGACAGTATTTGAACATTCAGAATTAACCTTGTACCAAACAATCAAAAGGGTTATTTTATTTGTAACTAATTACGGAATCATGTAAGACATTCTACCAATACAGTTTTTTTCAGGAATCAATGTTTCTGTGCATGATGTCTTTGAGTGCAGCAGAAAAGCAAAGCAAGTACAGGCAAAATCGTGATCAAGATTCGGAGAGGCGATGTGCATACTTGTTGATAGAGAAACAAAACATTGACAAAAAATGTAGGGAAATTTAAATCTATAAAATATCCTACAACGAGGGATCAAAGGGCTCAGAGAAAAATAGAGCCATGGGGTCTGTAGCTCAACGGGATTTGTATTGTTTGCAAAACCGAAATATATTGAATTTAGAATCCCCATTGGCCAAGGAGTCTGCAAACAACTTTTCAGCTGTCTAGACCTCTTGGAACAGGAGAAGAACATTACAACGTATCAAAACTCATGTTTAACCATGGTCAGAAAACAGGGGAATCTTTAAAAGTTAAAATACCATACCTAAAACATGACATTACATGAACATGAAAATAAATCTGCAACTCCTGACTTGTTGTAGTTCACTAGCATTTTCCAGAGAAGATTGAAATGACTATTTAATTTCATTATCATATAAACAGTTTAAAAAAATGGATTATGGTTCATTTGCATATTAGCAAACAAGTTAAAATGTCAAAGTAACGCAACCACAAAAATTAGTCGCAAGCGACAATAAAAGGATTCAGCAAATGAATGATTCAATTATTTTAAATATAATGAATTAAGACATATTTACAATCTTATTGCGCATCTTTTAAAACAAGTTGCAAGTTTCTAGCATGTCCCTAGATCAAAGAATTGTAAATAAAATCAAAACGCCGACTAAACCACGTAAGCTACAACTTTGTCATCATTTACTTTATTGCTCGTATTGTTATTGCACATCTTTTGAAAAAAGTTTCAAGTCTCTATGTTGATTTTGAAAATTTTCCCCATGTTAAAGTTTTTCTCTATTATGACCGGAAATGACTGTTCGCGAGCGATTTTATTATTGATTCATAAAGACCATAGTCAAATCTTACTCTCCTGAAAAAATTTGAAGTTTGCATTTTTCAAAAATTGCCTGACTTTGAAAGGTCACTGTGCAAAAAGTATTAATAATTGGCGGATGCAATGACCAAATTATAATATGCAATGCTTCAGGTACATCATGTGCACATTTAGCTTTCTAATGCTGGTATCTTCAGAGGAGAAGATTGTCAAAGGTGCATGGGGTCGGGAAATTGTAAAAACTATCTTAATTCAAAATGGCGGCTAAACCACGTGACCTACATGTACGAATTCGCCATGATTTACTTTTTTTACTCGTATTGTTATTGTGCATATTTTAGAAAAAGTTTCAAGTCTCTAAGTACATTTTGAAAATTTTCACAATGTTAAAAATTGACATTTAGATTCGAACTGGACCTCTACTGGCTGGAGCGAATTGGCCCAAAAGCTTTGCAGTTCTATTCCACAGGGCTATCAGCATGTAACATTTGGTTGCATTTGCTCCAGCCGTTTTGGCTGAATCTTGCTAACAAAATTCTTGAAATAAAAATAATAAACACGCCAATAACAATAAGGATTGCAAATTGCTGAATCCTTAATAATAAGCTTGTGTTCACAGGAGTACCCTTCACATTGTGAATGAAACAAACTTTTGTGGAGCAGCTGTAGAAAAATACTGGCTTCAAACCTGGTGTTACTGTGGTTAAGAGCATTTCCGATGTTCTACTCGCACACTGCATCAATACATGCAAGAATTCAGGTAGCTAACTTTTTTAACATTTATTTTGCTAATTGCTGTTACTGTTTGAACACAAAGGGCTATTTCCGGTATGTGTTGTAACATGGGGTATTAAACAAGATGTGAATCTGTTTTAGGGTTCCTCTGTTTCTTTTTTGTTCTATGTTAGACCTTGATAACTGTTTTTGGTTATAAGATTATTAAAGTGTTTTTAAAATAAAATTATACATCCAGGATCACATATCCCATTAAATGTGATAGATGTTGATAATAGTATCACTTTTGTCCATACTGTTACTTTATAAAAAATAATTTCAGTGTGAAGCAATATTGAAAGGTATGATCATTTTATTTGACTTTATAAATGTTATTTGGCCCCACAAACCATCGTACGCAGGTTTGCGTCTACTTCATCGTCTTAATTCAGTTCATAGTAACGAATAGGCCTAGTGGCTAGTACAGTACAGGATAGGCCTATAGGACAATAATATTGTGTTGATGACACCGGCATGACATGAGAGTGCTCTCCCTTCCCATCAGCTAGACTTGCCACGGCGATGCGGGGCTGGGCTGCTTACATTTGCAGTGCCTTGCGTAACTGAACGTCGGCTCGATTTTAGTATATTGGGGAGTGGTAAGGAAACGTCATGGTTGATTGTATGTTTCTCTTTCAATCAAGCAATGATATTACATTTTTTATTGAATCGGCGATTTCGTTGATGATGAGCTAAACTATGAACAAGTTTGTTGAGACAGCTGATAGCGCAGCGGCAATTGGATAGGGAAAAGTACCCGAGCTTCTATTCGACGATGATATGTTGCTAACGAGTCTCTGTTGCTACGGTCATGATGACGTCATAAATCAGGGGGAGATAAGTCATGGATCGTTTTTTTTGGCAATGGAACGTTTTGAAACGTGAAATTTTAATTTGTTTAATTCACAATTAAGATTAAATTTTCAGAAAAACAACAATTCACATCTTTTTAATATGCTATATAGAATGTAAATATGGGCATTTTCCTGATACAAAAATAGTTCCATTTTTTTGTATTACCTTAACCTTTAATAATTACATTATAGCTAGTTTGGCGTCGCACGTCAATAACTGCGTTATGGCTATTCTGACGTCAGATGTTCATGCTATAACAACGGTTGTGATGGACAATCATCATATTTATAGTCCAGTGGTCAGAGCGACCTTACGACAGGTCACGTGCCTGATACTGTAAGGTTGTAACTAAAATGTGACACTAGAACAGTTGAAATTTCTGTTGGGAGTGTATGAAACATATATAATTAAAAACCATCTAGTAGTACCTGAGCATGTTGGTATCCTATGGTTGTTCCATCGACCAGTTGCCTTATCACAAAGGAATGACGTAGTCATGAAGCTGGCTGGAGCGATGTCATGAGTCGGGTTGCACGTGACGTCACACTTCTTACCTTTGCTCCACTCTTTGCAGCTCATGTTGCCATTAATCGGTGCAGGGAGATCGGTGCAGTTGTGAGCTGTCAAAGGAAATACACCTTCTGTTAAAATTATTTGATAATAATGAAGAAGAACAATTTTTGCTAATGAATGCAAAATGATACATACAGGTGCACTTTATAAATTGACACTTTATATACATTGTTAGAATCAAGGGGTGAACAAGAGTCATCAGAAGGTGACCCCTCCTATCGGCCCGACATAATTTGTAAAATATTTTTTTAAAGGCAATAGTATATGTTTACTACAGTGTCACTTCAGTGAGTGGGTAATACACATGCAGATGTTCAGGAAGATATGATGAAGGGTTTTGGAATTCTGCTCCGAAAACGAACCTATCCCTGAACAAAGTTCAAATCCAACGGGTTTCTTAGTAAACATAATTTTGAAATCTGAAAATATCAAAAGGTACCACTTCAGTTAGTGGGTAATACAAGTGCAAAGTTTCAGAACGATATAATGATTGGTTTTGTGTTCTGCTCCGGAACGAAATGATTATGGACTGACGGACAGACAGAGCGACAACTATATCTTGACAACGCTTTACACTTCCAGTGGGATATAAAGTATTGTACCTGTTGTAAGGTTGTGCTGACATGCAACATCATTATTTTGTTGCAGCCAATGACTGCAAATTGTACCACACAGCATTATTTACATACTCTAGTTGATAACTCTCCGTAGCCATTTAGTCTCTCTCAATTTAATCACTCGACCAAACATAACACAGTTAAAAATAATAGAGTTACCTCCCTCCCTAGGTCCCCGCTAGGTGGCTACCCCAGTGGCTTCACTTCTCTCTCTGTCGCCAGCAAGATATGACGTCCATTTTGCTAGCTCTCAGGTAGGGAGGGAGGTAACTCTATTCTTTTTAACTGTTATTTTTTGTCGAGTGATTAAGTTGAGAGAGACTCAATTGTTACGGTGAGTTATCAACGGTGAGTATAAATAACGACGTTTAATAAAAAATGTACTATTAGCCACCGTGAAACTTGAAACGGCATTAATCTGAAAATAATAATCATCAGCATCATTATCATCAGCATCATCAGCATCATTATCATCAGCATCATCAGCATCATTATCATCAGCATCATCAGCATCATTATCATCAGCATCATCAGCATCATTATCATCAGCATCATCAGCATCATTATCATCATTATCATCAGCATCATTATCATCAGCATCATCAGCATCATTATCATCAGCATCATCAGCATAATTATCATCAGCATCATCAGCATCATTATCATCAGCATCATCAGCATAATTATCATCAGCATCATCAGCATAATTATCATCAGCATCATCAGCATAATTATCATCAGCATCATCAGCATAATTATCATCAGCATCATCAGCATAATAATCATCAGCATCATCAGCATAATTATCATCAGCATCATCAGCATAATTATCATCAGCATCATCAGCATAATTATCATCAGCATCATCAGCATAATTATCATCAGCATCATCAGCATAATTATCATCAGCATCATCAGCATAATTATCATCAGCATCATCAGCATAATTATCATCAGCATCATCAGCATAATTAGCATCAGCATCATCAGCATAATTATCATCAGCATCATCAGCATCATTATCATCAGCATCATCAGCATAATTATCATCAGCATCATCAGCATCATTATCATCAGCATCATCAGCATAGTTATCATCAGCATCATCAGCATAATTATCATCAGCATCATCAGCATAATTATCATCAGCATCATCAGCATAATTATCATCAGCATCATAAGCATAATTATCATCAGCATCATCAGCATAATTATCATCAGCATCATCAGCATAATTATCATCAGCATCATCAGCATAATTATCATCAGCATCATCAGCATCATTATCATCAGCATCATCAGCATAATTATCATCAGCATCATCAGCATAATTATCATCAGCATCATCAGCATCATTATCATCAGCATCATCAGCATAATTATCATCAGCATCATCAGCATAATTATCATCAGCATCATCAGCATAATTATCATCAGCATCATCAGCATAATTATCATCAGCATCATCAGCATAATTATCATCAGCATCATCAGCATAATTATCATCAGCATCATCAGCATAATTATCATCAGCATCATCAGCATAATTATCATCAGCATCATCAGCATAATTATCATCAGCATCATCAGCATAATTATCATCAGCATCATCAGCATAATTATCATCAGCATCATCAGCATAATTATCATCAGCATCATCAGCATAATTATCATCAGCATCATCAGCATAATTATCATCAGCATCATCAGCATAATTATCATCAGCATCATCAGCATAATTATCATCAGCATCATCAGCATAATTATCATCAGCATCATCAGCATAATTATCATCAGCATCATCAGCGTAATTATCATCAGCATCATCAGCATAATTATCATCAGCATCATCAGCATAATTATCATCAGCATCATCAGCAAAATTATCATCAGCATCATCAACATAATTATCATCAGCATCATCAGCATCATCAGCATAATTATCATCAGCATCATCAGCATAATTATCATCAGCATCATCAGCATAATTATCATCAGCATCATCAGCATAATTATCATCAGCATCATCAGCATAATTATCATCAGCATCATCAGCATAATTATCATCAACAATTGAAAACAATAACAATGCCATACAATCGGGAATTGATGGAATAATAGCAAAACTTTACCTCCACAAGCAGTTATCAACACCAAGGTAACCCAGAGGAAACTTAAGAAGTTGACACGGTGAGACATATTGGCGCCCAATAAACACGACTTTACTATCTTCTGTTCAGGCATAATGTGTGAAATATGACTGTGTAATGACCAGTTTCATCTGAAAGCATAAACTGATAGCTTCGAAAATGGTACCAGGGCATTTTAAATGATGTTTGGTGCTCATACCTTATTGTAAAACAATAATGTCAACCTCAACTCAAACTTGAATTATTAATGAACAAATGTCGGTTCAGATATCTCCTGGGAGTATTTAGGTTATGAAGCTAGTAGAAAAATGGTTAGTCCCAATTATGTCATTAGATGATAATGTTAACAATATTTTTTTGTATATGGCATCGTTATGAATATCATTACACCGTTTGTAAATTTGCATCAGAAATGGAGTTAACATTACTCACATGAATGCTAATAATCTAAGTGTTATTGTCAATAATAATCGTTTTTATTATATGACGAGCAGTGAAAAACTGGGATTTATCAGTGAAATAAACTGTCTATCAAGCTACAGTGAAAATAACTTATATTTTCACTGCGAACAGTGACTGATATAATTTGACGTCATAAAACAATGGTCTCACGCGGCGAATTGGCTTATGACGTCACAGTGTTGCTGTGGTGACGGGCTGTTCATAGAGGCCGCTCGGCGTGAAAACGACCCTTTTCGGGCGTAATTACAAGGATAACATTATATAATAAATAGAATATCCGTTAATTCTTGACAAATACCATGTTTATCTCATCTCATCTCATCTCATGAGGTAGAAAAGTTGCGCCACTCGTGATAATATAAACTTTCTACCTCACTCGATGAGATAAACATGGTAGGCCTATTAGTCAAGAAAAGACAGATATCCTCTATATATTAATTAAACAAGTTCTACTTTGGCATAGAATATTCTATAAAAAAAGCTGCTCGATTAACAAATCAAAGTGCGTAAGTGTATACAAAAAGTTGGAACTACTTGTCTCATTTAATTACACATAAACAGTTAAATAAGTTACATTTCAAGTAGATACAGTGGGTTTGAACAAGCTACATATACAATGAAAATACTAAACTATTTCCCATATAATACCATTTTTAATAAATATTTCACTGCTTACTCGTGACAAACAAAGCAATATTCCTCAAAGTAAACCTTTTCCGTTTCTGTTTACAGTTGAAGTCCCATTGCAGTAAATCTGATACACATATTTGCACCCAGGAGAAGTCAACATAGGTTTACATGGGTTTTAACCAATTCTATCGATGGAATTCAAAGCAAACAGGGTTCATGTTTATAAAGGGCGTTAAATATTAAGCTCATCAGGTCTACATTTAATCATCCTAGAAGGCCTGGTGGAGTTTTGGTATGGCGTCAATCTGTCTATAAATTATTTTTGCATTTTCGACTTCTTAAAAACCACTTGCTTCAGAGTACCGACAGTGTTTGTAGTTAAGGTATTTCATAGAGCAATTCATGCTTATTTCACCCTCCTCTTTCATACATTTTTTGCAAGATATGCATATTTTTTTAATACGTGAACGGATTAATAGTGCATGTCATGTAATATTCAATACCAATGCCATATACATATTACCCACTTGGTACTTCGTAAAGGGGTTTCATAACAAACTGTTATGATACATATGTGTCATAATAATAATAATGCGATGTTTATTCTGGACATGTTGAGAAGAAAGGACATTTATAATGATTTTGACAACATAACCAGTTGACATGATTGTTGTTGAAAGATTGAAAGTTATAAGAAACATTATTAACAGTTCTACCCATCATGTGTCTCTATGCAATGACATCAGATAAGATGCTAGGAGGTGACAAATTGAGCATGCCATGCATCGCATTTTTTCATTCAATGAACTAGTACTTATAACATGTCTATACGATGAAATGTCAAAATGTCTCAGTTAATAGTTTTGCTGACACTGACCAAAAGACCATTAAACCAATTTCAAATAGTTTTACTCTGAGCAACTACAAGAAGGAGTATAAGAAAATACATTATTGATTTTGATTAAAGCATGGAATAAGTTCAATTTGATTCGGTTTATACCATTTTGGGTTCTTTCAAATCAATCCTTCTTACGTTGAAAGAAAGAAATTTGACGTGATACATTTTCTTTTATTGATCATTTAAGGCCGATTATAGTAAGGATCTTAATGTTTGGTCTCTCTATGGAATTGTATACTTCTTTCTTTCTTCTGAAAGTACGGATTACAGAACAATATCCACACCCTACAGTATCTTCCACGATGTCTGACTGGAAATTTATTACAAATTCCTCTTTTCAAATTCAATTGATCATCGATTCTGATGCTCAATGTGAAGTATTTATTAATTTCGTACAGAAAATCACGATCACTGCACATTTATCCAAACCACGATCACTGATTTGTACTGATCACGATCACTGCGAGGTATGTACAGTATAATATTTTAACAAAAACTTTTCGCAGAATAAGCAAATATCTCCAAAATTGATACAATGTGGTTTCTGAAGGCTAAAGTTCTTGTTAATTCTATAATTTTGTCAATATGGTGCGTAGTATTTGCATACGTGTTCCAATAAAGTTTTATTTTGACGACCCCGACTAATACACCACATGACCACAAACATATGTATCAGCAAATTGTTAAAGTAAATACACTTATGAATGGGCCATAGATTCAGCTTGACATCAGTCATAATCATGTATTGTGTATTACCCATATGTTGCTTAATTTACAGCTGCATTTTGTACACCCATAAAGCAATTATCCTCCCTAATCCGATCACTATCACTGCATCTCTCGCTGTACAAAATCACTATCACTGGAGCCCTGCAGTACAGGGTTCCAGGGGTTGTAAGAGTTTTTGCTCTCACTCTTACCATTAGGAATGACATTGCACCAAACGTTTAGTCTCTCGGTGAAAATAACGTATTCGTAACGGTGCACATTGAATTTATATTCACAAGGCAAAACGAACCGAAAGGAAAGCCATTTCAAAGGCGATATTCATCTAAAACTTACATTTAATCAGGTTGTTTAAGCTTGTTTACACATTCCGACGACGAGAAACATGCGAATGGCAGCCGCCATGACATGACCTTATTCAAAGGACGGATAACTTTCATCTCATGACCTTCGAGTAGCGAGATGTTCCTTCCGCATATCTAGTGCAACTGGTTTCTCCATACTGATCAACCATCACGAATTATAGAATGGTTTTCTTTTAAAAGTGTGAATATTTAATGTTGCAATATTATGAACTTAGATGCTGTGACAGGGTTGATATTAATCCGCAGTTCCTTTCCTTTATAGAGACAACAGAAATATATTTTAAACCACAATAACTCGTATGAAATATAAGTTGGTCATAAGTAGGATAGATAACTCGTTCCCCTTTCATATCAAGTTTATGCCCCAAGTGAAATAATTTTGGTTTTTCTCCCGCCAAGGCTCGAAAGGGGAAGCTCGTTAGATATCCTATAAATATGTACATTTGAGACATTGAATGATAAATAAACCTTGCTAAATTAGTTAAGTTAACAATCTGAGGTTGACACGAGGTATTTAAATTTAGCTCTATTTGGATTTATACAATATGCTTTAAAGGGGCAGTAGCACGTTTCTTGACAATTTTAGTTTTTCAAATGTCCCATTTATAATAGTTTATGTAATTTATATTTACTTTAGAAGGTAAAACACATCTTTTAAAACAAACCTATTTTCCGTAGTGGTAAAAATTGGGTTGCGTTTAAAAGCAAAAAAATGCATTGCGGCCATTTTATTGTGAACACATTTTATTATTTGGAATATCATAAACGATTCATTTGGCTTTACGGAACCATGTTCACTCATTTTAAAACTTAATTTTCATTAAAGGGAAGGGTGTCTTACTATTGGTGACATTATTTTTCAAATACATTTCATCGACTTATTTCTCCGAAAAAACATGCTACTGCCTAAAAGTAAATGGTTTGCGTGGAGTTGATTAAATTTGAAACACACAGGTAGAGAATGGTATTCTTCCTCAATGTAGCCTTCATCACATTGTAAGTATAATGTATCATTTATATTTAACTTATCATTCCTGCTGCGTAACTGGTGTGAAACTCAGCGAGTGCTACTCTAAATTTCCTAATATCAACTACACTTACATAAAATTGCTTGGAAAATGAAATTTTAAAATGAGAATGGGAAATTACTTTAGTGCCATTCCCCACTCGTAGTACCAATAAATGGCTTCACTTCTCATTTTTTTTTTTTAATTAATGTACGCCAGCCTTTATTAAATTGTCAAATATAAAGTCATCAAAATATTACCCACCGAATTATGCTTCAGCTGGATTGGTTTATAATAATGTATTAATAACATAGTGCCTAAATATATGTGTAAAAAGAAATATAATCTCGAATTTCGTTTCCACAAAAAATACCCCGATAGAACCGTCTTTAATAATTTAAGAACGCCGAAATAAAGCCTTTTTTCTTGTAAAACTGCATAAGAACAAGCCCAATATAGACCCTTTGTTAATGTAACACCTCGATACCTTTACCTCAAATGATGCCAATAATTTTATAATGGCAATGCTTGGTTCTGAGGTAATTGATGTTCATTAGATACTAATTAAGTTTGGTGATATATGGGATTTCTACCTGGAATGCATCAATATATGTTGATATATGTTCGCTTAGTTTAATAGATAGTTATTGTGTATGCCTGAAACACTCTCACTATTGGTTTAAATCATGTGCTCTAAGGGTTGGCTTTAATCTGAGTAGTCCTTTAGTCACTTGGTTTTGAACTTGTAAATATCAACGAAAGTATTTATTACCATAAGGGCTTCGCTTATAGAGTTACCTCCCTTCCCTTACATCTGGAACCTTCACGAAAACATTGGTTGTTTCACTGGCGATGAAAGGTGGAGAAAAGCAGAGAAACTTCAGAGATATTCTTGAGGCAGTTGTTACTATAAATTAGCCTGTTTAAGGAAAGAAGTGACATGTTACACTTGAAGTTAATACCTGGATTCGATGTCACTGTCACACTGCCTGTCAAACATTCTCCATTCGGGATTCAACTTACAATACTTTGGTGACTACTGAATGACATTGATAGCTCTAGTATTATATTTGTAACCCTATCATAATCCTAGTTTATCTCTCGTCCTGCAGAATGTATGGCAGTACATTGCAAGAACACTGCAATAACATTGTGAGATGATGGCGTAATAGAGGTGCATACCAAAATTTATTCCCATTCGTGTGTGAAAAATCATGTAATTTGTCTTTCAGCTGTCACAACATTGCGAAAATGGCACTCTGTAGTTTGTGTTTTCAGTTCAAAATGAATGTAGAATAACATAATCACAGTTGACAGTAAGAGTTTTTACTTATAATGGAAATGACCAGGGAACAGAATTGTGTTCAACAATGTCAAACATTAGTCATTTATTGTATTGGTAGTTGTAATATTTTTTATAATAAAAATGTATGTTTCAGTTGGTTGTGAAAAACATGCATTCAATTCTAATAAAAGTTGTTTGGTTTTTGTTGTTAAAGACAATTGTGCCGTATCATTCATGTGCATTAAGTGATCATTTTGACCCTTTAAAATGACGTTGTCATCATATTTCCTTATTTTCATTACAATCTGTGATCAATAAATACCAAATTTGGCATTTATAGATTGCTGCCATAACGTAACTTGATTTCATTTGGCACGTGCTGATAAGAATACTAATGCAAATGTTACAAATTTAGATGTAATCTGATGCTTATCGTTTTCATTGTCAACACATTTCGATAAGCAATGGATTTAGAAAGATGACACCCTGTCATACGTATTATAAACAGGCACGTCATGTATCTACGTTCTTTCAACAACATCTTCAAAAGACATGAATCAAATGTACACAGGAATGTGAATGTTTGCAAATTTTCCTTAATAATATTAAGTAAAATCAATAAGCAGCGACAAGCCTGGTTAATTTTAGACTGATCATGAGTTTTGCAATCTGATTTTGCAATATACACATAGACATAAAAGTAAAATAAGTAATCTCTCACAGATAGTTGGAGATGAAAATTGTCAATTTTAGAAAAGTAAGAGCATCTTTCTTTATAGTGAGGATTGCGAATTCAGATATTTTCATATTTTGTAGATACTTTTTTTCAGATTTATCAGGCACTGGATCTATCAGGACATACATACTTTCAAAACTGTAAGTACAAAAGAAACTTTACACCTAATTTGGTTTTATCATATGTTTTATTTTTTCAATTACAAATATATTATGTTTTCGACGCCGTACTCTAAAACTGAAGAGTGCAAGTGTTTAGTCATCAGTCAAGGAATACTTCTAATTGGTTTTTAAATAGTTTGCAAAAAATAAAATTATAGATCTATCAATTCTTCCAAAATTCATTTGGATAAACACAACTCTTCATCGACATATAGGGCATCTTCTATGTGAAAATGAATCTGCCTCATTCTGCACACATTTACAACATTATAAATAGGGGGAAATAGTTCACAGCTGCACTGTTTTTCTTTCGGTTCGATACATAGTACATCAATGTATTTTGGCGGTATGTACAGAATACATAATCAAAACTTGTAATGAGTTATCAAGCATCTGCTCCTTTTGACGTATTAACGATACCTGTCGCCGTTTTCAATAAAAGGATTATTCGGAAGAAATACATATGATGTTTGGTTCTCGACAAACAAAAGTGTTTGAATGACACGATTTCCGAGATCTCGTTCAAAGATGGCGACGAACAAGATCTCCAGTCTGTTCCATCTTGGTTTGGGAAAAGAAAGATACACCAAGATTGAATCGTTGTTGGGTGTGATAATCTTTTGGTTTGAGAGTAGGTCAGGACATGGATAAAGCGATTGTTAGGTTGTATCATCAAAACGTTTCTTACACCAACGACAACACATGCAATATTAGTACACATCTCAAACGAAAACATCAACATTTGTTTGGAACACAGACGCACACATTAGTACACATGTACAAATATTACTGACAATTAATCCATGGCTAAAAAAATAATTTTCTTTCATAAAAGTTGTACCGCAATACGTGCCGAACAGCGTACCGTTTCACCTCATGTTGGTGTAAACTTGATTTCTTGCGCCTGTCAATATTAAACAAATATATTCTAACTGAAATTTACCAGTTACCAATGTAATCAATTAAAACTGCTGCTGAAAAGTGTTATTGTATGGTGTCATAATCAAATGCATCTCATTTATTAGAAAACATTGATTTTTTCGAAACCAACTGTGGTATAAACTTTCTTTTGTACTTCAGTTTATCATAGATGCTATAGAATGCACGAGAGTCATTATGATTACCCTTTAAAACGTTGAGATATCATTATTCTAATAGAGATCTTTAACTTTAGTTAACCTTGTTTATTGACCCTTTTACGTTCACAATACCCATTTTTATCCATTAGCAAAGTGCCGATAGTGCTGTAAAACATATTTTGAAGACTTCTTCCATGGCACATCTTCAACATGCTCTTCAACACGTACAAACCGTAATCGAATCAATAACTCCTCCCCATGACATGCTTCTACAAATAAAATCCCAATTTGTCCGCCTAACCCCCAACAAACTGTAAATGAGTTATAATGTGTATTACCTACGAGGGCAGTCATATCGGGGTTCGTATTTTTCAATCCATACCCTAGGGCTTAATATCACTTTGACACATTGAAGCTAGCAATATGTTTATTAAAGAATGATCAAAAGATAACAGGTAAGACTTTCATAGTAAAGTAACGATATAAAAAATCACTTTAAAACGTATTTCAAATTGGTTGGTTCTTCGCCTGTTTTGACACTAGTTTATAGTCAATCATTTTAATGATGCAATTTGACTTCACTGTTTACTACGGAAGCATCCTAGTGGCACAGTGAGAAATGTTTTACTATCACCTAATTAGGAGATACTATTCCCTAATTAGGACTTAGTTATCTCATAATTAGGACTTAGGTATCTCCTAATTAGGACTTAGTTATCGCCTAATTAGGAGTTAGTATCTCCTAATTAGGAGTTAGTATCTCCTAATTAGGAGTTAGTATCTCCTAATTAGGAGTTAGTATCTCCTAATTAGGACTTAGTTATCTCCTAATAAGGACATAACTAAGTCCTAATTAGGATATAACTAAGTCCTAATTAGGAAATAACTAACTCCTAATTAGGAAATACTAACTCCTAATTAGGAGATACTAACTCCTAATTAGGGGTTACTTATGTCCTAATTAGGACTTAGTTATCGCCTAATTAGGACATAACTTAGTCCTAATTAGGACATAACAAAGTCCTAATTAGGAGTTAGTATCTCCTAATTAGGAGTAAGCATCTCCTAATTAGGAGTTAGTATCACCTAATTAGGAGATGCTAACTCCTAATTAGGAGATACTAACT
Source organism: Gibbula magus (assembly GCA_936450465.1). Taxonomy (NCBI): domain Eukaryota; kingdom Metazoa; phylum Mollusca; class Gastropoda; order Trochida; family Trochidae; genus Gibbula; species Gibbula magus. Next base: position 17,148,614 of record OW388301.1, on the reverse strand, counting down.
CCTTATTAGGACTTACTTATTTCCTAATTAGGACTCAGTTATTTCCTAATTAGGCGATAACTAAGTCCTAATTAGGAGTTAGTATCTCCTAATTAGGAGTAAGCATCTCCTAATTAGGAGTTAGTATCACCTAATTAGGAGATGCTAACTCCTAATTAGGAGATACTAACTCCTAATTAGGACTTAATTATTTCCTAATTAGGACTCAGTTATGGCCTAATTAGGCGATAACTAAGTCCTAATTAGGAGTTAGTATCTCCTAATTAGGAGTTAGTTTCTCCTAATTTGGACTTAGTTATCTCCTAATAAGGACATAACTAAGTCCTAATTAGGACATAACTAAGTCCTAATTAGGAAATAACTAACTCCTAATTAGGAGATACTAACTCCTATTTAGGAGATACTAACTCCTAATTAGGAGATACTAACTCCTAATTAGGGGTTACTTATGTCCTAATTTGGACTTAGTTATCTCCTAATAAGGACATAACTAAGTCCTAATTAGGACATAACAAAGTCCTAATTAGGAGTTAGTATCTCCTAATTAGGAGAAAGCATCTCCTAATTAGGAGTTAGTATCACCTAATTAGGAGATGCTAACTCCTAATTAGGAGATACTAACTCCTAATTAGGACTTACTTATTTCCTAATTAGGACTCAGTTATTTCCTAATTAGGCGATAACAAAGTCCTAATAAGGAGTTAGTATCTCCTAATTAGGAGTAAGCATCTCCTAATTAGGAGTTAGTATCACCTAATTAGGAGATGCTAACTCCTAATTAGGAGATACTAACTCCTAATTAGGACTTAATTATTTCCTAATTAGGACTCAGTTATGGCCTAATTAGGCGATAACTAAGTCCTAATTAGGAGTTAGTATCTCCTAATTAGGAGTTAGTTTCTCCTAATTTGGACTTAGTTATCTCCTAATAAGGACATAACTAAGTCCTAATTAGGAAATAACTAAGTCCTAATTAGGAAATAACTAACTCCTAATTAGGAGATACTAACTCCTATTTAGGAGATACTAACTCCTAATTAGGAGATACAAACTCCTAATTAGGGGTTACTTATGTCCTAATTAGGACTCAGTTATTTCCTAATTAGGCGATAACAAAGTCCTAATTAGGAGTTAGTATCTCCTAATTAGGTGTAAGCATCTCCTAATTAGGAGTTAGTATCACCTAATTAGGAGATGCTAACTCCTAATTAGGAGATACTTACTCCTAATTAGGACTTACTTATTTCCTAATTAGGCGTTAACTTAGTCCTAATTAGGAGTTAGTATCTCCTAATTAGGTGATAGTAAAACAATTCTCACTGTGGCACTTGGATGCTTCCGTAGTTTACCATCCTACTCCATCCAGCCGTAATTGTAACCTCCCTGCAGACAGCCACAGAAATCTACTGAACGTTCTCCGTTAGCAGCTGAAATCGGTTTCCCTTCCTTCAGCTAAGCTGTGGATTATCTACGAACATACCCAATATTGACTCTGTTCAAGTCTCATTTAAAAACCCACCCCTTTCAAACATCTTATAATAACTCTTTTTAGATTATAATTATGTATGCACTATGAGCAGTCCCCCAGCATGGAGTTTAGCGCTTTAGAAATTGACTAATTAATATTAAATTGATTTATATCTGCTAACCCTCTTCCACATCCCTTTCGAAAGATATTGCACGTAAATGTGATGAACCATCTGGATGAAACTTTCCATTTTAATATCTTCATAAATAATTACAATTTGACATTATTGTTTTACATGATGACATTAACACCAAAGATCATACACAATGTTCTAATGCCATTCGCGGAACTTTCGTTTAATGTTTTCATTGGGAACTCATTTCAACACATGGTGCATATATAGAAGATAGTCAAGTTATGTTTATTGTGCCTTCGAAATGTCTCACCATTTCCACCTGATAATTTACTTTTGGATAACCTGGATGTGGATACCTTTCAGTGCAGGTATAGTTATCCTGTTATTCCATTCTTGAAAGGTGGTTTATTTGCACATATGGGAGTCGTTGATAGTGATGCTCATGTTGATCATGATTATGATTTAAGGTTTAACGTCATTTACAAGTTCATCTTTCATCTTTTTTTTCAAGTATTGTTATTCGTTCCCACAAGTACGTAGTCAAACATTACAAGCATACAGTAATACACAAGGAAGGTGATTACATAGTATTACTCAGTTGAAATCTTCACTTGCTGAAAATTGGGATGAGTGAATTCCATTTTTGAAATAATTTTTCCATTTATTTAATGATTTTTTCTACAAAATATATTTCTTTTAACACCAGTTCATAGTTACTGAATTTTGGAATTGAATTTTTAATATTACACAAATAGATGTTTTTTGGCAGATATTATGATTTGGTTGATTAATACATTTTTATGTATTGTTCCAAATCAAGTTGAATATTTTGTAATTTTTACTTTGGAAAATAAATATGTATTCATCTAAAGTTCCAAATCATTCGAAAATTGTTTGGTTCCAATAAAAATGACAGATGCTCTCAGATAAATTACTATAAACCGTATAAATCATTGTTAATCAGATTCATTTTCAATAAGACTTTTATAGTGTAAATGACTGTATACAAGAATCTGTATTGGAAATCAAGCAGTTTAACATAATTAAGATCATTTCTATAAACATAAAAGACATTGGGCCAGTTGAATTCAGTGTCATTGAAGAGCATTTCCCATTTAGTACAACTTTTAAGTTTTTCATTTTTTGGAAATTAACTGATAATAAATTAACCTTGAGTTTTGAGAACTTTAAAAAATGTTTTGGTAAATGTTTATATTTAAATTATATGGTTGGATGATTCTGGTCCTTTTGATGAATAAGGTGAGATATGAGGTATTATAATCTGATACTGTCCCTCTTATTTTGTATTTAAAAGTTTCACTTATTTGACTTATATTAGCATATGAGTTTCGGAGATATTTGCGACCACTGGCAGCAACAAATTGATTTTGAAACATTTCACCCAAATCTTGATACAAGTTCATTACATTTTCACATCAGATAAATTTCCCCAAATCGTGCACTCCTTTATTCTAACCCGAATTCAACACCAAAATAATCAATTAAATAAATTAGTTAGTTTGATGTGAGAGGGATAACTTGATTATCATCAACGGTTAAATGCTTTACTTAAATGTTTCTCGTTGCATTGTATTGCATTGCAATGCAACTCTCTCAATTGGTAAGAAGTTTTTACGTTGAAAAGATGTATCTGTTTATAGTTTTAAAGTTGATAGTGATAGTGTTTCTCTTATGGAGAGGCGTTTCTCTTTCATAAATGTAGATTGGACAATGCAGAAAGTGCCATTTTATAAAGTGCACGTGTAGGCATCCATTTGCATTCATTAGCAAACTATTCTTCCTTAAGCTTTATTATTATTAATATAACAAATCTCAACAAAAGCTGTAATCTGTTTGACAGCTCACAACTGCACCGATCTCCCTGCACCGATGTATGGCTACATGAGCTGCAAGGAGTGGAGCAAAGGTAAGACGTGTGACGTCACGTGCAACCCGACTCATGACGTCGCTCCAGCCAGCTTCATGACTACGTCATTCCTTTGTGATAAGGCGACTGGTCGATGGAACAACCATAGGATACCAACATGCTCGGGTACTACTGGATGGTTTTTAATTATATATGTTTCATACACTCCCAACATAAATTTCAGCTGTTCTAGTGTCACACTGTCATTACAACCTTACAATATCATGCACGTGACCTGTTGTAAGGTCGCTCTGACCACTGGACTATAAATATAATGAGTGTTCATCACAGCAGTTGTTATAGCATAAACATCTGCTTTCAAAATAACCAAAACAGTTATTGAAGTCTGATGTAAAAATAAGTATAACGTAATAATTAACATCTGACATCAAAAAAGCTATAACGCAGTCATTGACATCTGACGTCAAAATAGCTATAACGCAGTCATTAACATCTGACATTAAAATAGCCATCAGGCAAACTGAGCACAAACCTGACAGGATGCTGATGCAATGTTAACCCTTATTTAATTCAAAACTTTGCAGGGCTTGATATAAACTAATGTAATTCCCTAAACGTTTATGAAACCAGTATCAGAAGGTCGTGTGTAGGAATGATTGGGGTCTTGTCTAACAATTCACAATTCTAATAATGTCTGCAATTCACATGTGTCACAAAAGGTCAGGTTTACTGTGTGGTAGAATTTAGTTTCTGACTGAAAGGATCGTCTCAAAATAGAAACATCATGTGCTTAGAAGTCTTTCTAAGAGTAAAATACTTATATGTACTTAAGGCCTCTGGCCCATATACAATGTTATGTATACAATACACAAATGAAATTTGTCACAATGAAATTTGTATAAATTAACATTCATTAACAATCATTCGACAGTATGCCAGATACAAATGAACAAACAACCATAAGTCTCTAATTTCCATTTAATAAATTGCGTCTTAGTTCCAAGCCATGTTTAATAAACAGAGATAATTTCAATATAACTTATTATTTGATGACAAAATAGAGATATATTCTATCACACTAGTCTTTGATAGACAACTTTCTGGTATGTATTTAATTCTTATTTCAGTTTAATATGGAAAATCAAATGTAAAATGTATTTCGTCTTCTATAGCATTATTACATAATGGACAATTCTTTGTATACTTTCAAGAGAGACGTACCTTCCATAGGTTATCATAATTATAAGCAAACCAAGTCTGTATTTGATATATAACTTTCTTACAAACTATTTCTCAGGACTGATATATATTTTTCTGGTTCTAATACCTTTGAGATGTTCCCTCATATCGACACACATTTTAAACTAACAAAAGAAAGTATACACCTTAAAGTTGGTATGATTTTCAATTACATATACACTGACTGACAAAGGAAAGTATTTGGATTAGTTATATTTATCATATGTATAATTTTCAAAGTCAATTATCTCGAGTTTTTAACGTGGTATTAAAAAACGGACTAGTTTGTGAATTAGTCCAAAACATTTAATCAGTCAAAGAATACCTCTGCGCGGTTTGAGTTTTTTAAAATAAAAATTGTAAATTCCCCCAAAGTAATTTTGACAAAACACAACTGTTCATCGACATATAACACATACTGGGTGTGAAAATCAATAAATGTGCTTCGTCCTGCACACATTTACAACATTTTGAACATGGTGTAGGGGTCGTGTTGGTGTAATTTTCATTTCTTACCCCTGTCTACTTTAAATAATGATATTTTAGTTAAGAAATAAAACAGTCACCAATTGAAGTCATTTAAACTACTGCCGAAAGGTGTTATTGTATCGTGCCATAATCAAATGCATATCGTTTCTTTAAATGTTTGAATTAATCGAAAACAAGTGATTGTTATACTTTCTTTTGCTCGCCAGTTTATCTTGAGTTGTCTGAACGTGTTATGGTATTTACATTTGAAAGTATTCCCTCTTGTAGTTAAAGAGTCATTTTCACAAAGAGTGTAAATTTGGCAAGATGAAAAACAGATAGCAAAATTAGGGGTAATGATGATTTATTAATTGATTGTGAATATACATTAACTCAAGATAATAAACGCCAAAAATGCAAGCTTAACCTTACATTATTTTTCATAAATAGAAGGTTTTATAATGTTATAATGTTACTGCGTGATAATTGTCCTTACTGTTATCACCAACAAAATTGGGAAAATATATATTGTTGTAGAAAGATATCACATTTAATGGGATATGTGATCCTGGATGTATTATTTTATTTTTAAAACACTTTAATAATCTTATAACCAAAAACATTTATCAAGGTCTAACATAGAACAAAAAAGAAACAGAGGAAACCTAAAACAAATTCACATCTTAATTGATACCCCATGTTACAACAAGTACCGAAAATAGCACTTTGTGTTAAGACAGTAACAGCAATTAGCAAAATAAATGTTAAAAAAGTTAGCTACCTGAATTCCTGCATCTATTGATGCAGTGTGCGAATAGAACATAGGAAATGCTCTTAACCACAATAACACCAGGTTTGAAGCCAGTATTTTTCTACAGCTGCTCCACAAACGTTTGTTTCATTCACAATGTGAAGGGAACTCCTGTCAACACAAGTTCAATATTATTGTAGTTACGTTACTTTGACATTTTCACTTGTTTGCTAATATGCAAATGAACCTTAATAATGTTATGTCATGTTTTAGGCATGGTATTTTAACTTTTGAAGATTCCCCTGTTTTCTGACCATGGTTAAACATGAGTTTTGATACATTGTAATGTTCTTCTCCTGTTCCAAGAGGTCTAGACAGCTGAAAAGTTGTGTGCAGACTCCTTGGCCAATGGGGATTCTAAATTGTAGATTTGTGTTACCCCGTTATCCCAAATAAGGGTACAGGGGTCACAACCTTAAAAACCTATTTTCATCTTCTTCTCCAGTTCCAAAAGGTCTAGAGAGCTGAAATGTTGTGTATAGACTCTTTAGACAATGGGGATTCTAATTTGTAGAAGCTCTAGAGCTAGCTGAAAACAATATATTTCGGTTTTGCAAACAATACAAATCCCGATGAGCTACAGACCCCATGGCTCTATTTTTCTCTGAGCCCTTTGATCCCTCGTTGTAGGATCTTTTATAGATTTTAATTTCCCTACTTTTCTTTTTTTTGTCATTGTTTTGTTTCTATTTCAACAAGTATGCACATCACCTCTCCGAATCTTGATCACGCCTTTGTCTGTACTTGCTTTGTTTTTTTGCTGCACTCAAAGCCATCATTCACAAAGACAATGATTCCTGAAAAAAACTGTATTGGTAGAATGTCTTAAATGATTTCGTAATTAGTTACAAATAAAATAATCCATTTGATTGTCTGGTACAAGGTTAATTCTGAATGTTCAAATACTGTCAATACTGTTTCAATGAAAAGTACGAGTAAACTGATATGCTATAATGAGCAGCATAATTGAAAGAAACATTTTATTTATCTACGAGGGGCGTTCAATAAGTGTTGCGACTTCAATATAAAACCAACTTGCGTAGTCAATGTTTTACTTTTATTTTTCAATATAGTTACCCTTCACCTCAATACACTTATTCCATTTCAATTTAAGACTTTTAATGCCGCTTTTGTAGAAGTCTTCCGTTTGCCCCCCTAACCACGCCTCTGTGGCAGCTTTGACGTCTTCGTCATCCCGGAAGTGCCTTCCACGTAGGGCGGATTTCAGGTTTCTGAACAGGAAGTAGTCACTGGGGGCTAGGTCTGGGCTGTAGGGTGGGTGGTTAAGCTGTTCGAATCCACAATCACGTATAGCGGCCTGTGCAACTCTTGACTTGTGGACTGGAGCGTTGTCATGCAAAATCAGAACACCACGTGTCAACATTCCACGGCGTTTCTGTCGAATTGTCTTTCGCAATTCTTGCATTAGGTTGGCATAATATTGACCATTCATTGTAGTTTTGGTTGGCAAGTAATCAATTAATAATATGCCTTTTGCATCCCAAAAGATTGTCGCCATAACCTTGCCAGCTGATGGTTGAGTGCGAAACTTCAGGGGAGGCGGTGAACTCGGGTGCTTCCATTGCTTGGATTCCAGTTTAGTTTCCGGGTCCCAGTGGTGGATCCAGGTTTCGTCACCTGTCACCAGACGAGACAATAACCTGGCTTCATCCGCATTAAACCGATCCAGGAGCTCCATGCAACTTTCGGTTCTTTTCTGGCGATCTTGTGCTGTGAGGTTTCTGGGTACCCATCTTGCAGATACCTTGGACATACCAAGATGGTCATGAACTATTTTTTCAACACTTCCAACTGATATCTGGAATTCCAAAGACAGTTAAGAAACTTTAACACGGCGGTCAGCTAAAATTCGTCTTTCGATAGCGGCAATAACTTCCGGTCGGGTGACTTCAGATGGCCTGCCTGACCGTGGGTCATCGTCTAAGGACTCCCTGTCCCGCTTGAACTGAAGAGACCAGCGACAAACTGTTGAAAAGTTAGGAGCATCCTTACCCATCACATTACACATACGATTATGTATTTCTGTAGCTTTGCATCCCTCTTTAGTAAGGAACTTGATCACAGCGCGTTGTTCATGTTTGAGAGAATCCATGATTATGGGGACCCCTAGGTCAGCGCAGCTATTATATCTAAATAATTGTTATGTCTAGAAATTGTTTTGACATGTGTCAATGTTATGTTTTGACTATAGTAACACCTGCTATAAGCTGACACTGTTTATGTAAACACCAATGCCCCGCTTGCAACACTTATTGAACGCCCCTCGTACCTTAAGAAATAATTAATGATTTTGAATATGTCCATACTGTTACAGCTGAATTGTATAAATTAATGTAAATAATATAATATTACAAATACCTTTTCACTGACAATTTTAGATTTAACATATCATTATATCACTATATTTGTATCATATTTAACATCAATTAAGACAAATATTCAAAGATAATTTGGTTATGAATAATTATTGATTTTTAGGTAGTTTGTCCATAATGTGTCTTTTATCTCCATACTGTTACCAAAAGTTTCATTGAAAATTAAAATTAAAATTGATATTTACCAATGATGACTTAAATTTCAAATTGCTTTATTGCATTAAGGAACCAGAAGCATTGATAGTTAATTGAATGATGACAACATATTTCTGTGAAAAAGAATTGTCCCCACTGTTACCTTCTATTGTCCATACTGTTACCAAAAAAATCAAGTTTCATTGATAATCTGAATCAAAGTGGGGTTTCGTCTGCAATAATTACAGTTTTTAAACATTTGAACTATTAGAACAGAATACATAAAGGCTATAGAAACTATCAGTAATCTGAGCGTAAATATCAATTTGTTTTCAATATAATTGTCCCTTCTGTTACCTATCAATGTCCATACTGTTACAAGAAATCTGTTTAATTTATAAAAGAAATTATTTAAGCAGATATTTTTCTACAATTTACAATAGTTTAACATTTCCTAAAAACAAAAACAAAAATCATGTTAATAGATAAATCTTTTTCTAATACATTTTGGTTTTGAATAGATAGTTTCCATACTGTTTAAATACATTTCAATGTTAATACTGTTACCAAAATTAAAGTTTAATTGACAGTAAAAAATAAAAAAATGATATTTACCAAAGCTGACTTAAATTTCAAATTGCTTAACAATAGACATCATTCGGGGAACAAACGCATTGATAGTCAATTGAATGATGACCAAATATGTGTTTGGAAAAGAATTGTCCATACTGTTACCTTTTATTGTCCTTACTGTTACCAAAAATCAAGTTTCATTGATAATTTGGATGAACGTTTTATTTTTCCAGCAATATTTAAAGTTTCTAACAATTAAAAATCAATACATAAAGACTATAGAAACTATCCGTCATCTGAGCATAAATATTAGTTTGTTTTGGTTTTGGTTTGTCCATACTGTTACCTATCAATGTCCATACTGTTACCTGAAATATTAATGGATAAATTCAAGATTAAACTTGATATTAACCAATGATGACTTAAATTATAAATTGCTTAACAATAGACAACATGCATTGAGGAAGCAAACGCATTTATAGTTAATGAAAGGTTGAACAAATATTTGTTTGGAAAAGAATTGTCCATACTGTTACCTTTTATTGTCAATACTGTTACAAAAACACTTAATTTCCCAAAATGTTATCATTAAAAGTAAATAAAGAATAAACAAGTAGTTGTCACTAAGGTGACATGATCCCCCGCCGAAAATTAATACTTCAAAATTTAAAAATAATGTCAAGATCAGCAAAATCGACTGTCAAACTTGTCGAAAAAGTCAAAGCTCCACTGTAACCTTGACAAAAATGTCAAGGTCATCAAATCTAATCAGCCCTTTGTCTTTCCTAGGAGGTGCATTATGTAAGATATGATGGAATTCCGGTGAATGGTTCTTGAGATATCCCGCTGACAACCTCTACATGTACATTAACATGTCGAAAAATTTAAAATTCCGCTGTGACCTTGAGAATAATGTCAAGGTCACCATAATCTAATCAGTCCTTTTGCTTTGTGTAAGATATGATGAAATTCCGGTGAATGGTTCTTGAGATATTCTGCTGACAACCTTTACATGTACATTAACATGTCGAAAAATTCAAAGTTCCGCTGTGACCTTGAAAATAATGTCAAGGTCATTAACATCTAATCAGCCCGTCGTCTTCCCTAGAAGGTGCTTTGTGTAAGAAATGATGGAATTCCGGTGAATGGTTCTTGAGATATCCCACTGACAAGCTTTACATGTACATTAACATGTCGAAAAATTCAAAGTTGAGCTGTGACCTTGAACATAATGTCAAGGTCACCAAAATCTAATCAGCTCGTCGTCTTCCCTAGAATGTGCTTTGTGTAAGAAATGATGGAATTCCGGTGAATGGTTCTTGAGATATCCCGCTGACAACCTTTACATGTACATTAACATGTCGAAAAATTCAAAGTTCCGCTGTGACCTTGAAAATAATGTCAAGGTCACCAAAATCTAATCAGCCCGTCGTCTTACCTTGGAGAAGCTATGTGTAAAATATGAAGAGAATCCAGGGAATGGTTAATGAGATATCCCGCTGACAAGGGTAAAATAACAAAGTCTCGTTGTGACCTTAAAATGAAGGTCAAGGTCACAAACCTATGAACATTACTCTTCCCATGATGAACCCCTATGCAAAATATGAAAAGAATCCAGTGAATAGTATTTGAGTTATTCCATTTCGTACGGACGTACGTACGTACGGACGGACGCAGCCAATACTATATCCCCCGCTAAACGCGCGGCGGGGGATAATGAATATTTTTTTAAAAATCGAATAAAGCAATTTTTTATGTGTTGTAAATAATTTTGTCCATACTGTTACTTAAAACACTGATGACCTTTTCATGTGTGTTCATCTTTTATTCAATTATTCAATGACATACAAAACTTATATACTTGAAAGCTTATACACAGTGAAAGTAAATAATATCAAACATCATCTATAGTCAAATCATCTATCATCAAATAGTTTTGGCAGAATACTGTCAATACTATTATGAAATTTGTCTATACTGTTACAAAACGATGCTGGAAATCAGCAAAACAAATTTATGAAACATATTTTTTCCTTGGTCAACTTTGGAATGTTTTTATATGTTTTCCTTAGAATGTAAGAGAAGGATTTAACAAAATATTGATAAACATGTCTTCAAGATCATTTTGAAGAATACAAAATCCATACTGTTACTTGAGTGGTCTTTACTTAAACTTTTTGTAAGGTAACAGTAAGGACAGTAACAGTAAGGACAATTCTAATGAAAATATTCAATATTAAATGAATGCTCCCTTCAACTCTTGGAAAGCACATGTTTTCAGTCACAGCTTAATAAGTCAATTAACTCATTAATGCCGACAGGTAATTAACAGCTTAACACCTAGGCTGTCAGCTCCACTAGCACCTGGCTGTAGCGAGACCAATTAGGCTTCGCCACCTCTGATTTAGCGAGAGCGTGTTGCAAGTCATAAATATGACTGATTGTTTGTTGTGTCTTGCATAACGATCAAAAGTGGACAGGAAATGGGTGATACGGAACTATTCTAAATAATGTAACATTAAGCTATCAGATCTTGAATGTATTTGCTGCTTGTTAGTGATATATTGTCAGATCTTACAGATGAACAAATATGAAATGTACAGTGCTATGATAATATAGGTTTGCCAAACTTAAAATCCGCTAAGAAGTCTATTTAATCAATGTACAACGATGAACGTCGTGATACTCACTTTATTTACCTACATTTATATTTATGGGCAGGCAGTGGTCACTGAAGCGTATCGTGCTGTGACGTACGTGGAGGAGTCTCACTATGACCCCTAATGTTAATTTAACGCGTTTTCTTTTAAACTTTTAAACTGTTAATATAAGACAGAATACTTCATCAAAACAACCCAAATTTTCGATAAACAGATTACCTAAATATTCATCTAGGGATTTCATATGGTTGTAACGACTGGGGCCTGCTGAATTGGAGTGCAGTCTGCGCTTATCTATAGTATGTTTGTTGCAATTAAACGCGGAACTGCTGTAATATCACTTTCCATGGAGTGTTTGTCTTCAAGTGACGTGACCGATGCCTTGCCTTACCTGTATGAACCAAATGACAGTTCAAGTGACATTGACACAAGGGAAGAAGACTCTCCCGGGAATCAGGGCGTAGAGAGATTAAGTAGCACCAATTGATCAAATTATGTTGCATAATCGGCAGGTTAATTTTGTTTTATATGTATTAATAAATAAAGTAATATGGTAGGTATAATTTCATGTACACTTAACGATTGGCTGTGCAAAAAAGCGAGAAAACATTGCAGATTTATAAATAACATTGTGTGTATTTAATTTAAAATATTACTGTATTTGAAGTTTGTCAATTAAAATATTCTATATATGATGTAATGCAATACAAACCATTTTCACTTAACTTTCATGAATAGATACATGACCTGGATTGGTCAACAAGCTCAATGAAATTTACATTAAGATTGCTCCATTGTACACGCAAACATATACATTATGATAACACAGATTGATATAGACAACGAACATTATCGAATGAAAGAATGATGTTACCAGTAGCATCTTAATGAACATCTCGTTAATGAAAACGAAATGGTTAAATAGATAGTCTGATAGCCTTTATGTGTCACTTCAGCACACCAACACACAATTCTTAGTTCAGGGTACCATATAGAAGCTTAGTATGTGAGAAGGAAGGAGTGTTATTATGTTTGTACAGAAAACAAGGTTACTGGAACAATTCAATTATATAACAAATGGCATGTCAGTGACTGGCATGTAATTATATAACAAATGGCATGTCGGTGACCGGCATGTCATAAATGTTTATTGTCAAACGTCCTGTCTTGGTGACAAAAATGAAATAGGAAATAAACATTAAATTAACGCGACATTCAGCCTAGATTTTGTCAGCCAATGAAAGTAAGGAACATATCTCTATCAAGTTATCCAATTAAAACTCTGTATTAAATACCAATGTACCAATGAAATTATTTTTAATTTAAAATCATTTGGTTTTCTATCTTGCCATTTGCGAAAAGACTTTTGCTGAATGAGGATCAGTATTTGACCATCTTCTGTTTTCAAGTACTGTCATTGATGGATTTATAGGTTTACAATTTGTGTCTTATGTGCATTTGGATATTCATATTGTCCGTTTGGATATATTTATAAGGTAAGTTTCTTACATTAATTGACACTTTTGCTGAAATGTCAATTTAATACGATGTTTATTTGACTTGATTTGATTAACCACACATGTTATTGAAAACATTTTTTTATTATCTTTTAGATTCTGAATGTGTTAATAAGTGATAACTAAATCGGAAAATGTTACATTGGGATGTGCTGTTTTCGTAGGTAGATTCGTAGACGTATTATTATAGTTGATAACCAACTTCTTTTGGTGTTTTAAAATATGTGGTGAGTTGCTTTGATTGTTGTAATGTACTGTTAGTAAATTAGTTGTCGGTAGATAAACGATGTTACAAAATCAGCAGTTGTGATGTGCTTTGATTGTCGATTGCTTACCGTAGGGCCTACTTCGCCGGCGTCTGCTTATCTCACGTTTGTTGTTTTATTTTATACACAAACATTCTCCAACAAAAATAACAACAACATCGAACACTCTGATTTCGTTGTCTCATCTTTACTTTGTTCATATTATCATATCTTGGTTTCATTTTGTCATCATATATCTCATTAGCATTTATTTTATCTTATGTCTACGAAGTCTATGAACGGGGTCTCGTTTTTCACAAAATAGTCTAATGAACCAATTGCAGTTAATAATTCAATAGAACATAATATATTTCGGCCATCCTTTAACTAATTATCATTAATCATTTCGTTTTTTTCTGTTTGCTATTCAGTTTACTTCTGAGATATCTCAAATTGAAAATTGAGAACAGACAAGCTGACTGAATAACGAAGCAAACTGAATGTGTGTTCTTTAAAAAATCCTTCTTACTGTAAGTGTTTTGTATATAGCATAGTCATTGAGTCCCTGCATATAATCTAACGAAATTAGATAATTTGTATGTAAGCCATTTAAAGTGGCACAATCCAGTCTTCTAATCCTGTCAAAACACTAAAATAATGCAAGCAAGTTTATGAATGTAATTAAAGCGTGTTTTATTTACCACTGAGAGTGAACACAAAAGAACAAGTTATATAAACATCTTCAATAATCTTATTTCCCACTGACATGTGTTCATTTACAAAAGTTGTGTATTGAGAAGCCTGTCACAGAGAGGGACACGTGATTTTCCATGGACGCCAGCATGACAGGGAACTATTGAATAGGATCTAGGAGGACTAATGAAACAGATAAATGATGTTTATATACTTGAATATATTTGAAATATCTAAAACTCAACATCGGTCAACATACATCGTATTTGAAGTACATGCGCAAGACATCATTGACATTAGATGCTCAAACATGATTGCATAAAACACTACAGACAGGGGTGATTTTGTCCAATAATATGCTTGTTTTACATTGGTCCTGCACCTGTCACCTGTCTTTCAACTTGGATTAGTCTACGTCTGATTTGATCCCTATATTGTTATTTCAATGTCAAATATGTAATTATTTCTATACTCTAATTGAATGTGTATTCGTATAAGTATCAATCCCGTAACTGATACCGCATCTTGCATTTAGTGCCAATGAATCAAAAGACATCACTAATGACACCGGATGTATTGTTATATGAGATTCCCAAACTGACACTTTCATCAACCGAACTCAACATACAATTGAAATATATTATATGGTTTACTGGTAATGATCAAGTTATTACGTTATGTTCACTTGCATTCATTCCATGTATGTTTTGTCTTTATAATATATACGTGCAGTAAACGATTTAAAACAATACATGTAACAAATACATTTACTGTGCATTTATGACTGCAATAAGTGTTCACTGACATTGCTACGAACGTGAACAGAATGCGTTTCCTGCATTAAAACAGTGAGAATGCATATATGCGTCACTCGATGAATAAGGGATGCTTTCAGGCGACGCATATGTGCGGCTTTCGCTGAATAAGTGCTGCTTTTAGAGTTAACATACAAATTTAGATTGTTTTCCAAAAATATCTTATAAAGCCCAAAATATGGTAACAGTAGGGACATGAAAAATTCCTACAATCAACTTTTCCCTTACTGAAAATCAAATTATGACTTAAAGTTCAGATGTCTGCTAACAGTAAGGACATTTTTTTTGTGGGACACACATAAATGGGGTAAAAACATTTTTTTTTTAAATTTAAAAGAAATGTTCAATATATTTTTCACTTCATTGGTTCTTAACCAGTCTACGGAACACCTTTTTCAAATATTTACTGTTTATTTTTTATTTCAAAATGATGACAAAAATTGAGCAAAATGGCACCATTAAACATCTCTAAAAGATAAAATATAAAATAAATTAGTTATTTGATTATCCTCATATGTACATTCAACAATGTTTTATATAATCAATACTTAAAATAGTACGAAAAAGTACAACAAATATATGGGTTTTTTTTTTATTCCGGACAGAAATTTACACTCTTCATGAAAATGACTCATATAACATATTCGTTAACAATTTGTTGTTTAAAACAGTAGACGTGAGCAGCGTATTGTCTTGTGTATTTCAGTTTAAACTTTGAGAAAAATATGCCATTTGCCAAAATCAATGAGGTATTTTTAAAAAATTTAAATTTAATTTGTTTTAGCAGTAGCAATCAATGAGGTATTTATTTGTATCCCCATTTCTAAAATAGAATTTTTTTCCGCATCGATAACATGTTAACAAAAGCAAATGTGTTATAATTAATATTTTGTGATTAATGTTATCTTGCAAAGATGAAAACATTCCTGAACGCTTTAACAATAATTATTTATTTTTCAGGCCACAATATGTTGAAGGCATTTCATCAACTTTGCAATTTTAATATATACTTCAATCGTTTATCATTGCAAAATAAAAGAACAGAAAAACATGAACTGAATGTTTGAGGAGATCATCTGAATTGTCGCCTGCTGTTGAATGACTATTTGTGTTGTCATTGAAAACCACCAGTCTGATTAAAATCGACCTTGTTCCGTGGAATAAAATCTACCGGGATACGAATAGGTTCTGTAGATTCCTCGCCATAAGGTCTGAGAACATCCTGTATAGGCGCGTGTTCCGAACCAGTTTAGCGCAGCCAAAGCCCAGTCTAGCTGACCAATTACATTATATTTTTTAAAGGGTCGCTGTTTTGAAAGCATTCGGAACAGACAAAGGATAACTGTTTGGAGCTATCTGCCCCTAGCTTCTCGCGCCGAAAGCTTTTGTTGGACATCTTAATTGGTTTACTGAATTGCGTCAGAACATGGGAGTCAAGTCAAGTCAAAGATGTTTATTGTACTTGAGGCCTCCGGCCCATATACAAGTATTATACATTTACATTATGTTATTATGATACATAAATGTACATTACAACAAATTACAGTTCTGATAATAGATTGCTTCTTAGGGTGACAGCATGTTTTAAAAAGAGCGCTAAGCTGAGTATAACATTTTCATTTCTGGGCCCGGTTGTTCAAAAGCCCATTAAATTTTAACGGACCGTTAACTATTTTTTAACGGTCTGTTAACTTTAACTTAACGAAAGCCTGTTGTTGAAAGCCCCGTTAACACTAACGGCCCGTTAAGGCAATGTTAACTTTAACGGAGGGGGAGGGGGTACATTAGCTCACTAACGTTACAATTAGCATTAGGTCTTCCATGCTATCAACATGGCATTCATGATACAGCCTAATGCTGCTTTTATCAATGTGTGGCATTTAAGAAAACCAAGAGAATTCAGAAATTTTATGTTTGAGTTTACTAATGAAGAGTTACACAAGAGGTACAGATTTAGGAGGGATTCAATCAACTATATTATTTCTTTAGTTGAAGATGACTTGAAGAGGCAGCTAACAGGAATCATGCCCTCAGCGTTGAATTACAGGTGCTTGTCACCTTGCGGTTCTTGGCCAGCGGCAGTTTCCTACAAGTTGTGGGAGACACCGTTGGCCTTGACAAAAGAACTGTGTCTAGGGCGGTTGACAGCGTGTGCGATGCACTCATAAGAAAGAAAAAACAATTCATTAAGAGGCCCACAACAGAGATGGAGAAAGATCGAATCAAGGAAGGGTTTTTTAATTTAGGAAGTTTCCCCAATGTTATTGGTTGCATAGACGGCACGCATGTCAGAATCCAAGCCCCAACACAGGATGAGCCAGCGTATGTGAACCGTAAAGGCTGGCACAGCATCATTGTGATGACAAAGGTTTGTAAACAACTCATGAACATTTTAAACTTACTTGCAATGTTAACTTGTTACGTAATTTGGGAAAGGATTCATGTTTCCAACTTCAATATACATGTTTGAAAACTGTGTCAACAGTCGGAAGTAAAAACAAAGTATGAGAGTGAGCTCCCTTGGAAGTACTGTGTTATAGTCTGTATGGGAAAAGTAATTAAACTTGCAACTGCATTGTGGTGAATATTGCAAGGCACTTATTTTAAAGCCAATGAGATGAACATGGTGGTGTTTTTCTTGTTATTAAAATGTTTTAAAATAATTATTTCAAATTGCTCTTTTTTTTTAATTAGAAAATATAATGGTATATTTTGCTTTAACAGGCATTATCACCAACCTGTATGCCAGCTGGCCTGGATCCACTCATGATAGCCATATCTTCAGAACTTCAAACTTGAGACAACATTTGGAGACAAATCACACCAGGATTTCTGATGGATTTGTCCTTGGAGACAGTGGATATCCATGCCGGTAAGTTAATTTTTTAATTAGATTTCATTTAAAATCTTACATTAATGATTCCCAAAGTATTAACTGGTACAGTACAGTTTGGTATTTTTTTAAACAGTAATTTCATCGAATTTCAATTACCTTAAATGAAATACAATAAAGTACATCAAATACAGCAAATTAACCCCAAAATTCTATCATTTTGATTTTTTCTCTACATGCAGACCGTACCTTCTGACCCCATACCTCCACCAACAAGGGAACCCTCAACAGAGGTTTAATGATAGACTCTGTGGCACAAGGGTCACAATTGAAAGGACCTTTGGGAGACTTAAAAGAAGATTTCATGTTCTTCATTCTGAGGTGAGTACTTGTAATAGTGTATTTTTTATCAATTGAATACCGGTATAAAACAATTGGAATAACTACCATCTCATGATGTTCTCTGTTCTCATTACTGGCAAAACATTATTTAATACTGCACATGGTTAATGTAATATTCTTATATGTAAAAACATATTTGGAGTATAATTTCACAAAATTGAACATTTACTGATGTGTTTATATAACATGTATTGTTATAGATCCGCATGAAGCCAGAGAAAGTCTGTAAAGTCATCCTCACATGCGCTATTTTACACAACATAGCCCTCCTGCATAATGAGGCATTGAATTGTGAAGATGCTCCAGTAATACAGGCCCAGCCACCACTAGAGAATTACAGAGGGCAGCGCAATGATGGAAAGTCCATCAGAGACCACATAGCAAATACTTTCTTTGCTCGCTAGGTAAATAATATTTTCCATAAATTGTTTCTAAATATAAAATTTACATTTCATGTTGATTTCATTTTGAAATTTAATGAACATGCAAAAGTGTTTATCAACTGTAAAAAATCATCATAAATGCATACATGTTACCTAAAATTTGTAATTAATGTGGCTATAACTATCTCATGAAGAACTTATTATTTGTAGATGAACCACATGCTTTAAAAATAACAAGCATAACTAGATATCTAATGTAAAAGATAATACACATTACAAAAACTGTTTTTTTAAAAGAGTTTTTACTTCTGATAACAGTCACAAAGACTGTTGTGTGGTTAAAGGGAGATACTATCTACTAATATCTCTTACAGTGTGGATTATCTCCCTTTGACTATCATAAATGTACACTGTCAGCAGTAATAGTTCTGCATTTTGTTAAAATACCAAGTCAAGTCAATTTATTTACAAAATAAATAGAACTCTGTGTGAATAAATTATATTTTTTATTCAAGCAATTGTGGAACAATAAATAAACAATTTTTGATTGAAAATATAACAATTTGGTAAATACTCAATATAAACAGAGAACAAAAATCTCTATATATTTCCAGGGCCTGTTGCTCAACTTGACCTTCAATATGATGTTTACATTTAATGTTGATTTCATATTGTTATTTAATGAACATGCAAAAGTGTATTTATCATAGATGCATACATATTACCTACAGTCTTGCTTAAATCTTTAACACAATGATTAACTCATGGTCAAAGGGAGATAATGACCACACAGTCGAATGTCTCCTTTAGTCTAAGATTATATTTATCTTTTCATTTAAATACAAATAATTTGAAATAAGCAGCTATCACAGTATAGACACTTGATAACAACAGTACAACATTATGCAATTACAAATGGCATTTTTATAACAACACTGGAGTAACTATCTTATCCAAACATTGACTTGAACATTTTTGTAAGGTCAGCATTTGCATCAAATTCTTGTTGTGTAAGTAAGCGCTGCAATAGTTCAATTTGAAGAGCCAGTTTCTGTGATTCCAGATTTGTTTTTATTATTTTCCAGGTCTTGCTGATGTAGTTGTCCTTCAAGTACCTTGTACTGCATAGCAAGGACATCTTCTTGACTGTACCTTTACTTCTTCGCCTTCTTTACGATGGACGGGGAAGGGTAGACTGTTGTGCTAGATGATGGAGTGGGTTCCACTGGTGCTGGTGCCTGTGTCACTGGTAAACACACAAATTCGATGGGTACCTGGGAAGTAGATGGTACCACATTTGGTTCTGGGACAGGGACTGAAGCCAACTCTGTACTGTCATCATAGAGTGATTCTGCAAATATTAGTATATATGTGTTACTCGACATTTCATCTTTGTGTTAATAGCTATATAAGAAATGTTAATTTGTGTCAGGTATGTTAAATTTTCAATGTTAAATATTCTTACGGAAATATAATAGGTCTTTCTTTTAAGAAATAAAAGCAATATCAGTAAAGGTTATATTATGAGTGTTGATGTGATAAGTGCTGAAGCTGCAGTAAAATCACCATTTGCTTCCAACTTTCCAAAACATATGCTGCTTGGTTGTACTCTAATTTAAGGCAATAAATGGCATAACATATATTGGTTTGTTCAGTGTAAATGGCTTTATAATCATTGTACATTTAACAATTCAAATATATATTTTTCATATGCTACATTCTTTCGTAATGACACTTACACTTTTTTTAAATGACAAATGTAATGTTTTCACTGTTTCCAGTTTCAATCATTGAATAAATCACTGTTGAAATTAGCCGAAATTTGTTGTTATATATGTTATCAAGACTTTCAATCATACCAATAATCAATTAATTATTTTAATATTTATATTTCAACATTTTAGATATCACAATAAATTGATTCAAATGAAACATATATGAAGTGGCAGTAAAATCATTGATTGTTGGTGACCTAAATATATATAGGAATTTTAAACCAAAATAAAACATAATGATTGTGAATACTTGGTAAAGTGTATGAATATATATATATATATATATATATATATATATATATATATATATATATATATATATATACTAGTAAATAACTAGCACTACTGAATTTCTAACTGACACTGATTTTATAACAAACTTTCATACATCTAATTATTTTCACATTTTTTTGTAAATATTATTTCATTTCTAGGCCTAATTCTAATATATTTATCGTAGTGTAGTAAATTTGCCTCATATTTTAAAGAGATCGAAATAATTACTGTTTGGTAACATGTTCAATTATCCAAAAGGGAACTGATTCGAAGTGGCAGTAAAATCCTGCATAGTGTCTGACATATATGAAACAGACTATAATGTCCGAATGGATAACTGAGGTTCAGTGACTTCCTCTTCCGTTCAAAACATGTTGGGAAGGACGCTGTCTGTTGCAGTGAGATGAAGCCGATATTTTGTTGAATTATATCTTACATTGGTAAGTTCAGACCTATTTGATAGTTTTATTGGTATAAAACAGTCCATTTCATAGTATTTCTGTATATTTATGCTGCTCATGTTGATAGCATTAGTTGAAAAAACGTAATTTGTTTGGGTTTTCCAAAACGTACAGCTGAACGTACTAGATCTATTTTGAAACCAGCTTATAATGATACCAACTACCAAGCCTATTTATTGTGTTTTACATGCTAACAACACGCTGGGAAGTCATAGCTAGTTATTTTTATTACCATTCGGGATGATTTCACTGTCTATTCCTCCCGGAACGCCGCTGAATGAAGCTGTATCTTTCATAGACTCTATGATCCGTGATGTAGTCTGGCTCATCTCTGGCGGTGGCGGTCCTCCCCCTGTCTTCTTTTGTTGCAATCTGTACTCTGTGAAAGTCTTCTTCGCTTTTTGCGCCATATTACCCCATTTCTCCTTAACTTGGTCAACAGTCCTGAGGCTGATACCTTTGGCATTTACACAATCTGTGATTTTTAGCCAAATGGCAATCTTGGCTCTATTGGTTACTTCATTGCTGAATTTCTGTGTTAGAATTTCAGCATTTTCTTGGTACATTGACTCTATCACAGACTCTTCTTCTACAGTGAAATTCTTTCTTCTTTTCCTTTTCTTTGACTCTGTTGTTACTGAGGTGGCCATTTCAAGTGCTTGTGGAACCAATGCCATTTTGACAGGGAATCATGGGATTGATGCAAAGGATTGTGGGTAAAGGTTAAGTCCTTAACAGGCTGTTAGCCACTAATCATACCATTAGTTAACGGCAAGTTAAAAAGACCTTTCAGCAACCAATTTTTAACGGGGCGTTAACTAACTTTACGTTAAGAATTTAACGGGTCGTTAGTGTTTAACGGTCCGTTAAAATAACGACGCTTTGAACAACCGGGCCCTGGAAGACAAGATGGAAACAAAGGCAGTTGAAGGATATTTTAAAAGGTAATGATTCGGGATGTATTGTTGTCTTAAGTCATTAT
Organism: Gibbula magus; assembly: GCA_936450465.1. NCBI lineage: Eukaryota > Metazoa > Mollusca > Gastropoda > Trochida > Trochidae > Gibbula > Gibbula magus. Next base: position 17,126,458 of record OW388301.1, on the reverse strand, counting down.
AATTTGGACATACAAAAGCAAAGTGAATTTCATCCTCTATAGCTGACTTACATAATGGACATATCCTCAAACTTCTTTCTATGGAATATCATATACCTGTATTTACAGATAGATCTAATAAGACCAATCGAAAATTAACAAATGTTCGTCTGATGTTTCTTGACGTCAACACATATAGATATAGTTCTGGTTGAATTAACGTCTTGTATGATCGATACAGTTGAAACCTTGTACTGTTGTCCAAAGTGGAATGCCATTCTTGATAATACATATTAACATATTGTTCTCTAAATTGCTTAAGAAATAAATTAACACTAGAAGAGCGTTTGTGGGACACCGCAAAAGCAGAGCAGCTCCGAAACTTTGGGTATCGCCTATCCCTGTCCCGCCATCTCCTCAGCATAAATAAAATGGGATTTTTTTGGACAAAATTTTGTTCATTATTCAAGTTATTCTAACAAGTTGAATCATCACTGGGGTCACTTTTCACAACTTTGTTCTTAAAACCTATTTCTGATTTCAAAATTGGATCAAAAGATTTACATGGCCTTAACCAATATCTCATGACCTTGAACTTTGACCTTCAAGGTCACACCATCAACGATTACTTTTCATTGTGTATAACAATCATGCAATGTCTCATTGTTAACTTAAGGCATATTCTCAATAGCACGCTTAAGTTGTGACCTTCCTGTGACCTTGACCTTTGACAGATTTAGCGAAAACGTTTTCAAATCTTGGTCTTTCTCCATAGTTGATATATACCAAGTAAGGGCCTTATAGCAATGAAGTTGTTGAAGTTATCGTGTTTACAAGAATTTTTGTAGAGATTTCAGAACTCATGACCTTGACCTTTGACCTTGAATGTGAGCATGTCAAAATATGTCCCCAGGTGTACAAGAAAGAAGCTAATTATATGATACCTTCATGGAAAAAAGTTATTTAGTGATTTCAGAACTGGTGACCTTGACCCTATCTCGTGACCTTGACCTTTAAAAACCAATGTCACACAATCAGTGATCACTTTTCATTGTGTATAACAATCATTTAATGATTCAAAGTGTTAATATTTGAAATAAGACATTTTCGCAAAAGCATGCTTAAGTCGTGCCCTCGCTGTGACATTGACCTTTGACGGATGTTAGCGAAAACCTTTTCAAATCTTGGCCTTTATCCATAGTTGATATACACCAAATAACACCTGATAGCACACATATTTTTCAAGTTATCGTGTTTACAAGGATTTTTTTTTAGCAATTTCAGAACTCGTGACCTTGACCTTTGACCTTGAATGTGAACATGTCAAAAAAATTCCCCAGGGGCATAAGTAAGAAGTTACGTTTATGAGTTCTCAAAACCTTCTAGGAACAAGATGTGTTTGTTAAACACGGATGCCCCCCGATGTAGCGAAGTTATGGCCAAGGTTAAAGTTTTCTGAATATTGTCCGCTGCGGCATGGTCAAGGTCACAAGGTCAAATATGATGACCTCATCTGAAAGGTCTCATCACAAGGTATGCACATGCCAAGTATGAAAGCCGTAGCTCTAAGCAATCCAAAGTTATGGCCAAGGTTAACATTTTCTAAATATTGTCCACTTCGGCAAGGTCAAGGTCACAATGTCAAATATGATGACCTCATCTGAAAGGTCTCATCACAAGGTATGCACATGCAAAGTATGAAAGCCGTAGCTCTGAGCAATCCAAAGTTATGGCCAAGGTTAACGTTTTCTAAATATTGTCCACTTCGGCAAGGTCAAGGTCACAAGGTCAAATATGATGACCTCATCTGAAAGGTCTCATCACAAGGTATGCACATGCCAAGTATGAAAGCCGTAGCTCTGAGAAATCCAAAGATATGGCCAAGGTTAACGTTTTCTAAATATTGTCCACTTCGGCAAGGTCAAGGTCACAAGGTCAAATATGATGACCTCATCTGAAAGGGCTCACCACAAGGTATGCACATGCCAAGTATGAAAGCCGTACCTCTTAACAATCATAAGTTATGGCCAAGGTTAAAGTTTTCTGAAAATGTTAATTGCGGCAAGATCAAGGTCACAAGGTCAAATTCGATGACCTCGTCTGAAAGGTCTCGTCACAAGGTATGCACATGCCAAGTTTGAAAGCCCTAGCTCTGAGCAATCTAAAGTTATGGCCAAGGTTAAAGTTTTCTGAAAATGTCAATTGCGGCAAGGTCAAGGTCACAAGGTCAAATATGATGACCTAATCTGAAAGGTCTCATCACAAGGTATGCACATGCCAAGTATGAAAGCCCTAGCTCTGAGCAATCCAAAGTTATGGCCAAGGTTAAAGTTTTTGTGGACAAACACACAGACAGACAGACGGACAGACAGACAGACGGACAGGTGAAAAACAATATACCCCCGGAATCTCCGATTCGGGGGCATAAACAAGTAATAGTGAATACAAAACGCGGCGGCGGCGGCGACGGAAACTGCACAAAAACTGATAGCAGCTCCGGAGCTGCTAATTACCAGCTGTTTGATTAAGCCACACAAAGCCAAAACCATGTGAAAATAAAAGATTTCTAATATGAGACACCCATGTTGTCTTACCCATTTCATCGAAGTGTACAAGCATGTTATAAGCTAGTTTTGGTAATATTTGCTCATTCATTCCTAGGATCCTTAACCAAAACTTTAAACATTTTATTTGTGAATTTATATATACTGGATATCTACCACATTCTCCATAAACCATGCAACTTGGTGTTGCTTGTGCTACAGTCAAAAATCGTTAGGAGATGTAATTTCTCTATACATTCGTGACGTTTAAATCCCCAAATTTCAGACCCATAAAGCATTATTGGTTGGATTTGGGAATCAAATAATTTGAAAAATATTTTGGGAGTTACAATGCCAAAATTCTCGGAAACGGACAAAACGTTAATAATAGCCTTCTTGGCACGTGACGTCAGATCTATAACACTCTTTTTAAGATTCATAGTATAGGAAAACATAAATCCGAGATAAGTATAATTATTTACAATATATAATTGTTTGCCATTCAAAAACCACTAACCAATAACATCATCGGCAAATAGAAGGATACAAATTTCAAACATAGCTGGAAACATTTGCACACCATGTTTTCCTGACTTAGAAATATCATAATAAAGTTCGCTTATGAAGAAGGAAAACAATATTGGGCTTAAAATACACCCTTGCCGAACACCAATTGGACAGTCAAAATAATCTGTGACATCATCACTGCAACGAACACATGATAACTTGAGTACATAGATCTTAAAATACAGTACATTCTCCCTTGTAAACCAGTCTTTCGTAAACATTGCCATAATTTAAAACGATCCACAGAATCAAACACTTTCTTAAAATCAACAAATGCTACATAAACTTTATGTTTTCTGCGAGATAAACACTTTTGTATTATTGCATAAAGAGTAAAGATGTCATCAGCTGTTGAGTACTCTTTTCTAAAACCAGCTTGTCATTCAGGAATTAAATTTCTTAAGTTTGACCAGTTTGAGATTCTGTTGTTTAAAATGCTTGTGAATATTTCCCCAATAACACTCATCAAAGATATACCTCTATAATTGTCTGGATTGTTTTGAACCCCCTTTTTATGTATCGAGACAATAATTGATCGAGACCAACTTTCTGGAAACGAACCACTTTCAAATACAGTATTAAAACATTTCAGAAGGAAGGGCATTACTTCGACCTGAGAATATTTGATCATTTCGATAATGATATCGTCCGGACCAGCTGACTTTCCCTTCTTTAAGTGGTTTATAGCATTCCTTATCTCATCGACAGATAGTTGTGCTTCCAAAATCATTTCATCAACAATATCATACTCATTTGTAGAAGTAACACCATCGTCACAGTCGTAGCTATCAGTTTGAAATATATCATCATTAGAAAAAACTGTCTTGAAATGTGTCATCCATTCACATTTTGAAATATTACTTTGACGGTTTGGTCTCTGTCTAAAGAAACAAATTTGTTTCCAGAATTTAGAAGGATTGTGGAAAGAATCACTTAATCTTTTCAGTATTTGATTACGCTGGTTAGATTTGAATTTTCTACATGAAGCTTTGTATTTATTTCTCATTTTACAAAATTAAGTTCTTTTCCTCTCCGACCGTCTGCAACGAAAATGTCTGAGTGCTTTGCGAGCATCTCGCCGGGCTGTTTTAGTCTACCGGCTGTTACGAGACGGTTTGGCGTGTAAACCTCCGAATGATATGAGTACGTATACCGGTAGATGCACTATTTTGCACATTTTGTCCGCGGAATACCGTCGGTTTTAATCAGACTGAAAAGCACGTACATAACCGCCAGACAAGATAACTTTTTAAATCTCCATGCCATTTTTTTTCATTGAGGAAACACGGATAATACTGGCTAGTGCTTTGCTTCATAAAAGCATACGTGTTACAGACTACACATTGACAACTAATATTGGCCTATAGACAAAATGGCAGCCAACAAAAGCCCTTGTTCAAAAGTCCAAAGGCTACAAATAATCAATTCCTAATTGGTATAATGCAGTCAAAGGCATTAGAGAGCATGTATTTGAATAAAATAAGAATGCCTGCTCACATTTAGGATTTGGAATTAGGTCTTCAAGGCATAGTCTGGAAGACGTATTGTTATTATGCGAATCCTTATTATTATTATTTCCACACTTTTTTGTTGGGAGTTTCCAGAATTAACGGCTGAAGCGATTTTGAGGAAACTTTCAGGAATGGTAGAATTCAATGGGATCTGGATTTGTGTCGAAGGGATTTTTGATTGCTTTCCTCATTAAAGGTGCAGTTCGATTCTAAATTTCAAATGTTAACATGGGGGAAAATACAGCTAGAGACTAGCAACTTTTTTTAAAAGATGCGCAATGACATTGCGAACAAAAAAGTAAATCATGCCGATTCCGTTAGTCACGTGCTTTAGACGCCATTTGGATTTTTTCACTTTTTAAAATTGGCCGACCCCATGTACCTTTGACAATCTTCTCCTCTGAAGATACTTGCACCACCAAGCTGAAACTTATATGGGTATGCAGCTGAGGCATTGGTGAATACATGGTGTTGTTTTTGAAGAGCGTAGTCCTAATACTTTTTGCACAGCGACCTTTCAAAGGTTGGCGACTTGTTAAACGGGACCGACTTCAAGGGGACATTACTCCAACTTCCCGATCTCACAATTGCATGAAATTTTCAAGGCTACTAGACCAAAAAAGTGTCTTTTGGAATCAATATTAAAATCGCTCTTGAACAGTCATTTTCGGTTACTATTAAGGCTGATAAATGACAGAAAATCACGATTTCGAATTTAAACATGGGGAAAATTTTCAAAATTGACATAGAGACTTGAAACATTTGTTAGAAGATGGGCAAGCAAAAAAGTCAATCATGACGAATTCGTAGATCACATGGATTTGGCGCCATTATTATTTCAAATGAAATTTATGATTTTTTTAGGTTTTCTCAGTACCTTATAACATGTTACGAATTGAAGTTTTGACAGAACAATGTTTGCGACATTCCTCCATCAAACATGGAGTTGAGGGTCAAGCAGTAGTCTTGAAGACCTAAGTATTGACGTGTCAATCCTAGTTGATTTTGTTATTGTTAATTTGTAAAATTGCAGTCCAACATCAAACTTAAAATACCAGCAGTAATAACTTAAAATATAAACATCATCCTCTATGACAATCGTTTAAATATTTATGCCACAGGTTCCAGAAATAAATTCAAAATATCATAATGGATACTGTATGGCATTATCAAAACGAAAAGAATACCACAAATGTTCAAAACAATTATAAATTATGCAAATCAAAATGTTCAGTTATTACATGTTTATATTAATGTAATTTAAATTCCTTTCATCGTTTTACATAGTATGTCAAATTGACAGACACCAGTAAAACTAATTATTATGATTCAAGATTATTCTTTTTCTAAAATGTATGTTTAACTATTCTTTGTTTATAATCCTAATTACAACTGATTATCTTTCTTTTCCGATGATAGATCGAAAGTTTATTTGTAATTTTGTAGGTCTTTTGAATATTTTATTTGAATTTTGGAGGATGCTGAAATTGGTAGTTTTATTCTCATTTGACCAACTACATCTTATCTTCCAAAACCAGTCTAAAGATTCCCAGCCAATGCACCTGTTTTATGTTATGGTATTCTTACATGCGCAGAGGAATGTTCCGAAATTGGTAAGAGACTGACGTATAAAGCAAGAATTGCACGGCAGCCATTTTATTGTGAACACATTTTATTATTTCGAATAACAAAAATGATGTTCTGTTCTTACTTTGTTGCAGTTTATTTAAAGGAGTAGAACATAAGGTTTTGCTTATCACAATGGTATTAAGCTTATAAGCCCGTTAATAGAGCTCCTATATGTATGATAGGTAAAATCTATATACAATTGCAGTGACGTGTTCTTGAAAAATCATATGAAGATAAATAATATGATGAGTCTTGAATGATGCTGCGATTGACGATGTTAATCAAACGGCATGTAGTTCTACAATGCTACTGCTTGTAAGAAAGTTGTGGAGCCAACTGTTTTAGTCTTTAGGGATAGCGAGTAGCGGATATTGTGGGGAGCACATAATTTATTAGTGCCTCCATGAGAGAGTGAGTTGGGATTCATTGCCGCTTTCAAAATTATTTCATTTATATCGCTGCTGCTAGTATTATGGCAGGGAGAAACCCTGCAACGCCATGTGACTATGCATTACGAGCATCGGCTGGAACGGCTGTAACTACGCTGAAAGTAGCATTGCACCCAAACCTTACTGCTTGTAGAAAAGTTATCTACTGCAGACAAAGTTAGCGTGCCCCTAGCGGGATTTGAACCCCGGACCTCTTGATCCAAAGCCGAACGCCCTATCCACTGCGCTATCCCGCCCCCTCCATGAGAGAAGTAAATGTTGAAGGATTGAAGGTTGTTAGTTTTAGCCTCTTGCATAAACCCGCGCACGAATAAAGAGTCAGTTTAGATTGATGAGAATAGGAACTATGCGACAGCAAGGACTGGTGAGTTAATGAGATAATAATCCTCGATAATCTCATACATTCCCATAACTATCGACTCGTACCCTTGATCTACGGGCTCGCTTGATGATTTAGGAACTACATTGCTTGGCTATGCCTGTTCAAAGTACTACTGAAGAATTGGAAGTGAGCCTTTTGGTTGATACCATCACTTTTCAGTGTAGAAAGCAGATAGATTAGATGGAAGGATAGTTAATAAAACTACCAGCCTAGCCATACATGAATCCATGGTATGCCTGTACATGTACATAGAGTTTTATTTTGGGCTGATATCACTGACCGATCAATCTTAGCAAATGATAAAAGAGACTTACGATTGATTTTCTGGTTAAGATCGGTTAGTGGAATGGCCTCCTGAATGTTTCAGTATGAGTTGAGCTTTAACGAAACGTATACACTCAGGGACAAAAGAAATTATACCAACACAAATGCAAGATGTTTGAATCCACGAGTAGATCCAACTGACACATGGCTGCACCCTGTCTCCAGAAGCTATCTTAAACTAAATTTGTTAATTTGTAATTGGGCAATAATTCATGAATAATTACTTTGAATGTTTCGATTAAAGCGTTCTAATTCAAATCCATATCAAGACTAGAACATTTACAAAGTAATTACTCTTCTTTCCAAACGCTCTAAAAACGTTCATGACACGATAAAAGCGTTCTTCCGTGATGAGAGCAGTGTTTGCCCCTTGACGCATGTTCAGACTTGACAGGAACAGTGAATGAAAATGAGAATCCCTTGTATTTGTTTATTGTATTGCATTCAAAAGCTTATTTATTTCAGATCATCATTATCCAAAGATGCTTAAGTTAGTTTTGTGGTTCTGTGTCGACTCATATGAGCGCATGCGCAGGGTCCCGTTATGGAGGGAGAATAACACCACATATTTCACAATCTCATTAAAATCATATCTTTTATTCTTTCAAAGGAGGAGACCTATTTGGGTGTTCACTCATCCAAGATCTAGCGGAATCCAGTGGAGCTCCGTTTTCGCCGGAAGTTGTTAATTTCCCGTTGAAAATGCATGCTTTCAAATTTCTGAAAGCGGACACGGGGCTCCACAGGATCCTGAGAGATCTTGGATGAGTGCCAACCTTACTTTATAAAGCTTAACCTTGGGAAAGAATCACAGATATGATTTGAATGAGATTTCACAACGTATGTCTCTGTATGAGGCAGGGAATCGACCATTAAAACATTCAGGGTATCCAGCCGTGAAGCGAGTCACCCATATGACGAGTCACTCTCATTTTGCTGAACTACACTTCCAGTGGTCAACTGAGCCTTCCCAGGATCACATGCTACCACTGCCAGATGTTCCAATCATTGATTCTACGATAAAGTGCAGAGTTTGATACATACAGTGACGTGACAACAGTATTGCAACAATTGCTGTTTTTCCATAGGATCCCATGTTAATTCAGTCTAGTATAAACAATTTTAATTGTTTCAATTTTCAAAATATTTTACTGAAATTTGACATGAACTCAGAAAATCTACTCTCCAACACGTACTAATTTTGGATACAACGTTATTATACAAAATAGTTAAAAGATTACCGAGCTATGTCCATTTTTCTGTCCTTTAGGCCTGCTTACATTTTGGTGGCAATGGGGAAGTGACATTACAGTAAAAACGCCTAGTCATTACTTTGCCGTTTTCCGAAACAATTCTCAAATTTAATGAATTTGAACATTATGAACATAATCTCAAGATGTTAGATAACAAACATGCTAAGTTTGAAAACTGTTTGTTCACTGTCAACATTATGAAAAGTATTTATGCTACACTAAATAACATGCGATCCTATGGAAAAACGGAGATTGTTGCACTATTTTTGGCACGTCGCTGTACCTGAAGAGTGGGCTGCTGGCGTGTTTCGATTAGGAAGCGAAAACCACAGCAATAACAGGACACAACGTCAATGTCATTGAAGCTTACCCATCAATAGGTACGTGTATCGCTAAGATACAGTGTTAGAAAGACATGTATGCCTTTTACCCTATCATATTACCATGTAAATGGATATAACTCCTAGGTATACGGATGTATGGTTCATGAAAGTTCAGAAGGAAGTGGAATATTTAGGTTTACTATATAACATATATGACATGTCTTTTTCAAAAGGTTTTGACACTCCTTATATTGAGGGTTGTTAAGAACAGACTTGAACTGTTTTTAATAGATGACAGTTAACTTTCCAATTTTCGATACACATTTGTTTTCATTAGGGTGGTTATGGTTGACCACTCCTAAACACAACCTAAAAGAACACATCAATGATAAATGTATGCCCAATTCTGTGTTGAAATAAACACTCAGGATTCGATATATACGACAACACAGGCAGACAGTTGCGAACGAGTTTATTTTTCTTGACTGGTTTCACAATTGTCTATCTACGCCTAAAGCATAATTTGTGATTGAAGCACACTAGAATATTGCTGAAGACAAACTCCACAACATCTTCACTCAGAAGAATCAGCAATGCTCACGCTTTGTGATCTCGTTTGGAATCCTAAATGAAAATATTTTAAAAAGAAAATACCAAACGTTCAGAAATAGCAGGCACCACATGCTGTATATATGATGATGTGTGCCATTTTACTACATATCAAACTACAATTGTGCTTTTAAATTAATCAAATGGCAAAACAGTATATTAACCCTGCCACGTGATATATGAAAAGAGTTTGTTAATAGAATTTAATAGTTTATGTATTTTGATCAATGTTTGTTCTCTGAAAGCATAAGGATGTTTTTTTTTACTATGTAACGATTTCAATATTTATAGTACCAATACAAACAGTCCCTACGTTCTTGATTCATTACGATTAATTATGTTTGCATGAAAATGACATTCGACAGTTCGATTGTTGTACTAATGTTTTATTTGCATATCTTACTATAACCTTTAGTTAGAATATAAAATATCATTTTAAATATTCCTGTTTCTGGTGTTATTGATTTAATAATTATTACATTTTCAATATCAATGATAGATGACCCTCTTACTACAAATGGTATGTTTTACCGATGTTACCTATGTTAACAGAAATAATGCTATCAAATCATGATGCTAAAACATTGAACTGCAGTTTAACTAATCATACGCATCTATGACATATCAGAACGTAACACCTTCTATTTGCCTAAAATGGGAAAGTATGTTTGAAGATACCGATTCTGAATGGCATTTGATTTTTAATATCTATAGAAAAAATGTAAAGGATATTAAACTTTTAGACTTTCAATTGAAATGTGTACATGGAATCATCTAAACAAAAAAAGAACTTAAGAAAATTAAATGAGTTGACAAGACACTGTGTTCTTTCTTTAATGATGATGATGCAAGTTTATGTCATGTATATTGGGAATGGGGGTAAACACATTTTATTTGGAACAAACTTTAAAATTGGATTATTCAAAACATACAGGTATTTAATTTCACAAAAAGTACTGTTTGGTTTGGTACTTCAAGGGCTGACCCATTACTTAATCACATAATCATTGCCACCAAAAGACAAATTTATATTTGCAGCTTAAAATCTATTATGCCAAAATGTAAAACATTTCTTAAAATCTTAAAAGATATATTTACAGTTGACAAATTCATATTCAATAGAAATCATGAATTTGACACATAAAATGGCTCCCTCTATTTCCAATCTTTAACCCAAAATGACTGTTTATGTTTACTGTTTAAACTCTGGAACCTATACTTGTATCAGCTTTGGCGCCGCTAATGGCTGCAATACTGCCGAAGCGGCGTTAAACAATAACTCACTCACTCACTCACTGTATCAGCTTTGACAATCTTGTAGATGAAACATACATGTACCACTTGGAACAATAAAAACGTTTTGAAAAAAAAAAAAAGAAAAGTTAATCAACTAATTATATAGTGTTGTTGATTATAGCAATTAGCTTCATATACCGCATACTCCCAGAACAGCTTCTGTAGCAATATTTTAATATTTTCATGAATAATTCAAGTTTGACATTATTGTTGTTCATTATGGTATGAGCAAGAAAGTTCATGTAAAATGTCCCAATACCATTTGGGGACCTATCAGTAAATGCATTCATATAGAAATCATTTCATATTTCCCCACACATGATGCCTGTCAAGACGTCAGTGAAGTCGTGTTTATTGCGCGTAAATATGTCTCATCCTTTCCACCTGATACGTTTCCTGTGGATTACCGGAATGTTGATTACTGTCAGTGCAGGTAAATATAAACTATTATTGCATGACATGTGTAAACCCACATGATGATGATGTTGGGTTAAACATTAATTTTAGTCTGATGGATTGTTTTCCGGTTTTTACAGAGAGCGCCAGATTTGTAAGCTTGTAACACTTACATCACATAGGTATTCGTACATCCTTTATCTCTAAGTAAAAACCTTAATTTAAAAAGAATTCTGAATAACATTTTGTACTAACTGACTATTGCCATAATTAATTATTATTTAATGTCATATTTTTAAATATATATTTTAAAAAAACTTGTTGATGAATAAAATGAAATAATAAAGCAGTTCTAAAACTGTACTGCAATTCAAAAACTCGAATTATTTTGTCAATAATTATGTATGCAGACAATTTTAACACCAAATTCTTTTTCAGAATTGAATTATTATATAGGAAAAATTATGATGACGATACATTTGGGAGTTTGTCACAAACGATCTTCATTGTATTTATACAATTTCGACATTATTTGTAACAATGGATATTCTTCAATTAACTACCCATTTATTGCCGGGTGAAATATTTGTAAAATAAGGCATCAATCATTATTAAATTTACAGAAAGGGCTAAAATATCTATTCACTTTTCTGTGTTCCAAATATAAGCATAATGTCATTGCAGTTTTTATGTATTTCAACTTCAAACATCTCATTTCATTCGCGAAACATGACAGTTCCCAAATACTCGTCGCCTCCAATAGTGCATTTCCTTCACAAATCTGTTCAAATAAACACTTCTAATAATTTAAATCTCTTCTAAATACCACACTGAATATTCCGATCAAGACCAAAGTTAGAATTGAATTTTGCAATTGTCTGTTTTTATTAAATTTTATGTACATACATGTAAATACAATCAAAGTTTTCGTTCGGGTAGCGTTGTCGTAATGTCAACAGTGTCACGTAATGAGCTCGACTGCATAAAAATGTTTCTTTTGTCACAACACTAAATTCGCCGATTTAAAAACTAGTTATTCAAATGTTTTCTTTGAAATGTATTTGTTTGTCATTTGTGTTAATTTCATAGATGTTATTACATGGTTTGAAAAGCTATATTTCTTGAAAAAATGGCGTCATTGACACACCAGCTAAATCCGTGGAAGGAGTTTTGATTGTAAACTCTGTACATCTTTGTGCGTGAGAGTTTGTACAATAAACTGGACTTGCTGTGTGTTTACACTGAGCACTCAACATCGTGTTGTGCATTTGTGGCAGGGTGAGGTCAATAATGTTCCTACTAGCTTGGACTAGTGGGATGTCCCTTTAGCTCAATTTAGCTCATCGTAGAACTGTCACCGGGTTCGAATCTCCCTGGATGTTGAAATTTGTATTTTCACTCCTGCTACACATTCATATGAATACAACTAATTAAAAACCTGTAGTGACACTAAAATACACAGAACTTTGATCATGGCGCTGAAAACATCATATGTAATAGTCCATCAGTTCTTAACGGCTGCTCAGGTTGATTGAATAAAACGTTCACGAAGTGTAAGTCTTGTTCGTGCATGCGCATTATAAATTTAAGCACCACGAATCAAAGAAATTAGACTCAGTTACAAACTAAAATTATACTTCCATATATCTCAATGGCCAAAATTAGTAAATTTATCAACTAGGCCTACTTGAGGTGCAATGAAAAGTCGAGAAAGAAATTTTCAAATTGATTGTATTTGCATTCGTCGACATGCAGTCTGTGATTGACCCGAATACCTGAGGATGTATACAAAAAGGTTAATAAACATTTTTTGTTTGGCTCATTGAGCAATTAAAACAAAAACACGTTTTGACTTTTTAACAAATAATACAACATTTCCTAAGTAGACTAAAATAATGATAATATATATTGTTGAGAGTAATTTTCATAATGCATTTTTGTAGGATTATAAAATTGTTTGATATGAATAAATCATTGAACCTGCTTCATGTAACTGTACTTCAACTAGTATCAAAATAATTCCAAATACGCAATTTCCATACACAAAATATGTCCATTTAATGTGTAATGGGGTAATGCTCAATACTTATTTAGCTTCAAGATTTTCAAAATGAATCGTAAATAGTCATATTGTTAAAATGTACAATTTAATATAAATCAAAAAATTGAATCACATGTATAATCAACAATGCAATGTCACTGTTTTTCACTGCGGATGGTTTTACTGCATTGGTCTGCTTAATACCTGAAACCGGAAACCAGTGATTTCGTAGGAGGGACCTATCATGATTTCGCAAGAGTGTAATAATATGTATGGTATTTAAGTAATTAATAACGTTTTTTACAATTGTATTTCAATATTTTCGTATGTCTATACAACAATGTTTAAATAAAAAAATATTTTTTTTTATTAATTACTAATTATATATTATCATTGTGCCATTTTATGTACGCCTTTCCTTTTCATTCGGAGCGGCATTCAAGTTTTAATATTGATATTTGGTACCTCGGTAAACTGCTACTATCTCTAACTCGGGAGTGTGGTGAGATGTGTTTATTGTCCATTACTTTGTCGGCTACTTAGCGTTTTCTTCTCCACCGGCATCTGCTTATGTTTCAATCATTGCTCATATCTGTTAAACTTTATACACATGACATCATTCTTACCCGATTATTTTTTTATTGATACAAACAACACAAAAGAGATAAACACTGCCGATCATTTGGCATAATCTGTTCGAAACTCACAGACAAAAATGTTTACATATTCTGCTGTCATCCATTTCCCAATTTACACTAAAAATGAAGATGCTTATTACAACTATTATTCCTAATATTATTTCCTAATATTGATATTTAATATCATATCCTAAATATTGATATACATACTTCACCGTTTCATTTCAATAAGACAATTCATTAGCATTTGACTGAAATTATTATATTCCTGAAAATCCATAACAATGAGAAAATCTTCATATTTTATATCATTGGAAATAATAAGTTGAAATAGAAATGCCGAAATTATACATTCTAGATTTTATAACAAGCATACATCACTACAAGCACTGCCATAATTCGTAATCAAATTGGTCTCGTACGAACAGTGATATAAACTTTAATGGAAGGTTATAAAATCATCATAACTAAATTGCAGATAAATGATGATTGGTAAATAACATAGAAAACAGTAATAATATAACACACAAAGAAGGAAAGCCAAATTCTGGTAGAATCAAATATATTTAAATACTTACATACGACTTAAGTTTTGTTATGAACTTTAAACAATACACCGAGGCTTCGTTTAGCTTAGAATTCGCTCTGACTTGCAAACGGAACATGGTTACGAAAATCAATGTAAGTACTACTAATAAACTTAATTTCCATAAAATATTTTTTATTTTACTAATGAATGTATATCAACATGGGTATTTAAGAAGTAATCTTAATTTAAAAACTTATGAAATGGTCAAGAATCTTAATTATCAAAATGTTCAAACCTCGCGTCGCCCAAACTTGGACAGCTTGGAGCAGTGTCAAATCTTTAATGTCCAAGCAGATATTCCCGATTTTGTGCAGCAATCTACTATTAAAATTTGTGGGCAGCAGCGTCTCCTCATTTCGCGGTATGTCTTTCTTATCGTAATCTCTTCGTTTCACGCTCTCATTCTGGCAACACTGCGGGGCCCTGAGAGCTTGATAATTGCGATTTTTTCTCGGTTTGAAATTTTATTACAGATGTTGCAAAGTGCCTAAAAAATATTGAATAGGATGTATCACTAGCCCAACAAACATTCTTTTATTAGCTTTATTTTCATTTTGAGATGGAATATTCCTTTAATAATATATTCAGTGACTCTACGAACTAGTGAAATAATCACTACAACCACATGATTTTACATTATTTAATAAAACTAAATCTGTTTTAGTGTCAATTTGTTTAAGTTTCTTTCTCAAAATAGATACACGTAATGGTATTAGGCAAACAGAATAATTCGCGACAGTAAAACAGCGGGGAGTTTTCCCCGGGATAACTTGAAAAATGGCCAATATCGTACTGCTGTTGACGACCCGTGCACGTTTGAACTATTACTATTGAATTTCAACCATTTGAATCAATTGGTAACATTTTTACAGGAGGTAAAAACGCACCAGTAGGCAATACGTTCAAGGTTGTTAATTATTCCTTTAATAAAATATAATTTTACAGTACCAGTGATGCCAATTACATTGTACATCACTTGAAAGCCCATTGATTTCCTATTCGGAAAATGTGAACTTTTTCGTGACTCACGGAATTTCGTCACACACTTTTGTGTATGTATGTCAAAGGGTCAAAAGTGATTGACGTGTCAATTTATAAAATAACCTCAGATGTGGCCTACAGCAGGGGGGAGGGGGGGGGGGGATCTTAAGGGCCTTTTCAAGAGAGTTCACTTATATTGGGGTAGCTAATATTATTCCACAAAAGAAATACAACAACGGCTTAATGCTTTACTTTAAAAAAATCTTTGGTAAACTGTCAGAAATGGCTGTATTTCCTTTGACAGCTCACAACTGCACCGATCTCCCTGCACCGATTAATGGCAACATGAGCTGCAAGGAGTGGAGCAAAGGTAAGACGTGTGACGTCACGTGCATCCCGACTCATGACATCGCTCCAGCCAGCTTCATGACTACGTCATTCCTTTGTGATAAGGCGACTGGTCGATGGAACAGCGATAGAATTCCAAAATGCTCAGGTACTAAACATTTTATGTATTTTATTCAGATGTGTTTCATGTCTTAACTTTCAAGCGAAATTCATGCTCATCAAGTGACGTATTCTTGCGACTCCCTTGCCGAACCCTGCAAGAACACACTATTGGACATAAATATACTGATAGTCATCAAAAGCATTGTTCAAGTTACAACATCAACATCTGATGCCAAAATAGCTATACCGCAGTCATTGACGTCGTATAAATGAAAATAGCTATAACGAAGACACAACCAGTCATCAAAATAACTGTCGTCATTGACATCGTAGTCAATAAACGTAAACACAAACGCGCCAAGATTTAGGTGTTTTATCAATTCACATGTACTATTATTGGGGTGATATTATTTGACTAACTCGTTTTATGAAACGTTCATACAACAAGAAGTATCACAATGCAAAAGTAAACATTGGAAATAATTAATTTAGAAAAATCCGACGAAATATTGGCGCTGCAATGGAGCTAAGAATTGGATTGAATTCAAATCAGAAATACACATATGAAGAGGCGTGTTCAGGATCGTTAGTATCCTCGAGTATTTGTGATTACCTGCTCCTGAACAAAAAGGCTTTCACGGGAACTCGAGAATACACCCGTGACCACTTTGGATCGGAGCAGTCTTGCAAAGCGAGTATTTGTCATCCAAGATGGTGTCGCTTGTCACAAAGTTTCATTTTTATTTCTTTTATTAAACCCTAAAATTAAATTTGGTCGGTTGCTTTTTGCAAGGCACCTATTTAAAAAAAAATGCCAATGATATTCTGAAATCATCTTTGAAAGTACTCACGACCTCAGTTTCCGTTCAGGAGCCGTTTGTAATAATAATAAAGAATAAGAATAAGGAATAAATGTATTTTGACCTCTATTGGTTTTAAAACGCAGTAACAAATATCTCCTTTCAGGGGGCAGCTTGACATATTCATTGTGTAAAACATGATCTTGATCAGATACAATCTTCAGGGCTAGTTTCAAAACTTTTTTTTCATAAGTACATGTGTGTATATGATAAAGTTGTAAACAAAACTCCTGCTATTTTACTAGCGATTAGAACAACTTTTTCTAAGCAAGATTTGTTTACAAGAGACAAGGAAACATACCAACATTGGAAAGAAGAAGTTAAAATGCTTTCGATGAAACAATGATAAAGGAGAGACAATGCGCGTTCATTTACATTAAGGGATCGCAGCTTGTGTAGGAAATATAAACTTTCCTGACAATTTTTGAAACAGCATCAGTATAAGCATTCCAATTCAATTTACTATCTATTAATGTGCCAAGGTACTTATATTCATTAACAATCTCAACATTGTCACCATTGATACATACCGAATTACTAACGCTTTTGTTATTCCTGAGGTTAATAAGAAGTTTTTTTGTTTTTTTTTTAACATTTAACGTTAGAAAATTGTTCTCACACCAGGTCACAAAGTGGTTGATATTATCTCTGTAAGAAAGTTCATCATATTGAATAAGTCCTACCAACGCCGCATCGTCAGCAATCTTCACAGTTAGATTATTGGGACTATTACTTACACAATCATTTGTGTACAGGGTAAACGAAGGGACACATCCTTTGTGTTTGTATACAGAAAAGAGGAGTAGGAGGAATTAACCTTTACAAATTGAGGTCTAAAAGTTAGAAATGTGTCAATCCACAGTAACAAATTACAATGTACGCTCATGTTTAAGAGTGTCTCTAACATTATATGAGGCTGGATTGTATTGAATGCTGAAGAATAGTCCACAAATTAAATTCTCATAAAGGATCGTGGAAGCTCTAAATGCTTATACACACTGTTTAAGATGCATAGTTTTGCATCTTCATCACCCCTTCTTGCTTTATATGCAAACTGATCAAGTAAATGATTAACGTCACACAATAAGGAGTTTAGAATGATGTGTTCAAGCTGGTACTCGCGGTCCTGAACGCGTCTCTGATTTCTCCTCGCGTTTGCTCAAAATATGTTTTAACTTAGTTATTTTCTCAAGCCTTCTATGTTTTGTTGAACATCGGACTTTTTCTACAAAATGCACCATTTCAATGTGATTGAATTCTTATGTACGCAGGGGTAAGTTCTGAAATAGGTAGATAAATCAACTCTAAAATTAATGGCCAAATATGTATTACTAAAACGTAGTTGATACAAGGGAATAAAACATCCATTTTATATTATTGCTGTAATCTTTATTTTCACCGGCGATTTTACTCAGTTGGTAGAGTATTTTGGGTTTGATTGAACAAAAAAAACCATACCTAAAGATTTTTAAAATGGGAGTTGAGTTGCTCTCGTACTCCGAATAAATGATTTACAATATAGTGAGGACACTATCTTTATTTCTTTTTTGACAGAGCGTTCTTTTCCTGACAAAGCCGACATGAATGTGAAGTACTTCTTCTCGGGTCCATGTGATGGCATTAAATCAGAAATTATTTCTCAATTCTACTTTGCTATGATGAAAGCTCTCAACTGTACCATGCTGTACCAGGAATGTCCTTGGAGGAACATATTCATCCTATGTGCTGATACGGTATCCCAGAAAACCAATAATGTAACCGAAGAACTAGATGCAATGTCTCATATGATTTCGCTAAAACAAGAAGCTCTTGAGATCAGGAAAAGTCGGCAACATATAGCTCTGAGATTATCAACAAAGATCTCTCCATTTGGTAAGGACATTGACGAGGCGATGAGGACATCCAAGATGGATTTGTTGCAGTACGCCCAAAATATATCAAGAGTCTCCTTCAACGTTAGTGGACGGTTGACAAGGATAAGTCGAGTGCACATACCTCAACCATACTATACTTGTCCACCTAATTTCGTCATTGGAATCTTTCACCGTGATACATGCGGTGAGTGCTGATTTTAAATCCCCTGTAGAAAATCATCAGCGAGGGTAAATCTCTCCTCTGCATGTGCCTACATATTACCTGATTTTCTGAACGATGATGCCTAGTTGGCCGGGCCGTGGATAAATCAAGGTTATGAATGGAAGGGGAAAAGTATGATTTGCGCTAATTTTCGCAAAGTTTATATTATTATTATATTTTGGAAAACAGTATGATAATAAGACATATAAATTGTTTTGGTAATATGATGGATGTGTGATTTCTTCATTTGTTTTACTTCTATCATATTTGACTTAATTTTTATATATATTTTTAAAAATGAATTATGACCAAGGATGTTAACCACAACACGTTAGAATTTATAACTAAATCGTTTCTTACCAGTAATTTGGCTTTATCAAATGCTGATTGTAAACCAATAGTGAGTATTTTCAGTAATTTCATTGGTCGAGAAACATTGTCGAATACCATTCGATTCCCTGAAATACCACAGCCGAATAACCGCCCAATGATACGTAAAAATATGCACTTCTTTCATTTGCATAAAGGAGACCGATTTTAATTTGTTTGACCAAGATTTTTTTCTTGGTTGCTTTGATGCAATTTTAGAAGATGATGATATTTTGGAGGAGTTCTTGAATGATGAAGGCAAGTATTTAATTTATTTACCTAACATATTCTTAAATGCTTTTTACAATGATAATAAAGAGTCATACAATCTCAATCGAGGCAAACTTTTTATTCTCATCATAAACATTACAAATATCGTACAAAGGCATGTAAATTTCTGATAAATGAGATTAAAAAGAGATAAAAAGTAATTACAATTTTAAAAACAGTATTTTTTACTTGCAATTAGGTTTCGATCTTCTCCAAGTGCCTGACGTAAAACCCTTTGAAGATGAAAACACCGCTAACGCTGCAGCTAGGGTCCCCGTCGCCGGCTAACTAGAGCAAAGGCAGCTCCCGCTTTGCCAAACTTAATGATGGAGACCTGCAACACATCATTGATGGATCCTTATCAAAAGCAACAAACAGAAACACAGTCTGGGGTGTCAAACTGTTTCGTGGTGCGTTACGACGTTTTGTAAACAAACAGCAAGTCATTGTTAGTTACCTCCCCTGATCTGCCTAGACTTGCGAAATTTCTTTCACAAAGTTATTGCCTTGATTTTGTCCACATCAATAAATCCATACAATGAAGATACTGGCTTAATACAAATATATATAACATATCATGATATTATATAATGAAGTAAACAGTAGGCTACAAAACTTCAAACATTACAAAACTTCAAGCGATAAACAATCTAAAAAATTCAGAATTAATTTCTTACCTTATAATCTTACCTTCTGCTGTTCTGTTTATTCGCAGAGTGGCTCAAAGAGAGGGGATATCCATCCGAATTTGAGAATTGTGATGCTCAAGCACTGAACACTTATCTTTGTTCATTCTACGCTGAGGTGAGGAATGGTCGAGGCGAACTCTATTCGAAGTCTACTTTAGTTGGCTTGAGGGCGGCCATTAATCGCCATCTGCGCTCACCTCCGTTTGAACAGGATATCAATATCATGAATGATGAAGATTTTCACACAGCTAACAATGTATTTATTTCTATGGTCAGGAAGATGAAGAAGGAGGGTCTAGATGAAACAAAACATCACACTTCAATCCCCGCGACCGAGCTTGCGATAATTCGTGACAGTTTTGATCTGTCAACACCTGTTGGCCTTTAATTAAGTCTGGTTTGACATAACCCTTGGTTTCGCACGTCGAGGCAATGAAAATCAAACATCCCTTCGTGCATCGTCTTTCCAAGTTTCTGTTGATGAAGATGGCAATGAATACATTGAAATCACCCATTCTGAACTCACAAAAAAACACATTGGCAATTTAACCGATTCGATTGTACCAAATAAAAGAATTTATGCCACGGGTGACGCGCATTGTCCGGTTGCATCTTTCAAAGCCTACAAATCACACATGAATCCAAATAATGAGGTTTTTATCAGCATCCAAAATCTGTCTAGGTATCGCCGATTCAGTTTAGTACACCTCGCGGTGCGTTGGCAAAAACCTACAATCCTAGATGATGAAAAACATTTCACAGAATGCAAAATTGCCACGAATGTATACTAATCACTGTCTGCGTGCCACTGCTGTCACTTAACTTTCCCATGCCGGTTTAAGATTGAAAACGTACCCGCGTTGAAAACACACCCGGCGGGTACTTTTTCAACATTGAATAATGACCCGGGGTCACTTTTCAATGCCTCAGGTCTTTTTTCAACGTTGAATAATTACCCAACTGCTGTTGAAAAATGACCCTTGCATGGATTGAAAAGGTACCCTCATTGAATAATTACCCGGAATGTTTCCAGTCTGTAAACTTTTAAAACATTATGATAACAACTAAGATTTTCGAAGAGAGACATTGGTAGTTCAGAAATGCGGTCTCCTAGTATAAATTTATTATACTTGTGATATACATATGAACTGTAAAAGTACAAAAGAAAGTACACACCTCAATTGGTTTTCTCATATGTTTGATTTTCAATTACAATTATCTTAAGTTTTCGATGTGGTACTATGAAACTGAAGTGCAGGCGTTTAGCCATTAGCTAGAGAATACTTCTACGTGGTTATTTTTTTTTAAATGAAATTTTAAATTTATAAATCCTTCCAAATTTTATTTGGATAAAACACAACTGTTCATCGACATACAAAGCATCTTCTACGTGAAAATCAACAAATGTGCCTCATTCTTCACACACACATTTACAACATTTCAAACATGGTAGGGGTCATATTGATGTAAATTTCATTCCATACCCTTGTCTACATTAAACAAACATATTCTAATTAATAAAATAACCAGTCACCAATAGTTTCATTCGAACTACTATATGATCAGTGTTATTGTATTGTGCATAATCAAATGCATCTCATTTCTTTTAGAATATTGAATAATATAACTGAAAACAATTGAGGTGTGTACTTTCTTTTTTACTTGTACAAACAATGAAATAATTAAATTGTCGTTTTGACAATTTTTTACATTGACATTCATGGTATGGTAATGATCCTTTTTATAGTGTACAAATGTTGGTTGTTATTTGGATAATGAAAGTTGACATATCAGGATCAATAGTAAATTTACATTGCCTACACTATTATACCAATAACGTCTTTGAAAGACACACATCGATAACATACCACCATTACAGCTACATTTTATGACAAAATATGCATGTTGCAAGTTGACAGGTGTTCATTGTCATTCTGACAATCGTTGGCGCATGCGTCGTCGTTTCTTCATTTCCCTTCAAGGTCAACAAAACGTAACGAACAAATCAATGGTGAATCAGAAGAAAATCGTTGTCAATGATCATAGATTAATATTGTAATTGAAATCCCTTGCATCCATAAGCAATAAGAACATTATTTATACATGTTGTCATTTAAAGTCTCATGTCATATATATCGTTGTATTGCAAGGCTTTTTTTATTTTAAAATATGTTTACCTATATACTATATATGCTTCATCATGAATACAAACATGAGTATGTATTTTGTTCAGTTTGTTCCTCTACCTATTACTTCATCAAATGATTTCAGTATGCTTCTTCTGTGACCTTTATACTTATTAATTTCATAATATATTTTCAACACTTTGACTCCAAACATCCACTCATAACTAAAACCGACATTGTAGTGCTCCAAATTGTAATAATTGCTCCAAATTGTAATACCTGCTCCAAATTGTAATAAAACCTGCTCCAAATTGTAATACCTGCTCCAAATTGTAATAAAAACTGCTCCAAATTGTAATAACCACATTTTCGAAAAACGTACTGTCAAGCTGCTCCAAATTGTAATAAAAAGTGCTCCAAATTGTAATAACTGCTCCAAATTGTAATAACACAGATAAAGGCGATGTAAGCTTAAATATCTTTAGTTCTGATTATTTGACGATTTTGGTTTTATGGTGATCATTGATTCGGTGTTCGTTTTGATAATGGTAATTACAATGTTTATGAAGATTGTTATTATCCCCCGTGTTAACGAAATAATAATAATGGATAAGGAAATGACCTCAGTCCGTCTGTCTGTCCGGAGCAATCATCATATCAAGATGTTCCTTTTGGGGTTGTTAACTTCTTTTGAATTTTATTTTTAGCCATGGAAAAACATCTACATCTTGATTCCCGAGCAAAATACGAAATGCGTTCTACAATATTGCTTCCGGAACAGAACTTGGTTATTTTTAGATAGACAGTATTCTGTTGTGGGAAGTACATTTCCTTCTGTAGCATGAATTAATAACTAATTAGTGATTTAGGATTTATTATAGCATTAAGCTTTACAATCATTGTTCAATACATATTTCTGTAACAGGTTTCCACTTATAGTAGACTATGTCTGCTTGTATTGATTTTAAGATTGATTTTGTGTAAACAGTAAGGTTGATATACACGAAAGTTGTATCTATATGCATGTAGATGTTGATGTTGATTACGATTTACATATTTAAGTTGACATATACGTACAGATGAAGTTGTAGATGAAGATGTATATGTTAATGTAGACGTAGACGTAGCCATGTTAACGTTGAAGGACATGGAGATGTAAAATGTCCTGATTATCAAGCTGAATATGAAGATGTAGAGCTCTGTATATCACGATGTACATGTTCATGTAGACGTGGACATGACGGGGATGAATATGTAATTGTTAATGTATAATGGGTACTTAGGTTATGATGCAGATGTAACTGTTGATGTAATGTGGATATGAATTATAAATAAAGAGTGGTTTAGATGTGTAGATGTGGATCAAACGGACACAACGCGGAATAAGATCTTTTTGACTTTCATGTTATTATTTATAAATTAATGACATTGCCAAGTTGATGACCGAATGATGTTTTTATATCATTCAAATGTAAACGAGAACTCATTTTAGTCGCTGTCGGTCTTAATTTCTTTGTGCGAAAAGAAATGCTGTAGGTATTAAAAAAAACTCTATTGATATCAGATGTACCATTATCACTTTCTTCATCATAATACTACAACCGAATTTGGGGTATTAACACTATTTAGTGCAATTCGGAGCTGTTATTACAATTTGGAGCAGTTATGTAATAACTGCTCCAAATTGTAATAATGCTCATAAATTCAATATCATGTGACCAAAAATAGAAATGCTGTAGGCATAAACAAAACTTTATTGTTATCAGAGGTACCATTGTGACTATCATCATCATAATACTACAACCAAATTTTGGGTATTTACACTGTTTAGTGCAATTTGGAGTTGTTATTACAATTTGGAGCAGTTATTACAATTTGGAGCAAAGGCTTGCTCCAAATTGTAATAACTGCTCCAAATTGTAATAATGCTCATAAATTCAATATCATGTGACCAAAAATAGAAATGCTGTAGGCATAAAAAAAACGTTTATTTATATCAGATGTACCATTGTGACTATCATCATCATAATACTACAACCAACTTTTGGGTATTTACACTGTTTAGTGCAATTTAGAGCTGTTATTACAATTTGGAGCAGTTATTACAATTTGGAGCAAAGGCTTGCTCCAAATTGTAATAACTGCTCCAAATTGTAATAATGCTTATAAATTCAATATCATATGATCAAAAATAGATATGCTGTAGGCATAAAAAAAACGTTCATTAATATCAGATGTACCATTGTGACTATCATCATCATAATACTACAACCAACTTTTGGGTATTTACACTGTTTAGTGCAATTTGGAGTTGTTATTACAATTTGGAGCAGTTATTACAATTTGGAGCAAAGGCTTGCTCCAAATTGTAATAACTGCTCCAAATTGTAATAATGCTCATAAATTCAATATCATGTGACCAAAAATAGAAATGCTGTAGGCATAAACAAAACTTTATTGTTATCAGAGGTACCATTGTGACTATCATCATCATAATACTACAACCAAATTTTGGGTATTTACACTGTTTAGTGCAATTTGGAGTTGTTATTACAATTTGGAGCAGTTATTACAATTTGGAGCAAGCCTTTGCTCCAAATTGTAATAACTGCTCCAAATTGTAATAATGCTCATAAATTCAATATCATGTGACCAAAAATAGAAATGCTGTAGGCATAAACAAAACTTTATTGTTATCAGAGGTACCATTGTGACTATCATCATCATAATACTACAACCGACTTTTGGGTATTTACACTGTTTAGTGCAATTTAGAGCTGTTATTACAATTTGGAGCAGTTATTACAATTTGGAGCAAAGGCTTGCTCCAAATTGTAATAACTGCTCCAAATTGTAATAATGCTTATAAATTCAATATCATATGATCAAAAATAGATATGCTGTAGGCATAAAAAAAAAACGTTCATTAATATCAGATGTACCATTGTGAGTATCATCATCATAATACTACAACCAAATTTTGGGTATGTACACTGTTTAGTGCAATTTGGAGTTGTTATTACAATTTGGAGCAGTTATTACAATTTGGAGCAAAGGCTTGCTCCAAATTGTAATAACTGCTCCAAATTGTAATAATGCTCATAAATTCAATATCATGTGACCAAAAATAGAAATGCTGTAGGCATAAACAAACCTTTATTGTCATCAGAGGTACCATTGTGACTATCATCATCATAATAATACAACCAAATTTTGGGTATTTACACTGTTTAGTACAATTTGGAGCTGTTATTACAATTTGAAGCAGTTATTACAATTTGGAGCAACGGCTTGCTCCAAATTGTAATAACTGCTCCAAATTATAATAATGCTTGTAAATACAATATCATGTGACCAAAAATAGACATGCTGTAGGCATTAAAAAACGTTTATTAATATCAGATGTACCATCATCATAATAATACAACCAAATTGTGGGTATTAACACTGTTTAGTGAAATTTGGAGCTGTTATTACAATTTGGAACAGTTATTACAATTTGGAGCAAAAGCTCCATAAATCCAATATTATGTGACCAAAAATATCCAAACGGACAAAATTCGGAATAAGATCCATTTGACTTACACGTCATTATTTGAAAATTAATGACATTACCAGGTTGATGACCGAATGAATTTTTATGTCCTTTAAGTGTAAAAGAAGAACTCATTTCAGTCGCATTAGGCTTTTATTTGTCTATGCAAAAACCAAAGGCTGTAGGCGTAAATAAATCTGTATTGATATTATATTTACCATTGTCATCATCAGAACATTACAACTAGTTTTCAGGTATTTACACTTGTAAATGCTATTTGGAGCTGTAATTACAATTTGGAGCAGTTATTACAATTTGGAGCAAAGGCTTGCTCCTAATTGTAATACTTGATCAAAATTGTAATCAACAATATAAATATCTGATATTGTAGTTTGTTTTTGATGACAGTATACATATACGACAATCAGGAATATTACACTATCAATCTGCCATGATACAATAATTAGTAAATTATATAGTGATAAAATAGAACTTATATAATACACTAGTGCTCAAAATAAAGTATACACCTAAAAAAATACGAGTACTTTTTTCAAAATAAAAAAATTATTGATCAACCATACTGGAAATTGTGTCCCACGTATAGACCCATACTTTCTGTGGAAAAAATGTCGAAAACAATTACGATTCGCAAAAACGTTGGATGAAATCCAAAAATGACATATTCTTGTGTAACACAAACTGCATGTGCAAATTGATTGTATAAAACAGCCTAAGCGAGACGTTAGGGATGCAGTAGTAGGAAAAACATAAGAAGTATGCCACGTTTGAGTCCTGTCGAATTAGAGAAAGCTGTCGAATTTGCCACGCAAGGAGAAAGACACACCAACATTGCCAGAACCTTTGGTTGTACCGGAACTACAATCGTAAAAACTGATACATCGGCTGAGACACACAGGCAGTACATCGGACAAGCCTAGAAGCGGTCGACCACGTGTCATGACGCCCGCTGAGGATCGACATTTTCGAACGATTCATTTCAGAAATAGATTCGCAACGGCGACATCAACGGCGTCAACAGCATTACGTCACCCTATCAGTCGACACACCGTCTACACTCGACTTCGAAGACATGGCATTCGGGCACATCGACCATACCGTGGTATTTATCTGACAGGTCAAAATCAACGTTGTAGACTGACGTGGGCCAGGCGGGTTCAACGGTGGCAGAGGTGTGATTGGGCATGTGTGATGTTTTCCGACGAAAGTCGGTATTGCCATTACAGAAATGATGATCGGAAGACTACCAGTGCCCCCTGTCACAGTCCAGCAACTGGAACAATGTCTCCAACAGGAATGGCAAAGAATCACGCCTGACGTCATTCGTCGCCTTACATCATCAATGTGTCGACGTGTTACGGCCTGTATCAACGCCAATGGAGGTCACACTCGTTATTGAGTTCGTTATTGTTGACATTTTGGCAATGAAAGACACTTTATCCTATATCTTTGAAAGTGTTAATTTACATTAGTACCCCACTTGTCTCTGATTGATCATTAAACCTAATATTCAATATCAAATGCAATGTATCTGTAACATTTGTTGTAAAAACGAATACTCTATTGAAATTAACAAGATTTAAAAAAATATTTGAATTTGTTTTCATTTGACGCCTGGTTTAACAACTGTATACTTTCTTTTGAGCACTAGTGTATAAATGGGTGACATAGTTTGCTCTTGAAATGAGACTTTCATTTTTCATGTGTATCAACATTTTATTTTTTAATACATTTTATGTACAACTAGAATCAACTCAACCATAACATCAAGATTAAATCTACACTAACACATACAATGAAATCTCCAATTGGCATATACACTAAGTCTTGTATCTGAATCTATACCTACGCATACAGTTACGTTTACATAATACATCTACCTCTCCACACAAAACCTTGATCTACGCGTACCTCTGTGTGTACCTTTACATCTACATCATCATACACATCTACACTTACACCCATATATACATTTAAATGAAGATCTAAATCTGTATTTAGATTAAGATACATGTATGCATCTAAAACTTTGTCTACCGTTTTTGCTACATATCTATTTACATCTACACCTACATCTTCATCTACATCATCGTCTCGATCTACATCTACATGTTCAATTACGTCTAAATCTATAACTTTACGTACATCTGCATCTGCGCCTGAGTTTGTATATGTATCTTCATATACTTCTGCATCATCTCTTATATCTACGTCAACTCTTATATCTACATCTACGTCTCTGTAAACGTCTATACCTTCATCTAAATCTAAGTCTAAATCATCATCTACATTTTCAATTTACATCTATATCTACATCTATATACACATTTTCGCATACATGTTTACCTACATCTACATCGACATCTTCACCCAGATCTACATCTACACCTACATATCAAGCTATCTCTACCGGTACGTCTACAACTGCATTTACACATACAACTGCATTTGCATCTACATCTTCGCATAATCTTTTCCTACATCTGCATCTAAAGCAACACCTATCTATTAATCATTTGTAACTCTGTCTACTTCAACATCTATATCTCCGACAACTCATGTCAACTCAAATATACATCTACATTATATCTATATCTATTTCTATTTCAACTCTTATATCAACATTTACTCTTTCTATATCTTTATCAGCTCTTATATCTACCTCAAATCAACACTTACATCTTCATCTTCATCAACTCTTACATCTACACCTACATCAACTCTTACATCTACATCTACTCTTATATCCATATCTCAATCAACTTTTATATGTACATCAATTCTCTCAATATCTGTATCAACTTTTACATTTACACCTACATCTCCATTACTGCTTACATCTACATCCATTCTTACCTCTACATCTACATCTACTCCTACATCTACATTTACATCACCTCATACACATAAATCTGCATCAACTCTTATATCCATATCTCAATCAAGTTTTATATATCCACATCTCATTCAACTCTTACATCTACATCTACATCACCGCTTACATCAACATCATCTCTTACATCAACATCTACATCAATTCTTACATTTACATCAACTTTCATATCAACATCTACATCAACTGTCACATCTACATCAAATCTTACATGTTCATCTACACCAGCCCTTGCATCTACATCTACATCGACTCTTATATCAGAATTTACATCTTTTCATGTAAACCCCACTGCTACTACTACTACTTCACACCTACATATTTATTCACAACACCACGAAGATCTACATCTACATCTGTTCATTTACAACTAAATATATTAGCCAACGTCAACCGTTGCTTCTTAATCTCTATTTATACATACAGTAACACGTACTTCTACATCTACTTATCTAAGCCTTTTATTTCTACATTAAATAATATATTTACATCTATGACAACATCTATACCAATATCTACTTCGCAATCATCACCCACATCCTGTTCATTTACGTCTGTATATACACCTACATCTGTGTCTACATCTACATCTACATCAGTTATTTCTACATATGCATCAACTTATATATCAATATCTATATCAACACTTACAAATTAATTATTCTCAACATGAGATATAACTTCACTCATGTTACTACAAGGCATAACCTCTGAATCGGGTTTTGTTGTACACATAAGACTTTTGCCTCATCGTACATATACATCTAAAACAAAATACAACTAAAATTAATATCAACAATTACGTCAAGATCACATCTACATTTACACCTACAATAACATATAAAATGGCATATACAATGTATCTGCAACTACAGCTACGCATACATCTATATCTAAGCATTTACATTCATTTGTATCTACATTTAAATGTTATTAGCTTCACTCATGTTATTACAAGTCTTACCTCTGTATCGGGTTTTGTTGTACACATAAAACCTTTGTCTTATCGTACATATACATCTAAAAAGATCACATCTACATATCTACATTTAAATGTTATTAGCAGGCTTATATTCGTCTACATCTACATCTACGTCAACATATACATGTACATCCACATCAAGTCTATTATCTACATCAAGTTGTCTACCGCAACATCAACAGTTATATCTACATCTATATCAATGCCTATATCTATATCTACATCAACGCCTATATTTACATCAACATCATGCTGTACATCAATACATACATCAAGATCGAAATCATCACCTTCATCTACATGTCGATTTACATCTTATCAACATCTACATAAACTCTTGTATCTTCATCTGTATCAGATCTTCTTTTCATCAACTCTATATATTTTAATTTTCAGCAACACGAGATGTAGCTTCACCACAGTTATTACAATTTGGAGCAGTTATTACAATTTGGAGCACTTTTTATTACAATTTGGAGCAGATTGACAGTATGTTTTACGAAAATCGAGATATTACAATTTGGAGCAGTTTTTATTACAATTTGGAGCAGGTATTACAATTTGGAGCAGTTTTTATTACAATTTGGAGCAGGTATTACAATTTGGAGCATTTATTACAATTTGGAGCACAACAGACATCATCTCCACCCTGACCCGCCGTGCCATCAACCTATCCTCTGCCACCCCTGATTCTGAACTTAAACACCTCCGGCATGTCTTCACCCAACTTAACAACTACCCAACTAAACATGTTGACCGTGTCATCAACTGCACCCTAAACCAACCACTCAAACCCACTACTAGCAAGCCTACCCCTGCCCCTATTCGCATCCCACTACCCTACATTGGCAAAACATCACACCACATCAGTCGTCTACTCAAGCAACAAGTAGGCATAGACACTTATTTTTCCTCGGCCACCCCACTCAAAACCATCATCAAGGATAATGGTAAGAAATATGCCTAAAAACAACAACAACCTAAAGGAGTTGTTTACAACATTAGCTGCGACTGCGGCAGCAACTACATTGGGGAAACATCAAGACCGTTCAACACACGCATCAAAGAACACAAAACATCAACAACCAAAGGAGACAACAAATCAGCCATTTCGGAACACATCACCAAACTTCCACAACACAACAGCTATTTGGACACTGTCAAAGCACTCACAAACAACAAACATGACTACACTCACCGGCGTGTAGAGGCGAGCACAGCTCACATACCCCCGCCTCCAAATAAAGTGTGACATAATTGACAAGAGTGCTCTGAGAGCAAAAGACCCCCGGGTTCCTTATCCTCCAAATCAGCAGTTTAATTGTAAGGCTAATTTCATGAGCTATTAAAAATAGTACGTTTTTGGTTAAACGTCATTATTTTATACCTACCGTTGATATTCACTATATGCCCTATTATCCTATATGGCTATCTTTGACAAATCATTACACAGTAAGGGAAGAGTTACTCACCTTCCCTGTCCCTATCTCCCGATAGGTGGCCAAGACCCGGATTATCATGCTTCCTTCTGTCTGTCAGAAAGAAACCGAACCGCATAGAGGGGAGGACGGGCGGGAGCTAACGATAGTGAATATCAACGGTAGGTATAAAATAATTATGTTTAACCAAAAACGTACTATTATTTACTATACCATCGTTGATATTCACTATATGCCCGATTGCCACAGCGGGAGGAGGGCTGCGAAGAGGTGGGGGAAGGTGAGATACTCTCCCAGCATCACAAGGGGATATTGGTGACTAGTGCAGTCCGAGAGATCATGAGTCTCCCCAAGTACAGGAAACAGGAAACAAACCCTGACCCCGCTATGCGGTTAGGGTTGAACCTAAATGGTCACCACTAATAAAAGACAACAACATGTGAATGAAGTTAAAATTGAACAAGTTCAGATTTATTAACCCATTAGCGAGGGGTTGGCTGACCCTACGGTGAGGAGCTGTCAGAACCCGTTGCTGTGTGTAGACTTGAGCACCCAACCGGTTAATCCCCTCTAGGTCCTCTGTGGAAACATCACGCAAGTAGTGGTTGGCGAACACCAATCCTGACTTCCAGAAGCAGCCAGCCATGATGTCTGTCACCGCCAAGTTACATGAAGAGCCATAGTTGCTGATATGGTCCTTATCTCGTGCGGGTTGGAACGCGCCGGCGGGTTTAACCCCGCTGCCTTGTATGCGTTCGACAACGCGGAGCATAGATACATGCCCAGTTGTCTCTTATCAAGTTCCTTGACACTGGTCTGGGAATGAGGAAGGAACAACCTCTGTCTCCCATGCCGTAGTGTCCTGGTTCTCTCGGTGTAGATATGCAGTGCCCCAACCGGACATAGGAGACGGTTCTCCTCGTCTGTGGGGTCGATCGTACCAGAAATGGATGGTAATGAGAAGGTTCTACCCCTCTCGTCTGCCGCCTGATTCTTGCAAACAAAGTCAGCCACTAGTCCCAGAGTGGCCAATCCCCCGTCTCTCACATCAAAACGTAAGAGGTCCGCTTGGAGAGCATGAAGCTCTGAAATCCTGGCTGCGGACCCCATGGCCACAAGAAAAGCTATCTTTATGGTGAGACGGAGGACAGTCGTTTCTGCCAACGGTTCGTAGTGGTCTGACTTAAGCTGGGTAAGAACTACCGCCAAATCCCACTCTGGGGGCCTAAGTTTTTGCCGCCCATCCACATTCCGGTATGTCCTGATCAACTCTTTCAGAATCGACACATCGATCTGAGGGTCGCGCTTCCGCAAGACGGACATGATCGCCGCTAGGTTGGTTTTAATAGAGGAGGCCTTTAGCCCCCCTTTCTCCCTCAAGTGTACTAGGTAATCGGCTACCTGGGGGACCATGACTGTTTGCACGTCATACCCCTTATCCCTACAGAAGGTCACAAAAGATCCCCACTGGAAGTCGTATAATTTTCTTGTGGAGGTCCTCTGTGAGGTCGGTACTGCCTCAGCAATGGATTTTGATAATCCTGCTCCTGTCAGATTCCTTTGGAGACAAACCAAGTGTGAAGTTGAAGAGTCTGGGGGTTCTCGTGAACCCGCCCGCTTGGTTTGCTCGACAGCAGGTTCCACCTCAGAGGGAGAGGAATAGGTCTAGGTGGCACGCCCTCCGGAGGGGAACATACCAGGCCCTGGCTGGCCCTAACGGTGCTACCAACAGGAGTTGGAGAACGCGTGTTTCCTGTATCTTGGCCACCACATGAGATAAGATGGCGGGAGGGGGATAAGCGTAAGCGACCATCCCCTCCAACCTTAACGTGGGCGCATCTATCGCCCACGCTGTTGGGTCCGGTACGGCAACTGGTGATTGAGCCGCGTCGCAAGGAGGTCTATGTGAGGTTTCCCGAACCTCAAACATACACTCTCGAACACTCTCGGGTGCAGCATCCACTTTGCTGATGGAGGCCTGTCTGGGCAAGACAGAGCGTCCGGAAGGACGTTCTTGGCTCCCGGGATGTGCACTGCGCGAATAGAGAGTTTGAGACTGTCTACTAATTGAAACAGCTCCATCACCAGTTGCAGAAGGGAGTCTGCTCTGGTCGAGCCTTGCTTGTTTAAGGCCCAAGCCGCCACCGAGCTGTCCGTGTGAACGCACAGGACTTGCCCCTGTACGCGGCTCGACCAATGGCTGATTGCAAGCCTTATCGCATCTAGTTCTATGATGTTGATGTGGCATCTCATTTTCATCGACGACCACACCCCCGCCGTCTGTTCCGTATCCCGGTGCGCTCCCCACCCTTGGGTGGAGGTGTCCACATATAGCTGGGCTGTCGCTGACGGCCACCTGAGTGGCCCTCCCGCCACTACGTTGGTTTCCTGATGCCACCAGGAGAGATAGTGTCTGATATTGACGGGAATAGAGAAGATGTGGCGGCACGTCTTCTCTCTCACATGTGTGTTGACAAATATCTGAAGGGGCCTGAGCTGCAACCTTCCCTTGGCGTGAAATGTTGTGTCGAGGTCAGGAACCCCAACAGCTTCTGCCACTTCCTGAGGGCCAATGGTCCTTGAAGCACCGCCCAATCCGCCCATGGTAAAGAAAGCCTTGTATTGCACCGTGTCCAGACGGGCTCCTAGAAACACCAGTTCCATTGTTGGCTGAAGGTCCGACTTGTCTAGATTGACCAGCCATCCCAACCGCCTGAACAACACTATTACAAAGTCTCATTGAGCCTCCAGAACCGATGGGGATTTGTTGTGACCGAACCCATCCTACAGGTAGATCGCGAACTGGACGTCCTGCTGATGCAGGTAATGGACTATGGGTTGGGTTACGCGTGTGAACAGGCACGGAGCCGACGATATCCCGAACGGGAGTACGTTCAACTGAAAGTGATGACCCGCCAGGACGAATCGGAGGTACTTGCGATCCCCATGGTAAATGGGAATATGCAGGTACGAGTCCTGCAGGTCTAGGGATATCAAGTCTGAGGGCTCCACTAATCGCATTACTGACGGCACTGTCAAGAGTCGAAAATATGGCGGCCGATCTAGGAAGGAGTGGTTGAATTCCTTCAAATCGTGGATCAGCCGCCATTTGTTTGACTCTCGTTTCGGTCCGACGAAGACCGTGGAGTAAAATCTGGGAACAAGGTCGTGAAGCGTGAGTTCCTCCACTGACCCCTTGGTGATGAGAACCTCCACCTGTTACAGTGTCAATGCGAGTTGATCTGGCTCTAGCGGACGTTCCACTGGCGAACAGGTTAGCGGGGGGCGGTGTGTGAATACGAAACCCCCGTTCCAGAACATTGCAAACGTAATTGTCCAAACCCAACTGTTTCCAGTTGGGTACGAAGCGGGAGAGACGTCCCCCCATTGGCCCGTCCCAGGCCGGGACAACCTATGGGGTTAGCTCTGGAGGGACCCACAAGTCATTGCTTCCTCTGGGTACCTCCGTAGGCACGTCCCTTTCCTCGCTGTGTGTTTTTCTTCGGGGTGCGTTTGGGAGAGGGGCCAGTAATGAAGTAGCGACTTCCTTGCCGACCCCCTCCTCGAAATGAAACACCGCCAGCCCTGGCGCCACCGCCACCAGCGGTGTTGCTTGGCGTGGATGTGCCTCCTCTCTTCCTCTTGGGTGTCATCGCTTGGGACAAGGCTCTACTGCCGCCAGCTGCGAGCCTGTTGGTCAGCTCTTGCTGCTGACTCTCCTGCCGCTGGCGAAGGGCCCAAGCAATTTGCCCATCAAAGAGAGAAGAGGATGAAGCAGGGGCTGAACGCAAATTGTTCCTAATCTCTGTGGGGAGGCTGGTACGCCCCAGGAAACGCGGGAGGCGCACAACATCATTTGCGCAATGTTCCCCACGACTGCACCAAACCCACGGTACAAGGCCCTTGCTTCGTTCTCCATCCCTGCGTCCTTTGCAAAAGTCGACATCGCCTGGCATGCGTGTGCGACGTGGTTCGCTAACCCCAGGATACTTCTGGCCTCGCGATCAAAGTGGGACAAATGCATGTCCGACACTTGATGGGGCACAGAGGGTGAGGCGACCCGACTGATGTCATCGTCCAGGACGGGGTTAGAGAGAGGAAGAGCGCTTTCATGAACAGGCAGTGACCTGCGCTGTTTGTCTGAGATTACGAGTGGAGGCAAGAGACGACCTGGCGCTGCCACGGCAATGTTCGCGTGGAAGTCCTTGCCCGCTGACTGCAGAAGCCTATGGGAAGGCAGCGCCACAGAGCGGGAGGTGGGTGTCTCCTCCACCACACAGAATGTCTCCATCCTGGCTTGTTTGGTGGATGAGGGTTCGTCCTCGACCTCAACCAGAGAAACCTGGCACCAATCCGCTATGGCCACCAAACGTTCTTTCAAGTCTGACGCCTCGTCTGTGGAGGCATATGGGGCAACAGGCGTTACTGCTGTAGCGCCATCACTCACCGCCCCCTCCCTTCCCTGGCATGCTTCTACGGAAGAGGACCCATTCTGATCTGAGGAAGTGGCAGCTGGTGATACCAAAACCACCCTCCTCCTCTTGGGGGTTGAAGGTACTGACGGGGAGGGCGGCATACCGATAATCCTATCGCGATCCTATCCAAAGGACAGGCGACTAAATCCAATGAATCACCTCAGGTGAAACAAACAACAGCATGCCGCCAGGAAGACTAGCGGCTTAAGGTACGATAGGCGAACAAGAGGGAAAGCCAACATCCGCCTGACAATCGACCCAAGTCCCCCCTTTGTCCGTGGGTGGCAACGTGTTGTCCACATGTCTGACATGTCCTGCATGTCAAATTCTGCCGCATCCTCTGAGATGATGAGATCGGACCCAGGCGAGGAGCTCCTGGGTACCGTAGCGGTGGACGAAGCAGAAGAAGAGCGTCTGGAAGCTCTAAGCTTGCCCTGAGATTCGCTCTTCTTCACTGCATTCCGGTAGTCTCGATGTTCCAACACCGAGAGGCTGGCGCACTCCTAACATCTGTCATCCTCTGGACAGAGATTGTGGCACAAACGGCAAAGAGAATGGGGGTCAAAGGCACCCGACTTCCTTGAGCCACAAATTCCACAGAAAGAAGCATACTGTCCAGGCATGTTCCTACCACTTCACCCTACCGAGGAGCAATGAGCGGTATCCCCTAACCCAAACAGAGTAAAGTGCAATTACCTCTAAGTCTGAAAGGACGTCTAAGAGAGACGGTGAGCGCTAAGCAAGAGAGACAGGAAGACCAAAGGATATCCAATCAAACCTGCTGCACTCAAGCGGCAAGCGCGCTGGCATGCAAGAAGCGCCGTATGTCCACTGGTTATCCAGTCCAGCCCCAGCTCAAGAGGCACGCTACGCGCTATAGCGAGGACCATATCCAACAATTATGTCTCCTCCCGCCAGCCGGCGGTATGGAAACAAAGGAATCCAAGCGCTACACGAGTCCAGCACGAGTCTAGTCGTTACTAGCGTTATGGAGACAAAGACAAATCAGGCGGTATGTCTGACAAGCGGTATAGCGGGATATCCACTTGTTACCTCAGTCCCATCCCGCCAGCCGGCGGCATGGAGACAAGACACAAGTCAACAGTAATAACCCAGGCGGTATGCCCGCACCAAGCGTTATGGCGGGGTTTAGCGGTTTAGCGGGGATCAAGCGCTAGGCGCGATCCTATCCACTCCCGTGTCGTGCCACAACGCCAAAGGACAGTGTCGACTAATTCCAATTCCCCAGGATGTATGCCCGCACCAAGCGTTATGGCAGGGATTAGCGGTATAGAGGGGATCAAGCGGTAGGTGCGATCCTATCCAAAGGACAGGCGACTAAATCCAATGAATCACCTCAGGTGAAACAAAAAACAGCGTGCCGCCAGGAAGACTAGCGGCTTAAGGTACGATAGGCGAACAAGAGGGAAAGCCAACATCCGCCTGACAATCGACCCAAGTCCCCAAGAGACGCACCTGCAGTCCGTGCAGCCCGTGCACGCAAATCACGTGCTGCAAAGGACAACTGCACTGACACAGAGTCAGCTAGCTGTCGGCTCAGTCAAACAGAAAAGTGAATTACCCCAAGTAGCCTACTCCGCAAGGAATAGACTACAGAGATAACCCGACACAGAAGAATAACACTCAATAGAGAAAACAAGTTTAATTAGCAACTATCAATTAGCAAGTCGAAGACGGGAGAGCTATCATCACATGTCTGAATAGCTTGTCGACATAAGGAAGAATGATAATCCGGGTCTTGGCCACCTAGGGATAGGGACAGGAAAGGTGAGTAACTCTTCCCTTACTGTGTAATAATTTGTCGAAGATAGCCATATGGGATAATAGGGCATATAGTGAATATCAACGATGGTATAGTAAATAATAAATCAGCATGTCAAGTATCGAAGGCCTATCACCAATCAATAATAAATTATGGCCATGGTTAATTTTCTCACAAAATGGATCCTACATCAAGGTCAAGGTCACATGGTCAAAGGTTATAACTTCACTGTGTGACATTGAAAACATAACATGTTCAAATGCTAAGAAATTAAAAGTTACTGCCAGTGTGAAATTGGAAAGCTGAGCGCTCAAATTCAAGGGCCATAACTCTGAAAGTATTAATCAGCTTCAAAAAAGCACTTGCGTATCACCGATGTATATCCCAAGAATGTGTAAAGTTTCAGAAAGATTGATAAAAAACTGTGGGAGGAGTTGATTTCAGAACACAGGGCCTGTCAGTCTGAAGTTGGAAAGCTGAGCGCTCTAAGTCTATGGGCAATAAATCTGAAAATATGAATCCAATCGGTCCCCAAAAAAGCACATGCGTATCACCGACGTATATCCAAAGCATGTGTAAAGTTTCAGAAAGATTGGTCCAAAACTGTGGGAGGAGTTGATTTCAGAACACAGGGCCTGTCAGTCTGAAGTTGGAAAGCTGAGCGCTCAAATTCAAGGGCCATTACTCTGAAAATATTAATCCGATCGGTCCCATAAAAGCACTTGTGTATCACCAATGTATATCCAAAGAATGCGTAAAGTTTCAGAAAGATTGATACAAAACTGTGGGAGGAGTTGATTTCAGAACACAGGGCCTGTCAGTCTGAAGTTGGAAAGCTGAGCGCTCTAAGTCAAGGGCCATTACTCTGAAAATATGCATCTGATCGGTCCCCCCAAAAGCACATGCGTATCACCGATGTATATCCAAAGCATATGTAAAGTTTCAGAAAGATTGGTCCAAAACTGTGGGAGGAGTTGATTTCAGAACACAAGTACCCCTTTCGGGTCGGCCGGACGGACATCTAGGCACATCTAGGCACCATGGTTGACATGTGTATGAAGTTTGGTGTAGCTAGAATGTATAGTTTGGGTGATAAGTTCTGCACAAAATGACTTGAGATAGTATAGTTTGAGAGATATGCTATGCGCAAAATTTTGTGACGGACGGACAGACAGATAGAATGAACGTTATATACCCCTCTTACGCTGCAAGGCGAGGGTATAATAATGTGCATAGTACGGCCTTTTATAAGGTGTTCACATCAAACTGGCCACTCAGGTTGTGTAATGAGATGTTTTACCTTCTACCGTAACAATATAATAGTACATAAAATTCAATAATAAATGGCAAATTTTAGAAAATATTATATGCCAAAACATGTTGAAGTGCCTTACACAATCATTAATTAATGCTGTGTGAACCCTAAATATCAAATGAGACCTACAAATCTACCTTTCTACCAAAACGAAACAAGAGTCATCAGAAGATGACATATCCCACAGGTTCCACAAAATTTGTAAAACACATCTTTGACAGATACTTGTGTATCTACTACCGTACTTCAGTTAGTGGGTATAACAGATGCTGAGTTTCAGGTATGTTAAGGGTTTTAGACTTCTGCTCCAGAAGCAGTCAAAATCAACAACAACCAACATCCCTCTCATGTTTCTATGGAAACAGAAAAAAAATTATGAAAATATCAAAACGCACCACTTCAAATAGTGGGTAATACACATGCAAAGTTTCAGGAAGATATGATGAACGGTTTTTGAGCTGTGCTCCGGAAACGATCCTGTCTCGGAACAAAGTCCAAATTCAACAAGTTTCTATGGAACGAAAAAAAATAAATGTTTCAGAAATCTGAAAATATCAAAAGGCACCACTTCAATTAGTGGGTAATACACATGCAAAGTTTCAGGTAGATATGATGAACGGTTTTGGAGCTGTGCTCCGGAAACTAACCTGTCTCGGAACAAACTCCAAATTCAACAAGTTTCTATGCAAACGAAAAAAAATAAATGTTTCAGAAATCTGAAAATATCAAAAGGCACCACTTCAGTTAGTGGGTAATACACATGCAAAGTTTCAGGAAGATATGATGAACGGTTTTGGAGCTGTGCTCAGGAAACGAACCTGTCTCTGACAAAGTCCAAATTGAACAAGTTTCTATGGAAACGAAAACAAATTAAAAAATTTAAAAATCTGAAAATATCAAAAGGCACCACTGCAGTAAATGTGTTATACATATGTGAAGTTTCAGAAAGATATGATAAATGGTTTTCGAGTTCTGCTCCGGAAACAAAATGATTACGGACGGACAGACGGACGGACGGACGGACTATATCCCACGGTATTAACGGGATAAAAACGTTGTCTATTGATAGGCTTACGGCTGATCAGGTCGTGGTTTCGAGATAGTTTATCCTCTAACGTTACAATATGTTGTAGGAACTTCAATAATAAATACCAAATTTGAGAAATAATTTATGCATAAAACGTGCTGCAGGGCCTTTAAAACAATGGTTAACTGAGACAGAGTTGCCAGATGTACTACCCCTTCAGACTACAGAGTATGAACATGTTACAGAATAACTGTGAGATCTGTCCGTATTTATTCGAAAATTACACTTCATTATATAAACAGATCATGTCATAGGACAACGGGAGTGCCTCAGAGACCGAGTGCGCGTACATAGACATCATACAAAGTTAATTTTTTATATTTTATATAATGGACTCCAACGATAGAAACAAATTTAGTCATATATTGATTCTTTCGTTATGTTCTCCAAAAACCCCAGCACATAAGTATAAACATAATCATAATCTCCGTTAAATGAAAAATGATTGTGTAAAATGAAATGTTTAATAATCTTATAATGAACATATAAAATAAACAAATGCATAAATTATGCATTTAATAAAATTAGCATATATATAATACAGTAAAATAGTGTTACTAATTTCCTATTGGCTGACGGTCGATACATTTCTTTAATATGTATCCCGTCAGGTTCACGGTTAAAATAAATCATGTACCCCGCTGCCATAGTAACAGCTCCAAGCCAAGAATAGGTGTCGCATAACGGTAAGATGACATTATATGATGACGCACGCGGTGTTTGGTTCCATTAAATACAAACATATTTCCCAAATATTCCCTGCTATGTTTGGTAACAAATTTCACATTTCATTATTTACAGATTTAAATACACCGAGGTTAACCCGTTTTAAATCATTTTAAAGTTTGTAGTTATGCGCTGAACGACAGTTAGATTTCAGTGGGGGTGATTGTTTACGTTTAGGGTCAAGGTCATTCAAACGTTATAAATGCTACGTTATATTAAACAGTTTAAATGCGCAATTAGTTAATTAAATGAATTAAATAACGCATATTTTATAAACCATCTACATTACCTTAACCACCGTAACATTTTGGCACTTAAACAAGCAGAAACACAGTGCACTCTTCCTGTTTGGGGTGTATAATAACATACCGGGTACTTATTCAACGAGGGTACCTTTTCAATCCGTGCAGGGGTCATTTTTCAACAGCAGTCGGGTTATTATTCAAGGTTGAAAAAAGACCCGAGGTGTTTAAAAGTGACCCTGGGTCATAATTCAACGTTGAAAAAGTACCAAGCGGGTGTGTTTTCAACGCGGGTACGTTTTCAATCTTACAACGGCATTGAAAATAGGGAAATTTGTAAAATCACTGGTCATAAAAATGACCAAAGTTAAAAATCATACTGCACCGAATCCAGCAGTGTGCAGAAGCGGTGTTTCTCGGCCATTTTGCAGGGAAGTACCAATTGCGAAAACGGGGCGACCAAAATTCAATGTTTCGAACCTCGTGCCGCTGCCACTGTTGCCTCATCTAGGTCCTCTTCAAATTCAAACATGGTATCAGTTAATTTGATGGTCGGCCATGTGATCAAAATAAGGCCAGCTTCGGAGTTTGATTGGACCAGTCAATGTACGCTGATAGGGGGTAGAGAAGGTATCATTTAATGCACTTCTGTCCTTGTCATTTTCACAGTAGACATGTTTTATTTAAATGTCTTGAGCATTATATTAAGTTTTCACAAATGTTAACTATGTCAGTGAATAAAAATATGATTGAATACATTCGTTTTTTGTGTTTTATTGACAGTTCTTGATTTTCAAAGTGACATACCTATCATCCCCATTATCTAATAGCTTAACCCATGTTGTCTCGTGTCTCGTAACCGCGACTGGAAAACCGAACTGCGACACCTGATGTCGTTACATCAAAGAGTTCCTTGAAAAAATAGC
The DNA here is from genome assembly GCA_936450465.1 of Gibbula magus. Lineage (NCBI taxonomy): Eukaryota > Metazoa > Mollusca > Gastropoda > Trochida > Trochidae > Gibbula > Gibbula magus. Next base: position 17,084,684 of record OW388301.1, on the reverse strand, counting down.
TTTTAACTAAAGATTGGTTTACAATATCAATAAATAGTTTCATTTGTTAAATTTCCGGGATTCATTGTTATTCAATGTAGGCAAATTTAAGTGTTTAATCCTCCGGCTAACGAAGTCGGTTTTAAATTAAATTTGCCTACGTTGAATTACAAAGAATCCCGGAAATTGAACAAATGAAACTATTTATCTTCTAATTATATTGTCATTTTCAAGAATATGATTTAAAAAAACTTAATTCTATGATGTGATAAGATTGTCAAATAAGTGTTCATATTTAGCACAACAGGTTGATCATATTTTGCTTTCCCGTTCTCCATTGACAAAATACATGAGTTATATATCTCGTCCTTGGGTACAGATTGAGACAATTACAATTTCATTTAACTCTATCTAACGAAATACTTTTCAGGTAACATATAGAGGAAATATATATGTCTTTTCTTGACTAATACCATGTTTATTTCATCGAGTGAGATAGAATAACTTTTCTACCTCAAGAGATGAGATAAACATGGTATTTGTCAAAAATCGAAAGAAATTCTATTTATTTTATGATGTTATCCTTGTATTTACGTCCGAAATAGGTCGTTTTCACCCCGAGCAGCCGCTAGGAGCGACCCGTCACAACAGTAAAACTTTGACGTCATAAGTCAATTTGCTACAGAAGACCATTGTTTTATGACGTCAAATTATATAAGTCACCGGTCGCAGTGAAGATATAAGTTATTTTCAGTGTAGCTTGATTGACGGTTTATGTCACTGATATATCCTGGTACATTTCAATGCTCGTCACATAATAAAATTGATTATTTTCAATCTCATCCGGACACCAACTGAAATAATTACTTGCTTTGACCACACAGTCAGCTTGCTGTTTGTCCATGGATTATTAAATAGTAATTAGGTAATATCATATAGATGGCTGTTCACCACAGTATGTTTACGACTAGTTTGGTGTTTCGAAAGCGAGAACAAACTATATTATGATATATAGGAGCCCTTGTCATGAACATGTTATGATAAGTAACGGATATAATGTTCTACCAAATTTATTTACTTACCTCCTGTTTGAATGCCCACGGCAAAAATCGTATGTCATCTTAGAAGCACATTATTTACACAACATGAAACTATTGAGAGGCCAAGCATGATTGCTTGAAAGTTTATTTATAATAATCCAAATGTAATATAGGGCGACATTTCAACTATGTATACAGTTGGAGGCGCCTGCGCCTCCAACCTATAACATAAAAAAAAAATTCTTGGCACTATTCATTCCATTCCCAAATAGTAGCAATTGCCCTGACTTGTAGTGCATAAATCTAACGTTCTTCCGAATATTATCCAATGTTATCAATGAAACTAAATGTTAACCTCGATCTAACTAAATTGTGTAGTTAAGTAAAAGTAGTGCTATTACAGGAAAATCATAATATATTTTGTTTCATATCTGCAGATAAGCAAAAATGACTGCACATTTCTAAAAACTTACATGTGTTTTAAACGTTTGAGTATTAAAACAATTCTTGAACCCAACGAGGAGAGACGTGACAATATTGGCAATATTTTGTTTTATTTACTCAAATTTGTAGCTCATCTACAGCTGCACACGAAAGTGTGTTCACCTATTTATGCATTTCAGTGCAAATATCATGTAATTTTACATAACTTTGATGCATCCTCAAAAAAGCGAAAACCGATCACTTGGCATTTTTGCATTATAAAAATACTGTTGAGGCGTTCCATAACATTTGAACAGATTTGAAACCCCATCGTAAACAGTAACAGTTTTGGCAGCTATTTGAAGTGTTTTGGGGTACATTTTTCTAAACTACAATTTTAATTTTCTTCTGTGAAACATTAAGTAAGTGAACAACTGGGTCAAACATACATCATAGATTTCCTCTTATACTCATGCAATGAACATGACAAAGAATTGTTTTATATAGTCGACATGTAAACGTTTATTCGAAAATTAATGAAATTTGAATTTGACCCTTTCTTTCTTTTTCATAATGCCAAATTTCATCAACACAGGATACGTTTGAGAATAATTATTTACTCATGGATATATTACGATTCAGTGTCACTGTAATTGTATTGACGTTACAGTGATTTACTTTATACTTGCACGGAGATACACATGTAGGTGTAAAACAAATTGTTGTTTGATTAAAACATATTCATTCAATTGAAAGGATTGGGTACAAGTTGCATTTTGGTGTGCAGGTGTATAGCTTTGTTCACTTTCGACTTTCTCTTTCATCCTCAGTTCAGTGTCCTGAAGGTTCGTACTATGAGAGTGTCAAGTGTAAGTCGTGTCCTATTGGAGAGTATCAAGAAAACAAGGGTCAAACATCATGTGACAAATGTCATCAAGGGAAAACGACTGTGGATTTGGCAAGTGTAGCAAAGTCAGAGTGTCGAAGTAATTACATCCCTTTGTTTATATTGTTGCGTTATTCCTTAATAATTCCTTAATAAAGGATAAGTCGATATTTTGGCAATATATTTAAAAGATCATACCGCTAAGATATGTTATAAAATGTTTATATGTAGACAGTATAACATGAATTATATTTAAAATACACTTGTGACGTCATCTTATTGTTCTTTCACTCCATTATTTTTCAGTAATGGAGAGTTACACATCACATCATATTTTTTAAGTAGAAATTTAATTTCTTTAACTTTAAAGCAATTTTGATAAAAGAGCAGTAGTTTGAGTGTAATTTAAGTAGGGTACTATCCTCGTAACTCTCCATTCCTTAACAATAATGGAGAGTTACTCGGACATTACCCTCTACTTAAGAGAAATTTATTCTGGCTGGTAAATGAAATACGAGTCATTTAGTCTAAATTGGAGCAAAGAGATATCAAACCATTATTTTAACAGTTGTTTAATGTCCACAAAGATAATGTCCATTCAGAAATGTTTTCTCAATGGTTTCCTATTCCAAGAATAATAAATACGTTCAAATGCTTACCAACAGTAACAACGGTGTCAAAACAAATTGCTGAATGTTAAGACAGATGATGGTGTTCCAGAAATGTAATGTCAAATGGTTCATGTTCCAGATGTATGTCCAAAAGGGAGTTTCTCTAAATCTGGAGCAGTTCCATGTAAGCCCTGCCCTCTTGGAACCTTCCAGATGAAAGAGAAATCCAAATCATGCGAACAATGTCCCTACGATCTGACAACGGAGGTCCTAGGTTCGACTTCTCAGCTGGATTGCAGTAAGTTATTGATATCATTGTTGTTCAGCGATATTGTTGTTCTCGGTAGGTCCTTTTAGATGAGGTGCGGTGAGTAGGGTTTAAGGTTACTTTAACAACTAGTTTACTTTTATCATGACTGCTACTATTGCAGCTAGAAAATCCGCAACACCGTTGTGGAAATACATTGATATCATTTCAATTTAATTGTTGTTGTTAAGTCCATCCAAATACAATGTACACAGTGTGACAGAAGTGTGTTATGTACATTCTATTGGAAAATGATACTAACATTTCACCATGTTTATATTTTTTAAATATAGCAACGATAACTTAAAACAATACTCTTACGAACAGTGTTTCCTTCATTATTTTTCTCTTCGAATTAAGACAATGTTAGAATATCATTGCTCAAGTGACTGGTAATCATGACTGCAAAAGTTACCATGATTTACAAGGGTCTTTGCAGCAAATCTGTATTAGCATATTGTCGACAGTTTGTAGGCTTTGATGTTTTATGCTTTCTATACAAAGAGTTGTTGCTGAGAAGCCAGAAAGAGGCTCGTATTTAATCGAATTTCTAGACAATAAGTAACAAGTGAGGGGGAATGACATATTGTTTTTCCGAAGTCATTAATTAGTATGATGAGCGAAAGATAATCTTCATTCCCCGTCATAAATTGTTTATTGTTAAAATTACCCATATAACAAATTAAAGTAAAAACGTGAATATTAAAAACTTAACGATCCCCTAAAAGGATTAGAGAACAAGTTCAATCTCCATATCCATACGTGTGTGATGTAGGTTCACTACTTACATACATTTCATTGTTTACTACTGCTTGCACCTATAACGAACTGTATTCGAATGAAAGCCGGCGCTCTTGCAGGTTTCTGTTGTTATATATGTATATATATATATTTAGTATAATCTGCAAACCCAACATGGCCAGCCTCAACAAACGCAATGAACTAGTTAACACCTGTAGGCACATCAACAAATTCCTATTAAGAAACTGCCAAAAACAAACACCAGCCCCAAAACGCAACAGCTTCAGAAACAGCTAAACGCATAGCCAAAACACAACCACATGCCCCCAATCAACCAACAAGCCCAAGCACCCAATCAACAAAACCAGCTGTCAGGCAGCAAACCAAGCAGTCACTTGAAAATTGCACGAGCATGAAACAACGTTGTAGTGACACACCATGACTATGTAGAAAACTGATTTGAATTTATACATATACATATATATATATATATATATATATATATATATATATATATATATATATATATATATATATATATAAATGGTATGTTTATATGGTATGTTCATATGGTATGTTTATATATAATAGCCTTTAGATCTAAAACGTATATTTATTTTCAGAATGTGATAACGGAGTTTGGTTCTACTCTGGGCGGTGTTATGAAATTGGCAGATTTATGCGTAGACTATCTTGGCTTGATGCAAGAAGAGCTTGCAAAGCGAAAGGCTCCATCTTGGCTTCAATCAGAGACAAGGAGACGGAGAAGTTCTTGCTGGGTAAACTCCAAGGTGTAACGGCGTATATTGGTGAGTAGAAAGTTATCAAACTAAATGAAATCTATGTCAGTTGAAGAGGGTTAACTTAAACATGTCTAAGGGTGTCAGACGACGGTTACAATTCTTGGACAGCGTGAGTTTACAACCAGCTCCTACCACAGTACTTCCTCTCGTCCCTGCAGTAATAAGCCCTTGTAATGTATTTATGAATGAGATGATTTAAGAACTTCCGATCATAGTCATCAGCTGAATTTATTTTTAACCAAAACCTATTTTATGCAAATATTAATAATTTATATTTAACTGAACATTTCACTACATAAAACATAGGTGAAAAAGGTAATTGAACAACTAACGTTACTTAATTACCACATTTGCAATAAACATAGAATAAACAAGTAATGTTTACAAGGCAATAATTCGAAATCATGATGATACCAGAAGTTAACAATACTTTGGGACAAGTCCTTAATGGAGTGAAACCCTAGATAATCGTATACTTAGCTGTCTCATTACGGTAATGTACATGCGGATTCTCCTCAAACTCCAAGACGTTAAACGCAATCTTTCGCATCAACTCTACAAAGACAAGAGCAGTTAAGATAATTGAAGAAGTTATTATAAATAAGGGACTCAAATTGTCACAAAAGAAATGAAAATATAGTAGTGAAGAGAATATAAAACTTTCGGAACAAAATTATTTACCATCTAAAATACAAAATAATGTTTCTGACTAACAGGCCTTCTGACAAACATGTCTTCTGACAACGGGCCTTCTGAGATATGGGCCTTCATACTAAAAGGCGAACCCCTGCTTAATCATACCATCATACCAAATCATATTGGTCTTCAGCTCAGGAGTACCAAATCTTGTTCTGATTCTGGAACAACTTATCTATACCTTCATCATTTATGCCATCGATGCCGCTTGCACAACCACGCCCTCACACTTAAATTCGAATCTCTAGGGATCATATCGTTTTTAATATTTCATTTTATTGCATATAACTTAACGTTATATATATGAACAAAACCAAATAGGGTTTTGTACAACTACATCATCTTGCGAGAGTACCTTGCTCACAACATTATATCATGAAGTCAAATGTCAATCTAGAATATGATATTTCAATTATTGATTTCATTACAGGATTGAGGAAAGAATTTCCTAAAGCACGAGGACTCTACAGCCAAACGTTTCGATGGGAAGATAACACGCCAATGGTATACTCTAACTGGTAATCGATGAACATTTGCTTCATTTCTTGTTAAAGCCACAAGAAACACCACCTCCTTCTCATGGGGAAAGAGTCTGGAGAGCGCATTGGTTAACACTACGGCTTTGGATCAAGAGGTCCGGGGTTCGAATCACACAAGGGGCAGTAGAGAATTGTTCTACACGCAGTAAGGTTTGGGTGCAATGATACACTGAATTTCAGCTAGTTAAAATAATAATGATGAGGATACTGAATGGAGGCGAGTTAGTGTATACAGGTGAGAGACGAGACGGGGAGATTAGCCTTGGGTGTAAGCTAAGCTATAAGTCCTCTGACACCTTATGGGTGAGGACAAGGTTAAGCCCAGGTGACACTATCTCTACATGCAAAGAGGGTCGAAGTGACAACAAATCCACTCCACTTCAAGTTAACACATACCCCCAGGCCCCCATTGGGAGGGGGAAGACATAACCGTAGTTTATCCTAGATGGCAGATTAGGTTTATGGTGAAACTGAGATGAGCCTCCTGAACGACGTCAGAAATGTTTTGAGTCCATGGTCCAAATACAACAGAAATTGTACGTATAAGTATTGGACAATAGCTGGGTCACCCGGGTGAACAGCTGACGTCTTGGCCTTCTTAGGCGTAGACGGACCAAGACAACAGTTGACGGGAAGGAGGCTTTGGTGTAGACTGCCTCTGAAAACAGAGGATATTGTTCTCGACAGAGAACAATCAGACAAGAATGAAATAAGCTGTAGCATAACCTGCTTCTACTTTAGGCCCGAACATACACTCACTGAAGCGTGAAAACAAGATAAACATAAAATTATATACAAAATATAATGCTGTTACAATTTTACTTGATCATTCAGACTTTGTCATAATGTTAAAGATGATAAAAGACAGGTTTATATCAATGCAGATCTATGTGGTCTATATTAGGTTTTAAAACTTGAATCGGACACCTTAATAAGAAGTTCATCGCATTTATTATTCGCCTCTCAGGCTCCCGTCAATCACGAAACTAGATTAAAATATAACAGGTACAAACTAATTCTTTAGCTTTGGTTTCATAAGGGGAAGATATCGAGCGCGAGGCAGGTCCATTAAACGGTGTTTTTCTATGGATGAAAAAGGATGGAGAAACATCTACTGCAATGAGAGGGTTCCAATATTCTTTATCTGCATGAAGAAATCAGCATCTTACGGTAAGCAAAACACAAATGTTATACATTGTTTTAGAAGAAAGACGTTTTAACATCTTCAGTTAAATGTACCCTTGTTTATAAGGTAGGACCCGGCCGGTCATCTGTGATCATGGAAACGGAAACTTGTGAAACTGGTTTCTTGGTTGAATTCGTAAACTGATTCCATGTTGGGTCCCATGTCATGATCCAAGATGGACAATCGTGTCTAAACTTTTTCATATGGTTGTAAATAGATAGATACATTGTTATGGCTCTGGCGCCTGTACTTACCATATTTATACTTCATTAATAGAATAAAAAATACTAGTTTCATAGCAGCAAATGAAATTACTGATTATTTTTCAGAACATGCCATTTCAAGGCAAACACTTTCTCTACCACCAAATAATGAACGTGCCGGTGAACTGTTTTTTGAGTGTGCCAACAGAGAACTTGTGTCCAGACGGAAGATATGTGATGGACAGAGAGACTGTGTGGACGGAGACGAGTGGTCATGTGGTGAATAAATAATAAATACTGGGCTACGTAACTTGGTCAATATCAGCAGAATATTATAAGTGTTTTTATAATATTGTTTCATGCGATTGATTTTATCAATTTGATGGCACACATTAGCAATGTGCTAATATTTAAGGCTTTGAAAAATCATATCTTTGTGATTATTCCATCGATTTTTATGTTTGGTGGCTTATTTTAAAGAAAAATGTATTGGCTTTGACGTGGTATATAATATTGAATGATGATATGAGGACAACTTTCTGTTCAAATTTCAAATGGACATGGGGTTTTGACCTTGTTACATGTCTTAACTGTGTTATTGTAAAGGTGCTGGATCATCGACTTCAACTTTCAAATAGCTAGTATGTTGACAATGCAAGCCCCTGTGATTGATACTTTACTCAGCTTAAGCTGTTCTGATTGGAAGATATAGCCCAGAATTCTGGCAACAAATGAAGCCTACTCACTGATTGGTCGAAGATATTGGAATGAATTAATTAGATATGTGCATGTGATGATCTCTTGCCATTGTATATGTTTTTATTCTGAAAATAACATAACATTCTATCCAAAGATATCTTTTTTTATTATATCCTTATGCCAAAGACATTGTTTGCTATAACAGTATCTATGTTTTTCAGATAAGGAATGCACTGAAGAGCAGTATAAATGCAACAATGGCAGATGTTTGTCTTATGCGTTTTATTGCGACGGAATTGATGATTGCGGAGACAAGTCAGATGAAATGTATTGCGGTATGTTACAGGATAGTGATTTTAATATATCTTTTAGAATAAATTCATCGGCTCTGTGGCCCATCAGGCTATAAACAATAAACTAAAAGTTTTTTTCAGGAGTTTTTATCGGTGGTATAACACATTTCAATACGTAATGGGGAAGATGATGAGAATAGATGGGTCGTGGCGCAAGTGATCGGGGTCACAGACACCAAATCGACAGTTATGAACAACATAACAAAGATAGATAGCATATTATTAAAAAGCATAATTACATATATGCATACATACACCTTAAGGATCCATTTTGGCGAAGAAAGGAAGCCATTTGGCTACTTTTCAGAAGTAATATATGAGAAGCCCATTGGCTGCCATTAAAGAGAGCATATTTTTGGAAATCCCCTGTTTATGATGATATGTTTCTCTACAGATGATATAAAACATATATCATTAGGTGTTTATAAGGTTTGAAGATGTCATTTAACTACACGAAATACCAATTTAACAGATACACATCTACAATTTAGAATCCTCATTTGCCAAGGAGTCTGTAAACAACATTTTAGCTTTATAGAGCTGTTTTGTACTGGAGAAGAAGATAAAAATAGGTTTTAGGTCATGACCACTGGGACTCATTTGGGTCCACAGGCTCAGCAAAACTACAATTAAGATCGGCGTTGTCTAAGGAGTCTGTACACAAGACTTCAGCTTTCTCGAGCTTGTCGTTCTGGAGAAGAAGATGAAACAAGCCCAAGGGGCTTCTGATATCAAATACATGTATATCAACACAAGTTGATGAAAGCTACCAATATCATATATTTGTCGAGGATATTGGACGTTTATCAATGAGTGTTGATATATTTGATATCAGAAGACAAGAGGGTGAGATTCTTTCTGATCACTGCAATGCCTTTAGACACCCACTGTTACGATGCCATAGCACTGTAAATTCATCGTGTTTGTGACTGTTTTTGGCTTATTAACATTATGAGTCTTTACTTGATGATGTAACAGTATTTTGATGCCATGTAGTTGATGGTGACAGGGCATTGTGATTGAGAGAACATTTTGTTCTCGTTTACTGGGTCAAACCCCTTATATTAAAATAAATTAAGGGATTTAACGAGGTCAACATCCCATGTCCGTTTGAAATTGAATTTAAAAATATTGTCAACATATTATCCTTCATTCTACCATGACATTGCTGGATACTCAATTCTGACTGGTTCTCCAGAAAAATCAAACTTGATCAATTCTTGATTAAACCTCCTCTGATTTTAGCGCCGCTCACCGCGTATTGTTGCATCTACCTTGTGACGACGACGACGGCAGATTCTTAAGTGTGCTCTACTTGTGGAAAAGTGATACCAATCAGATTAATCTTTCCTGTAGCGTTTTTTATAGCTACATTACATGATAGATTAGCAAGACAAGCATCGTCAGTAACAAGATCTCGCAAATAGTGACACTTATGCAGTTGAGAATGCGAGCAAACAATGAAGCAATGGTCAGCCGGATTTGAAAACCTGGCGTAATGCAAAATAAGAAATAAATATGTCATATCATCTGCATACCTACGTGTATAAGTAGAATGGGTGTTCCTTATCCGAATGAGACAGTTACCCTCCTCACCTGGAACACTTCATTTTAGTAAATACAAGTCCTCCAGCTCGTCATTCACAGCTGCTTGCAAACGGTAGCCATTTTAAACGTTGCGTGATATGTTTATGAGGGTTATTCCAAAAATGCGAAATTAAGGAAATACGAATGTGTGAACGCGAATGTTGGAAAACGTTTTGATTCAGAATAAATGTTTTCAATGGTGAGGTTGAACAGCTTTTTCCTATTAGTAAATCTTTTCAAGTAGTGAAATCCTAACTTTTCATATAAGCACGTGATAAAGCAAAAATATTCTCAACTATTCTCAGACATTTGTTTGTGAAATTTTAATTTTAATGAATTGAATGAAATTTCTGGCATTCATAATCATCAAACTGTTAGGGTACTGTTGGAGCCATGTGCATGCAGCGCATCTAATAGAGCAGGATGAGTTTGTTGATGCGAGCATATATTTCTCAATTCTTCTGTTTGTTTTTTCCACAGAAATGAAGCCCTGTGATAGGGATATGTGGACATGTAAAAATGGACAATGCATAGATGAGAATCTCAGGTGTGACATGCACGCACACTGTGTCGACATGTCTGACGAGGTGTCTTGTGGTAAGCTGATTGTATTGCACGAATGTGTTCCTTAATTAGACGCCCTTGCTTGTGTCAAAGCAGACTATCACTATGAAATTGTTTCACACGTATGGCAAGTGGAGAATAAGTGCCTTTTGATAATAAGAATATTCAGAAAATGATATTTCGAGTTATTTTGCCAATTGAAATAAACTTTGAATTCATTGGAATAATACAGTCATTTCACATTCATCTTAAACTTTGATGACAATATGAAAACGAAACTTCAATTGTTCATAAGGAGCAGTACCTTTTGCAGTGAAGATGTTTGACATTGACGAAGTGTGGTCATCATTTATGCTTTGCACTTTTGAAATATGATATGCATATTTTAATTCAAACTTTACATTTAAGATTTTATAATTGTATTTGAGGTGATCTGTTTAAGTATAGCTCAATTGTTCTATCGCATGTTCATGCTAGTTTAACACTAGCTAGTTAAACTTTTTTGCCGGATACGGATTGCTTGTCACATGATCAAATCACGTGACATGGGACATGCTTTGAGACAAAATGGCGATTATCAATGTATCGTAAAGGCAACAAGCTTGGCAAATGCGTGTTAAAATATGTGCTTGCAGGGAAACCAAAAGACATTCAAGACTAGTACAAAAACAATAAAGGTTAAGAGTGTTTTTCAAGAAATTTTCAAAACGGAACACACTTCCAGAAACATTATATAATCGCGGGATTCGTGCCTGTACTTGTGCAGTTGTCTTCGGCCGACACAATGACCTTACATCGTACATTTATGTCTGAATTATCGTATGCATTTACAAAATCAATATCCTTTTCGAGGATATGTGGTAACTATTTCTGTTTTATATAATAAATAATAGTATTTCCACTTTTTGATAGCTTGAACAAGAAAAAAACAAGTCTGAATCTGCATGATCCGCTGTTTTGTCAGGTACATCGCTGACTGAGTGAACGTGATGGGACAGGGTGGATTTAATAATTTAATGCAGATTTAAACCTCTCATAGTTAATTATTGAGATGACATCAAGACGGATAAAGGCCTGCTGGAATTTAGAGGTGTTACTCAACACCCCTGCTCAAATAATTATTGGCTTGTTTTGCACCAGAGTGAGTGAGTGAGTTATTGTTTAACGCCGCTCCGGCAGTATTGCAGCCATTAGCGGCGAGATATTTAATTTATTTGCCTAATTTAAAAAAGAAAATTACAAAAGAAAAAACAGAACACGGCACGAAGGCCGCAAAAACATCAGCATATTATCACAGGTTGAATAAAAGCTGATAATGAAAAGTTAAAATTTACAATTTATAAATAAGGTGTATAGCCTTTAGAAAATCTAAAACACGATGCTCACAGAAATGAGTAAAAACTTGACTGATTGAAATAGAAGGATAAAAAGTTTCCCTGATATGAGCAGTGTCCCAACACTCACACAAAATGTCTTTTACTGTGAGGGGACACTGGCAGGGAATACACGTCGGTTGATCTTCCCCTTTTTAAAGATATGAGTGTGTTAAATGAGTGTGTCCAATACGACATCGTTGTAGTACACAAGCTTTCTGCCGGGTAAAAGAGTATAGAGATTTGTAGCCTAAATGAGGTTGGATAGTGTGAAGTTCATTATACTGTTGTTGGTCCTAATGGGACTTCCAAGATTGTTTAATGTAAGATTTAATAGCTGGTTTTGAATCTGTATATGGAACTTTAGTTGGGGAAATAAGTTTGAGGTTTAGTGCTGATTTAGCTGCTGAATCAGCTTTGCTATTGCCTCTAATACCCATATGGCTAGGAAGCCAGCAAAAGACGATGTCGCATGGGAGACATGAATTATGAAGTGATTATACATCTCGAAATATGGGGCGATCAGTTTTGCAGTTTTTAATGGCCTGCAAGCAGGACAAAGAGTCAGAGAGGATAATATAATTATTTGCAGTGGAATTTTTAATGTGCCGAAGGGCTTTTTGGATGGCTTTAGCTTCTGCAGTGAAGATGCTACTGCCATTGTGCAATCTGGAAGCATATGTTTTAGATGGAGTCACAGTTGCAGCAGCAACTGTGGGGCCATCCTTAGACCCGTCTGTATATATTTGTTTATAATCTGTGAAAAAATCACAGAGCTCATAGAAAGCCTGTTGAAATACCAATTGATCAGTGTCAGATTTTTTATATTTGGTTAAAGAGAGATTAACACGGGGCTTGACCAGCTGCCATGGTGGAGTGGCAAGCAAACCGTGCTCTGCTATTGTTGAGAGGTCAATATCTGATTCCTCAAAATGTTGTTGAAGGCGTATACCGAGAGGTGGAATTGCTTTAGGTTTTGAGTTATACAACTGCTGGTATTCTGGATTGAATACGCAGTTGTAAGCAGGATTTGAAGGGTTAGATTTTAGTTTAGTGATGTATTGAAGTGCTAGCTTGATGCGCCGATCTTCAAGAGATGGCTCATCAGCTTCAACGTAGAGACTTTCAACAGGTGAAGTTATGAAGGCCCCAAGACACAGCCTGAGACCCTGGTGGTGAATTGTATCTAGCATTTTAATATAAGAGGGGCGGGCAGATCCATAGATTATGGATCCATATTCCAGTTTGGAGCGGATGAGTGATCGATAGAGATGAAGAAGAGTTTCTTCATCTCCGCCCCATTTATTGTTGGATACGACCTTTAAAAGGTCAAATGCATTTAGCTTTTAGATTTTTAAGATGAGGAATAAAATAAAGTTTACTGTCAAAAGTGAGACCAAGAAACTTGGCCTCAGGAAGACTTTGATTCGAGTTTTATCCAGAAAAAGTTCTGGATCTTGGTGCCTTTTGCGCATATTGCAAAAATGTACACAAGATGTTTTGGCTTTGGAAAATTTGAAGCCGTTTTCAAACGACCATTTGTGTATTTTATTGAGGCATAGCTGCAATTGGCGCTCGATTGATGGCATATTTTTGCCTCTGCAGGAAACTCCAAAATCGTCCACTAAAGGTAACCATCTGTATGGTCATTTAATACTTTAGCCAAGCTGTTGATTTTGATGCTAAATAATGTGACAGAAAAAATGCTACTTTGTGGGACACCCATTTCTTGATCAAAGAAATCAGAAAGGATGGAACCCACGCGCACTTTAAATTGGCGGTCATGTAAAAAATTAGATATAAAATGAGGCATACGACCTCGCAAGCCAAATTCAAATAAATCTTTTAGGATGCCATGCTTCCACGTAGTGTCGTAAGCTTTTTCTAAATCGAAAAAGATAGAGACAGCATGTTGTTTGTTAATAAATGCATCACGAATAAATGATTCTAAACGAACAAGATGATCAGTGGTACTGCGTTGTTTGCGGAAACCACATTGAATATCAGTTAGTAATTTATTAGTTTCCAAGTACCAAACTAGACGATCATTGATCATCCGTTCCATAGTTTTACATACGCAACTTGTTAAGGCTATAGGACAGTAGTTGGAAGGGTCTGTATGATCCTTCTCAGGTTTTGGGATAGGCACAATTGTAGCATTGTGCCAACAAGATGGAAATTCACCAGTTACCCAAATATGATTAAATACATGAAGTAGGACCTCAAGGCAAGGTTCCGGTAAATGTTTTAGAAGCTGATAATGGATTTCATCAGGGCCGGTTGCTGTATCATGAGCTTTAGAAAGTGCAGTTTGAAGCTCTGACAAGGAGAAGTGTTCATTATAATCCTCTCCATTGTCAGATTTGAAAATAAGTTGTCGTTTTTCCTGTACCTTTTGGTACTTTTGGAAAGCAGGGACATAATTTGCAGATGAAGAATTTTTAGAGATTGTTTCGGCCAACTTATTGGCAATGTCAGATTTTGAGGTGAGAAGGTCATCGTTGACCTTAAAATGTTTTATTGTAGATTTGGAACCTTTGCCTTTAATTCTACTAATCATATTCCAGACTTTGTTGATGGGTGTTCTGGAATTGATCTTAGAGACATAGCCTCTCCAAGATTCGCGTTTTTGTTGGTTGACTGTGCGTCAAGCTTTAGCTCGAGCCTTGCAACAGTTATCCAAGTTAATTCTTGTAGGTCGTTTACTGAGCTTGCGTTCAGCTTTTTTACGTGCCTTAATGGCAGTATCGCAGGTTTCATTAAACCATGGCTTGTGAATGCGTGGATTTGCTGAGATTTCAGGGATAGTTTCAGTTGCTATATCAATGAGACCTTTAGAAAAGGCCTCAAAAGGATTAGTTGCATTAACTATTTCATCATATATAATACGATCACGGCATAGGGCAGAAAATGTACCCCAATCCGCCTTTGAAAATTTACAATGAGGATTGTGCTCCTCGGGAAAAGCTGATGAGGGTTCTAATACAATTGGGAAGTGGTCGCTCCCACATGTATCCTCATGGACTGACCATGAGAAGTCATGTAAAAGTGATGCATCAGTTACTGATAAATCTATAGCTGTATATGATCCTGTAGCAGGATGTAGATATGTGTTTGAACCATCATTGAATAGACATAAATCATTTTGGGTGGGGAAACTTTCAAGTATTTTACCCCTGGAGTCAAGGTATTACTACCCCAGAGGGGATTGTGACCGTTGAAGTCACCCATGATAATAAAAGGTTTAGGTAATTGGGTAACAAGTTGATCAAGATCTTTTATAGTAAGATCTTGAGTTGGTGGAATATATAAAGAACAAAGAGTTAAAGTTTTAAATAATGATAAGCTGACAGCTACAGCTTGTAATTGTGTTGTTAATGGAATTACTCTGTGGATAATTCCATAACGTATTAAAATTGATGCACCCCCCTTTGCCCTATCAGCAGAAGGGGAGAAAGAATTATAAAAAGTGAATGGTCTCATTGCAACTTTATCAGATTCTTTGAAATGAGTTTCCTGAAAGCATATAGCTTGGGGATTGTAATTTTGGGCTAGCAAGCCCAATTCGTTAAAATTGACCCTAAAGCCTCGACAATTCCACTGGAGAATCGCCATAGATGCGAGGATAAAATATAATATTAAAAGCCTCATGGTGGATGTTTTACCGGGGAGAAGCGACGGTCCGAGGACCGAACCCTGTAATCTTTTTGGGCGAGTTGTTAAGTGACGCTGTTTCTGATGCGTCCATAAGGACGTCATCAGACTCTAGGTCAAGAGATCCATACTTGTTATAGACCTCAACCGCACTCCTTAGGCCTTTGGGAGTGTGGTTTGCTGTTTTGGATTTTGAATTTTTAGAATTTTGTTTTTAGGATGATGATTTTGAATTCTTGTTTGGAGTAGGAGTTATTTTAGATCCTGTAGGCTTTACAGGCTCTGCAAGGGACAGAAGAGGGGATGTCATGGAACCTATTGTGGAAGAAGTTGAATTGCGCAGTTTGTATTGAGTTGAGGGATCACTCACCCACTGAATGTCTGTCTGAGTTGAAACAGAGCATTTCGTGGCAGTTGCTGATGATACTGCGTATGCGTATTTTGGATTCCTGTTGCCATCGTGGGCACTACTTGAAGGAAGCCAAGTGTTCGCCAGCACAGTTGGTGCATTTCGGCAACTCCTTGCATTTTTCTGGATGGTTTTCATCGTCGAGTTTGCCACACTGTGGACAAACACGCTCATCCGCTTTGCAGGAGTTGCTTCCATGGCAAAACTTCTGGCACCGGTAGCAACGGAGGGGGTTAGAGATGTACAGTTCCGTGAGGAGTTTGTAATACCCTGCATACACCGTTTTTGGAGCTTGTGGAGTTGAAAATGTTAAGAGATAGGTGCGCGTCTTGATGATGTTGTCCTCCTTCTTGATAGTGAACCGCTTGACAGCAGTCACTGCCTGGCTCTTCAGGTTGTCAAGGAGCTCCTGTTCGGAGGAATCATCGAGACAGCGATCCTCATCCCGGATGATGGCTTTGCTGCTGTTTAGTGATGTATGAGGAGAGACTTTAACAGGTTTTTAACAAGGTGAGAAGTGATGTTGCCTGTTGTTTTGTTCTTACTTCCACAAGAAGGTACCCATTCCTAATCTTCTTTACATCCTTTACATCACCGGCTAGACCTTGAATGGTCTTGGCGGTGGCAAAAGGATTCAGACGGAGAGGTTTATCATCAGTGGAAGTTGAAGATGAAGGTTTTGAGTTTGATGATTTTGCAAGTTTAGTTGATTTTGATGATGTTGCCTCTTCCTCAGAAGAGGGACAATCGTCCGTTGACAAATTTTTCTTTTTTTTACTGAACGAGTCAAGTTCGGTTGGCAAATATTCATCAACCTGGATCGCCACCCACAGCTGTTTAAGCCGTGCCTAGGCCTGACTCTTTAGTGAACAAGCTGCTGATAGCGACATGAGCAATGAGTCATGGTTTGCGCATGCGCACTAACTGTTGCTAAGGCTGGAAACATTATTTAAAGATGGTGTCGACCCTTAGCAACCTTCCCCACCTCGAGTTTTATTCTCCCTGTTTCTCTCTTGTAGCGATGTGTTTGTTAACATAGATGGTGTTATCTTAACACTTAACCTTGTGGCAAACCCTAAATGAAGATTAATGACTGTCTGGAGGAATCTCGACAAGGGAGGTTAGATTAAACACAGGGGAAATTCCTGAAACCTGAACTATTGTTTATATTTAATGTCTCAAAGTTATCTCAGTTTCGTTTTCTGGAGGAAAATGTTTATGTTTTCGTGAAGCCATAATTACCCTCTGTCAGAGAAAAGTAACAGAAAGCACTCAAGCCAGGCTAGTTTTCACATGAATCTGTCACCAATACCAGATAGTGTGTAGAGGGGGAATGGCTCCACAGAGCTTGGAGAAAGCTGTCGTCAGATTTGCTTGAAGGGCTTTAAGTGTATTCTTAATGGAATAAGTGAATGTGTAATTGTGGCTTGAAGTTGCATTCATAATGGATACAATTAATGAAAAATTCTTGGAGAAATTGAAATTACTGTGCCGATTATGTGCTGGGAGACTTACACAATGTGGTGAACAGAGTAAGCCCTGTATGAAGTCCAGTGACAGACTGTATCATGTCTATGGTATAGATGTGCTATCTTACGAAATATTCCATCCTAAACTTCTCTGTGCAACATGTTATAACATGACCTTTACTAACAAACAAAGAACAATGAAGGATATAATCAAGGGGGATAAATTTGCGAATGTTTGGTACAATTTAAAAACCAAAGTAAAGGGGGCAGGCCGAAAAGGTTTATAAAGAAGACAGGTGATGAAGAGTCAAATGAAGGATTAGAAAGCATCCCAAAAGTTTTATTCTTAGGACAAAACGGCGACACAATATATTACACCACCCCGACCCGTGAGTATAAAGAAACTCAAACTTCCCCATTCCAGTTCGTTGACAGCTCACTTGAACTGAAGGCTAGTCACTGTGTATAAATAAACCACTGATGAAACCACTTTTGAAATTTGAAGAAAAGTTGCAAACACATTTTGTTTAGAGAATAATTAATACAAGCAGTAATCAAGGAACTTTAGAAAACGCTGTGTATGAAGGATGAAGTCTGACAAATTGAAATACCGGATAATTCTAAGTGAACAGCACATACCAGTTTAACTTGTGCGTTGTCCATTCTACCAGTCCCACTAAACACATGTGAAGAAATTATAAGGACTATTCCAATGGCTACGCATTTAGGGGCACTGATGAATCACATAAATAAAACTTTAACATTACAGTGTATAATTTGTAATTAAGAACTATGGAAATCCTACCTGTGAAAATTATAGAGGCCATACAAGTTTTATGTTGACATTTCATCATCTGTGCATAAACAATAACCATATATAAAGCATGGGTGTGGATGCAGAGACAGTGAGTCGAAAAAGTGAGTCCAAACCTCTTGTTATATTTAATTGAAAACATTTGCTTGAGTATGATTACAATGTTGCATTAGTAGAATTAGATACTAAACTCAATGTACATATACATAACATTGCTTAAACAACTACAGAAAGACCAATAAAGGCGGCATGTAAATTGGCAAATTATTAAAATACTGAAGTTCGAAAATGTATGGAATGTCAACGTTTTCATTGAATTAAAACTTTTAATATGTACACTTGTTCAACTGTAAGTATATAGCAATGTTGTATTTGACTTAATTGATAAAATAGCAAATCTCATAGTTCTTCCAAAGACCATGCACCACACACGCAGGTTTGTAAGAACATGTACGATCTAAATCTGGGCTAAGGAATGTGCAGGCAGACCACTCTGCCTTATCTCACACAGCCTTCCCAGGTCGGTCCGCTACACTGTGTGTATCAACTAAAGAGGCCAGTGCTAAACAGCTGTGCACCCACCACGGAGCACCAACAAGGGCAATGCTGTATGTCAGCGGGTCTCCTGCTGACTGCACCGGGGATACCAGGATGATATACTCCAATAAAACGTTGCCAATGTTTCACTGGATTGGCCCATGGGTCACCGCTATCATGGAAGCCGAGTAAAGTTGATGAATGTGTGCAAGAGAGCACTAAGAAAGAGTGCAGAGAGTAGGGAAAGTACATCAGGAAGGAAAGCATTATGGAAAGGTTGGGAAGGTATGCAAAAGAGCACAAAGAAAGTAAAGAAAATAATTGTAAAGAGAGGTAGCAGCGTAAGAAGAAGGATAGCAAAGATGTGCGCAACCAAGTGCTTGGCATGACCAGCCGATTGACCAGACCGGACCAATCTGGCCACCTGTCTAGATGAAGTCGGGGCCGCAGCAGTGTATTGTTCAGTGTTAGCTTTAAGCTGAACACATCCCTCAACCACCAGGCATCCTTCCTCCACCCGTACAGGTCGCAGCCCACGGCAAACGGACTGCCCCCTTTTAGTCGCCTCTTACGACAAGCAGTCCTGAGGAACTGAGGGCCTATTCTAACCCGGGCACCCCACTGGGGGTTTTGCACCAGAGATGCATTATTCGTTTTGAGGTTTTGTTTAATACAATCTACATTAATATGTCAAGTCAATACTACAAATGACATTTCAATCCACAAATATTTATCTACATTCATTGATTTAAATCATGCCGACAGAAGTCATGGGTGGTACTACTGTGATAACATTCAAGGGAGTATTGCATCAATATTATACCTTTCCTCATAAACAAGCGTTCTCTACTGCAGTAGTTGCAAAGTTTCAGAGACGGGATTCGAACCCCAGATCTATTGATTGTAAACCGAATACACCAAACACTTCCTCCCCACACATTCATTGAGAAATAAAGATATAAAACAACAAAGAACAAATTCAGTGTAAAGTAGTGTTGTCTGTTTAAGGAAATATATGAACACTGAATGTGCTATCAAACATGGAGAGGTATGAGAAAATGTATTGTAACAAAGACATGTTTTCCAGAGCAGGAAACTCTTCAAAAGTAAAACAATAGACATATTGTCACAAGTTCAAAATTGTTTAGTAAAACAAATTCACAGTATTTGTCAGTAACAAATTAATACTTTTGTCTATTTATATTATGTACATGAACAAAGTAGAATATGTTTAAAAATAAATATATTTCTCCTGCTGTAAAATAAGCATATGTCATATTTAGATGTAGTTCAATATTAAAATTTCTGATCACTTTTGAATATCTAACTGTTTTTCTTTCTTAGTTCTTACAACGTTACACTAACATTTTAAACCTTAAACAGTAATTTTAAATCATGTTTTTGTAAAAGGCATATGAGCTTGTGCTTTCTCATGTTGATTCAATATTCAAGCTCAGAACTAATAAGTAATTGATCAGGAATTTGTGCACAAAACTTCACAACAAAATTTAACACCTATTTATAACATGATATGAACATATTCAAATTCAGTTCAGATATATTTATAATTAATTGTTAATTATATCAATTACCAGTAAGTACTAGGAATTAATAAAATATAACACTGTTATATGCGGCATAAACGTTTTTGCAAAATTTACAAAAAAATAGACCCATGGGCTCTGTAGCTCATCAGGATTTCAATGATTTATTATGTAAGGTTTAATATCTAAGTTATCTCAAGTAATATATTGTTAACCCTTACGTTGTGTATATATAATTTACCATTTTTAGCCCCTGTGGCGGAATTTACAGGCTCGCAGCTCGCAGCAGTACTTTGAGCTTAGGCACTAACGAGCTCTGCTGGCGGAATTTCCAGGCGGCGATTCCGGTAACGTTTTTACGAAGTATACCGCATCTACATGGCGAATACGGGCAATATACGGGCGTTCAATACAAATTCAAGTCGCGGCACCCGTACACAAATGTTTACTTCATACCCGCGACTTTGAAATTTTTTTTTACGATTTTTCTTTACTTTTCTATGACATTGTAAATATTGTCTTAAATTCGGGCCTTATAACATCGTAAATATGGAGCGGGCTACTGAAATGTATATATGGATGTGAAGACCAGATGTTTGTCTTTACAATGATATAAAAATTATTAGAATGCGACCTTTGGTTATAATTCTATTGTCATCTAAAGTTTGTCTATATTTTCAGCTTTATGAAATCAAAACTCCTGAGCGCGCATATTGCGAATTTATATGTACTTGTAGACAATTTATTCCTCTTTACAATGACATAAAAATTATTAGAATACGACCTATGGTTCAGAAAATATAACCAAAGAAAGGAGAGTGACTCTACCCTGACAGTACCACATGAATGCGTCCCGACGCACACCAAGTTACTGGCACCGCTTGGTCCCCCCGGGACTGGGCTAATTACAGTACCGTTACCTCCTCGAGACCTCCTCGAGGATGCCAGGAGCCGAGCGCACGTGGAACTAATGGGTACTAATGAGCACAGCATACACTTATCACCGCGGCGAACGCAATACATGTTGCGCGCTGTTTGTCTTTGTCTTTATTTCCAGCTTTCTAAAATTGTAAATGTTTTTGCGCGCATGCGAAACACGTATGTACTTGAAGAAAATTTATTCCTCTTTACAATGATATAAAAATTATTGGAATACGTCAAATGGTTCGCAATATATGGAGAGCGTAAGGAAGCCACCCCCAAACAAACTTATTGCGACATCTGGCGCATCACTTGCCGCATGTTTATTTTTCGCTGCGCATATACATATGATACAAGGAATTGAAGACAATTTCTTGTTCTTTATGATGATGTAAAAAGAAAAAAAAATGAAGGTACTCTCGATACTTTGAGGCCATTTTTTGACTATTGCGCATATCGGGGCACGTGCCGCAACTTTAGTTTTTCGTGCGCATCTGTAAATTTTATATTGAATCAAAGCCGAATCTTTCCTCTTTACCCCATGTAAGTTTTAAGAAAATGGTCACCCGGTTCAGCATTTATGGGTGTTTTTTATGATGCGGTTCTGGCTGAACTTCCAATGAAAGCTCGCATTCACTTTCTCTGTCTCTTTGATAAAATAAAAAATATTTTATTTGCAATGACATACATTACAATGAAATTACATTACATTTATGTACAAATATAAACACATATTTACCTGCGGCAGTGCGCAGAACAGCTTTAGGGACCTAACAAGGTCTGTATATAATGATTATATACTGGTTGTCCACACTTCGGCTCTCTTTACTTTCAATTTTCATCTTCTTCATTCCCGTCTTCATTTCTTTCTTTTTCCGTGGCAGTGATGTAAGCCCTGGAATAGTCAGTGGCGGTGTGCTACAGTTTGAAGCATGGTGCGGCGCACAGAGAAACATTACAATCTGTACATTCATAAGAAGACTCTCTGCCTACTCGTTTTTTCTTCCTTGCTGGCGCATTGCCTTCTTCTATCTGTTTTGCGAGGACGGCGCGTTTTGCCTTAGAGCATACCACACACATCCTTGTGACGTTTTTCTTCCTTCCGACAGGCTCAATCTTCGTCGGAAAGTGACGTCCATGAAGCCGAGTGACACTCTCGTCGCTCGTGCTCGGCCGACCACGGGGACGTCTGCACAGTGATGTAACTTGTTCCTTGTCCGCAAATGTTACTATATGTTGCGCCAAAGCCTTCCTGTGTTTTTAGAGGTTTATCTTGGCTATATTCTTTATAAACGATATAAGAGTTCAACAAGGCAACGTTGAGAACGTGAAACCAAACCCGTTTCCACCACTTCAGGGTCTTCACTCGAAACGGGGTGTACGACAACATCTGGTCGGCCCGATCAACACCTCCCATGAACTTGTTGTACGCTGTAACAATGCTCGGCTTGAGAACTGGTTCCCCTGTTGCCCGGTTCTTCTTCACTGTTTGTTCAAGTTGTGTATCTTCAACAGTAGACATGAGAAGGACTGATTTTCTATCTTCGTAGCGAAGAACGAGTAGGTTATGGTTGTGAGAAACTGTCATGTCCCCTTGCTTAGCCTTCTTTTTAGGCTTCTTGACTGAATCAGGAAGACCCTTTCGATTGGCTCTCAACGTCCCCGTGGCACCGATTCCCCGCTCCCACAAGTTTATGTACAGATTTGTGGACGAAAAATAGTTGTCCATAAAGATGTGATGCCCCTGTCCAACGTAGTCGTTCACCAAGTCCATGACTACATCATAAGTTTTGCCACCTTCAGAAACCGGTTCATTCGTTTTTTCAGTGTAGAGTTTGAACTTGCAAACGTATCCGTTGTGCGAGTCACACAACATGAAAGCCTTTATCCCATACTTCTTAGGCTTGTCGGGAAGATAAACTTTGAAAGATAAGTTACCTTTCCAGGGCACCATGCCCTCGTCGACTGAAATGTTTTGATGCGGTTTATACACTCTTGAAAAACGGTGAACTATCCGGTTATACAAGTGTCCAAGTTTATTTATTGGTGAAAAGTTCGGGGTGTTAAGGCCCGGCATCTTCTTGTTGTCAGACAAATGTAGGTAGGTTATAAGAAGCCAAAACCTGTCTCGGGGCATGCACTTGGCGAAGAAAGGCGTTGAGGTAACATCACTTGTTGACCAGTACTCAGCAAAGTTTCTCTGCACAACTAATGACATGGCTATTGTCATGGCTACAAATACCTTCATCTCTTCTGCATTGGTGTCTTGCCACTGTTGCATTCTTGAACGGGGTCTTAGAATTGTGTCCTCCATTGCTTGTTTGAAATATCTATTGGTTTCCGTTGCCATATCCTGATAGTCATCATCATGTATAAACAAATTGAAAAAGTCAATAGGTTCAGGGTTCTCAGGAAGATCTATGAACTGGCGCAACCCAGTTTGACCAGTGAAAGGCAAGTTTACACGTTGCCGCGGACCATCCACCCACTCATCAAACGTCTGTGAATTATATTGATTATATTGTGGTATGTCGGCAAACTCCTCCTCAAAACCACTAAAGTCTTCTTCGGTGGAATTACCGGTGGCTAGAATGTTTCTGGCAATCTATGTCTCTATATCACTCAGACCATCTGTGTCACCATGTTCACTATCTATTACAGTGTCCCGATCATATGCATCATCACTGTCTATACCACTGCTATCATCACTGTCAGTTGACTCCATATCAGAGGCTTCATCAGCATGGATTTCGTTGATGAAGTCGTCGTCACTTGAAACGGCTTCAAAGATGCGTGTCCTAGTATGCAACGCCCTAAGCCGTCGCAGGGCCTTGCGTCCACGTCCGCGCAGCATTCTGCTTCAACCTGTATATGATTGAAAATGCGTTAGATGTATGCAACATATAACATGTGATTAGAGACAATAAACATACAGAGATAATGAATGTGAACTTCATGGACGTTCATTTGCCAATTTCAGAACCTCCCGGCGCATTTAGGATGACTGCGCCGCAAGCCAAGACGGCTCCTGACATGGCGCCGATTTTGCCGACGCATATGTCAAACGGACCATTTTCTGATTTCCTCGGCGACGTGTAGCACCGGGCGCGAGGCCCGGCGCATATACTACTACGTCAGGGAAGCTCGGGTTGTCAGTTGCCGAATGACTTCTCTTTTCGAGAAGCAGAGCATCCAAGGAGCGGTCTCTCGAGGCGGACCCCGGACCCATGGTAGCATACTCCCATGGTCTCCGGGAATTTCCGTCCCCGTCCTCTGCGGCGGACGCTGGTTTCAATCGCGGGACAGGTTTCCCATGTTCTCTTTTGAGAACGAGAGACTCCGAGGAACAATCCTGTGGGACGAACCCCGGATTCTATTGGGAATGGGTTCCCATGCCGGGTTCCCATGCCATGCCCTCTCGACATATATAACAGAAACCTTCAAACGTCGGAATGACACGAAGCTTCTGTACCTAAAAAAAAAAAAAATGCGCATTTTATATGAAAATGAAGACAATGTTTTCCTCTTTACAATGATTTAAAATTATAAAAATCGGACTTTCGGTTCAAAAGTTATAAAGCCCGTAATGATGATATATTCTAAGAGCGCCACTAATTCAAAGCCAAATATCACCTTCTGCGCGACACCTGGCGCATCAAAAGTTATTGCCGAAAATACACATATTTTATATGGAATTGAAGACAATTCTTTTCTCTATATACTGATAAAAAAATTATAAAAATATTCCAAGTAGTTTCTTAAAAATAGAGCGCCGAGTCATGTTGGGGTAAATGCGCCACATGTCTAAAAATTCAAAAGTGCGAAAGTCGCCTATCTCTGTGCGATTGCTGTATTTTCAGTTTTGTTAGCGCAATTGCGATTTTTATATTGGAATAAAGGCCATTCTTTCCTCTTTATTTTGGTATAAAAAAATTTAAAACAACCAATTGGTTCATATGATACGAAGTGCGAGAGAAAGGTAGCTTATCTCAATATCTTCCCGTAATTAGAGGCTATCTGCCTATGTGGCGGGACGCGAGACAGATAAGCATGTACGGGCCTGTCTCACCCCGGGGCAGTGCAGACACTTAGGCGATAATTAGCCGCCGGGCAGTGTAGCCATCGGAGCGAAGCACGACAAAATTGGCCTTTTGTAAAGCTAATTATCGATGCGTTACGGGTCAACAATGCACACGCAAATTGGTGTGAATTTTGCTGGACGTTCCGACCAGACACTGAACAAAGCTTTATTCTCATGGCGGGCCGCGGAGCATAAATACAGCCATTCTCATGGAGCGACTGGCGGACACAATCGACTCGGGACCCGGTGCCACGGCTAGCAAAGTAGAGAGACAGCTGTAAATTCTTCTAAGTAACCGATCCGGGATCCGTATTGAGGTACCTCGGAATCGCTTATAGCCCGCCCGGATAATTCCGGGACCCGCAAGTTAAAGGTTAACAAGCAAAAAATAGGTTTTTAAAACATGACCCCTGTGATCCACATTTGGAGTAACAGGGTCACTAATCTTACAATAAATAATCAACTTTGACCAAAGAGTCTCTACACAACATTTCACCTTTCTAGAGCTTTACATACTTGTGATAAAGATGAAAATAGGTTTTTGGGTCGTGACCCGTGACCTAGATTGGGGTCACAGGGTCACAGTATCTACAATTTATAATCCCCATTGGCCAAAGAGTATGCACACAACTTGTCAGCTCTATAGACCTTTTGGAACTGGAGAAGAAGATGAAAATAGGCTTTTAAGGATGTGACCCCTGTCACCTTAATTGGGGTCATGAGGTCACGAAATCAATTTAGGATCCCCGTGGCCAAGGAGTCTGCACATAAAATTTCAGCTCTGTGGAGTCATTGGTTCTGGAGAAGAAGTTGAAAAAGCGAAAAGTTTACAAACGGATGGACGGACGGACGCTGGACACCATGCCATGCCATAAGCCCATAAGTAACCGTAACAATAATCACATAGACAGTGGGTAGTGAGGTGACTGACAGAAGATAAGAATGCAGCCATAATTTCACCAGACTATTTTTCAAAGCAAGAATCGTAAGTCGTAAGAAGTGCAGTTACCGGGATGGGGTCTGGAAGTTTAATGATTGGCCTTTTTCCACCAATGACATGAAGTGCACAGACGTAATTAAGTGTCAGGTGTTGTCCTGTGGCGGCGAAAAGTCATCGGCACGGGAGCAGTCACAAATCCAGTGATCACATTTATCTGGTTGCGTATTTGGTTTTGGAAATCTCACAAAATACACAACATTAATGCATTGTTTATGTATTAATCGTGATTCACTCTTACATTCCCCCCAAGCACACCTTTTAACACCCATGTTCTTAACCTCCTTCGTATTACAATGCATTGATAATCGCCATTTTGTCTCAAAGCTTGTCCCACTGTCACGTGATTTGATCATGTGACAAACCATCCGTATCTCGCAGCAAAGCGCGACGGAAAATGGTATATTTGTGTTTCGTGTTGATGCAATCTAGTACATAGGACACACTATCATTCAAAAACACAGGAGATATCAGAGAGATCAAGAGAAATCTCCAATGAGTTGTCCCTTTTACAGTATATTTTACACAATGTTCTGTCCCAAGATATATTAAAATTAGCAAATGATAGATAATAAAGGTGACACAATCTTTTTATAGAAGACTTCGAAATGAAATTAAAGTACCTACTTTAAAAATCAATTTGAGGTTTATCAACTTGACTTATTTACTTGAACTTATCTGTTATCCTCACTGAGATAATGAATATCTCACTGGTCACAAAGTTCATTTAATCACAAAATAATTTGATGAAAAAAATTATATTTGTAAATTTTTCCAGAAATACTGTAGTGTATATTCGTATCATTTTTAAAAGCTAAAAAATATATTGTGCATCACTAACATATATCATTACCATGAATATATTTTAAGATATTTGCCGCGAGTTCCAGTGCTCAGACGGCAAATGCATTGCAAATGAAAGAGTTATGGATGGGATAGTCGACTGTGATGGTTCCTTAGGAGAAGATGAACCTACCGGCAGTAGGGAGATAATAATGTGTAAGTCCATCAGTGTAGTTAAATCCATGAATTACTAACACATAATACTGACAGGTTTCATCCCAATGCATCCTAACAATGGCAGGAATTCGTCCTACTATATTTCTAGTCCCCATCTCTACCATATGTAAATCTTCTTACAGAAAATTATAAATCAATAAAATAGAGACCGATCAATTGTCCTATACTTTTTAAGTTGTTTCAGAAGCTGTGATATGGCAAAACCTATCAATCGCTTTATACCATAAAATTGCAAATGCATTGTGTACTAGTAGTAGGAAACCCGTTTTGCACACTTGTGACGACATAATCTTAATTTGACCAACATTATCAGAACGTTTATTTCTCAATATAATATCTGTGACCGTGGAAAAAACCTACTTTCTTTTTTTGGCTGTGAGTGTATGTTTAAAGCAGTTTCGTGTCTTGAATCGGATTCGCCATCAGAATAAATGCCGAAATGATTGTGTCAAGTACATACAACACACGATGACTACTACCATGCAAAAAGAATGATTTGATAAATCCGTACTCTATCGGTTCCCCATTGTCAAGTTCCAGCTTATGATGGATCGCGAATCTACACCTGGAGACGACCAAATTCGACTGGCTTGAAGAAACCCACGTGTTTACAGATGCCAGGGAAAGATGAGCGCATCATCCTTCAATTTCCTGAGGATGGGGATTGCAGTAGGTTTGCTCCAATCCTGGGTTGTTGCGTCTCGCACATTCTAAGAAACACTTCTATTTCAATTCACTAGGGGGATGTGACGTGTGTGAGGGTGTGTTCGTTTGTTGGGGAAGGGGGAGGAGGATGTGTGATGGGAAAGGAGGAAGAGGAGGAAGAGGAAGGGGTGGGGTACAGTGTGTTTGACTGCGGATCAAAAGGTCAAGGATTCGATTCCCGGCAACTTCTTCTATTGTTGATAATTTTTCTGCATGTAGTAGCTTTCAATGCTAATTTCAACTCAGTCACACCAAAGCTAAGAAGGTTCCTCTGCAAATTCAGGTGCCGTTAAATTCCATACTCAGTTCACTAATTCTGAGGGTAATAGCCTCCCCATGAATTACATGAACTTCATATGCATTGTCAAACACAACTTTCAACTTTCTATTTGCTACATTTTAACTAACAGCAGAAATCCCAGGAGAGAGCTGACATGTAATTCATACCCTGACAATTTTACAATTTAGGTTATGCATATAGAAGTTTGAGTTACAATTGAAAGAAATTCAAATCTGATTGGTATGCCAGAATTACAGTAAGTCCAGCTCACCAATGAGAGTACTCAAAGATAAATAATTGAACCCGTCATATACTGGCTCGTCATGCTGATTAAAATATATATGCATCTCTTTCATGATCAGTTTTAATCAACAATTACTGAGATAACGAGTACTAAACCACTAATATAAATTACTTTCATTTTACTCTGAAGTTGTCTTAGTGACAGAAGATCACCTCAGTGTGTTTTGAGTCCCTGTACATGTTTTAATAGGTTGCAATACCACCTTCTGTTAAAGGTTCAATGGTATGTCCATCGCCGTTCTATAAATGTCCCGGGAGTATTTGTCTTGCTCCTCTCTTTGTCTGCAATGGTATCATGGACTGTCAAAATGGCGAGGATGAAGAAACATGTGGTAAGTTTTATTATTCGAAACCTAGTCTTGGTATCACTGACAAAAATTAATGATAATGCTACTTGATTACAAACTTGATTTCGCCACAAAATTGGCAATCACCATGCTGGAAGTCAAATGACAGAGTTAATAAAGCATGAAATTGACATTGTCTTTTCTATTATCGAATACATGAATATGGTTTGGTATGTTTGAGAAGATGCTTGTGTGATACAGTCATTAATGATGCTTTGTCAATGAGGTGCTTGAACACTGATCATTTGGGTAAATTTGACTTAACTCTGAGTACTTTTTAAATCAAATGTTTTTGGATAGTCCACCGTAGTCCCAAATAAACGCTTTGCAGGGAATCAAATTCACATTTCAAATTATGCAAATGCTAACAACATGTCCTTTACTTTAATCAGCGTGAGTTTAATGTCAATGAGTTCCAAAATGCATTTGCAGAAGGGAATAAGTAGCGTCGGTGTTCACATGAACTTGACAGCTTGTTGACCAATCCCATATAGGTTTTACGAATATAATAATGTTTAAATCAAATAACACCAGTGGCCTTCAATTATGTATTTAATTACACTATCATAACACCTCACTGATTGTGCGAGATTATGACATAAAGTAAGGAAAAGAAAATGGTCATCGGATGAAAACAAAACTATTTTTGTTATAACTCCACAAATGATGACTGAACATAATACAAGTATATAGCAATATGGGATCTAATATCTAACCAAATAGGTGACTATGACAGCTTGGCACCCTATTGAAATGAGGGAAATGTGCTTTTTGTGTCCAACCCACAGATCACTTCTCCTGTCCGGGTTATTATCGCTGCACCGATTCCAAAATCTGCATCAGTCCTTTGGAAGTTTGTGATGGATTCAGACATTGCCCACAAGGGGATGATGAAAGAGCTTGTGAAGAAGATGACTGTCCCCCTCAGTGTGAATGCAAAGACCATGTTGTAATTTGTAAAACTACCTTTAACATGAACATTTCAAATGCCCTCAGTCCAAATATTAGAAAGCTTGACGTCTCTGGAGGTAATATTGACATTGAATTCAGAAATTGTCTATTCATTGACGAGGACCTAACCAAGAGAAAACTCCATTATTTGGCAAGTCTCATTCTCTCGATGTGTAATTTGACCAGTCTTGACATCCTCTTCTTTGGATATCCAAATCTTCTAACACTTGACTTGAGTCACAACATGATTACAAATATATCAAACGAGTCATTCAAACATGTTAAGAAATTGAGGTATTTGGATTTGTCCAACAATCCTAAACTTCAATATATACACACCTCTGCTTTTGATTCTTTAACGAACTTGGATAGTCTTGACCTTGAAAACACAAACCTTGGCAACGTTGATGTAACCCTGTTTCTGGCCTTTGAGAAACTCACAACTCTGGACCTGAAAAATGTCCACATGAATGAATTGACTGATGAACTGTTCTGGAATCTTTCCACAGTAAGGTATCTTGATATCCGCCAGAACAACATTCAGAAGTTTGGAAGCAACCTGCAAAAAGGTCTGAAGTCTGTTAAAAGGCTTCTTGTGGACTCTTACCAAGTCTGCTGTGACGTTTTGCGCCCAGAATCTTTATCTGGGGCCAACTGTGTATCCACAAAGAATGCAATCTCTTCTTGTGATGACCTTCTTGCTGCAACCGTTCTCAGAGTCATCTTGTGGATCATTGCAACAATTGCATTTCTTGGTAATATGTTCGTCATTTTATACAGATGTTTCTATGACAGTACATCCAAGAAGCGTAGCTATGGAATATTTGTAACGAATTTGTCAATTTCTGACTGTCTAATGGGAATTTACATGATCATAATTGGCATCACAGACGGTCAATACAGGGGTGTCTACGTTGCAAATGATTACCAATGGAGAAAAGGTGCTATGTGTAAATTTGCAGGATTTATTTCAACTCTGTCCACCGAAGCCTCTTGTTTGATGATTGCTTTTATAACTCTTGACCGATTCTTGGCTATTAAATTTCCATTTCGTCAACTCAAGTTTTCTAGAGGAACTGCTTTAGCCTGTGTGTGCCTGACTTGGATGTTGGCCTTTGGAATTGCAGTAGTTCCTCTACTGCCTCAGTTTAGACACTGGTCCTTCTACTCCAAGAACAGTGTTTGTTTAGCTCTTCCTCTGTCGTCTCACAAGTCACCAGGGTGGGCATATTCCAGCAGCATCTTTATTGGCTTCAATTTCGTGCTCTTCATCTTTATCGGACTTGGGCAGATATTCATATACAAGTCCGTGCAAGCTTCTGGCAAGATCCGGAATGGAACTTCTTCATCAGAGAGAATTGTTGCTCGCAGACTCTTCATGGTCGTCTTCACCGACTTCCTGTGTTGGTTTCCAGTTTGCATAATGGGTAAGAATTGACTTTTTATTGCATAAAGGATTGATTGTGATTATTTCTCTATAGAAAAATGGATACAAGATATTATTTTCCCTGTTATTTACCATCGTTTGGTTGTTTAAATAAACGAACATTTCCATATGTTAAGTTGTAGAAGTTTTAACTCGTAAAAAACAGATGTCTCACCCTTCCCCAAAGTTATTACCCTTCCAAAAAAACAAATTGTTGCCATGGGAACAAAAACAAATTTACAGGAATTCAAATTGGCGGGGATTGGTAGTTGTTTTAGATATTTGCTCCGGAAAGAAACCATACCATGCAAATATACAAAGTCGAAAATGTTAACACAAAAAAAAGAAAATAATTCAAATTAAAAAAGGTGTAAATCAGCCAAACTCACATTTACATGATATGGGGAGGCTGATTGCCAAATTTTATGAAAATTGATCTAGTAGGTTTACAGTTATGCCCTGGAAACAATGGAAAAAATAACCCAGTTTCAACTTTAGAATGTAATCCCTGATAATCTGTCCATGTTTACTTCACTTCTAACTTCATATCGCACAATCCTGTTTCCTCGGCGTTATGTAAGTTTGTTAAAGAAATGTTTTTCATATGCAATGACAAATGATGTTCGAACCTTAAATCTAGTGTAGTTGACTTCCGACATGTTGTTTACTATTCTTTAGTCTTATCTTAGTACTTAGTACACTCGTGGAATATAGTGCCTTGCATTGTTTAGAGTTTCTTAAGTCACGTAGTTTATAAATTGTCATGGCCGACAGCAATCTGAGTAAGATTCGTTTCTTTTCCCGCGGAATTAGTCCACTGGCTTGTTATAAAAATATCCCCATGCTAAAGTTCCATAGTGACGTCACAGTCACTTGACCAGAAAGGCCCTAATATTCATAGAAATATCCATTTATGTTATTGGAAATAGAGTCAAATCTTTCCAAACACTGCTACTTTCAAATGTACATACATATTCTCCAGTTGATAAATCCCTTATGTAGCAAGAAAGTAAACACTTGGATGAGATATGTGCTTTATGAGAGCCTATTTATTCAGGTCACGTGACCTGAAATTGTCTCTCATATTGCGACATCCATTCAGGAAATGTGGGGTTCTTCTCATCTTAAAAGTGGGATGGACCAACTATCAACTTTCCTGCAATCACATTAACCTGGACCATTTGACATAGAAGAGGTGGAACAACTTGATAGACACTTGTTATAAGGGGGATATTTGGCGTCAGTCACTTTCCCTGAAAAACTCTCACTTTGTTCGGAATTAGCTGACCCGAATATAAACAAATGAGATATGTATATGATAAGAGGCATTCTGTTGTAAAATATATTACTCTGGGCCACATTAACACTTTTTGTTTTAATATAACCCCAGTGATATGTCATTATGGATCTAATTTGCGGGTCGGGGTTTCAATGATGGGTTCCTCTTATCTTAAAGGATGTTGGTGTCCGCAGTAGAGATACTGATAAACAACTGTCAGTTATGTTTCAATACATAATAATGAAAATGTATACAAGTGACTACTTTCTTTACTATTAATGAAAAATGTGACCCCTATTCCAAGAGGAAAATCTACAAGTTTGGTCACGTGACATATATGAGTAAAATGATTGGCTTAAACATTGCGTCTGTTTCAGCAATGAACTGAAGCATTGCCATAGTGTATGACAAATTCAATGTTCCTTTTGGAATATAGTCTGCTACACTTATCCATATTTCACTGCAAAATGACCAGATATTGCGTGTTATCTATCATTATTCTGGCACTTTGTTGAGATACCAATCTGGGGACACAGAGCCTTCACCTTCAGTTCAGTTCACAACTGAAGTAAGTTGGCTGAAGTTTGTTCGGAGAGCATTTAATTTTTGGATTTATTAAGATTAATACCTCCATCTGCGCAGGCCGTGTACTCAGCAATGTGCTTGCAAAGGAAGTTTTGATAATCCACATGAGGCAAATGCTTAATGTGTGATGGTATAGAAACACTTCTCCAGAACACTCATTAATAATTATGGCTCAGACTCTACCATATTGTTGTATAATGACAATGCTAGTATGTTCGACATATAATTAGATTCCAATCAAGTCACAAATAACTTTGATAAACATTTTGGACATTAAAGATTACTTTGAGGAGGAGACAGATTTATCACAGTAGCCTAAGTTCTGTTAACAAAAGTGATAATGAAAACAATTCAAATTCAGATGAAGAGATTATCAGTGATATGTAATGATGAGTGTTGTTAAGTATTTGTAGTTTACCATTTGCTAATCACTAATTGTTAGTGTAACCAGGGATGAAAGCCAATGTGTGTTGTTAACAACATTATCGTCAATATTCACTGTGGAGGTGGAAAATATTGCATGTTAACAGCTTTTGGACAGTATAGCCTACAAAGGTGTGAAGATTAGAAGAACAGAAAAATGGATTAGTAAGTTTAAGTAAAATGTGTAAAATCACGTTTGAAGCTTGTTGCTCGGTGTCATTGTTGCTTCCCTATGATATGTATCAGTATCAAATGCATTAGTTACCTACATTAAAGTTCTTTATACAAGTTCTTTTATAATTGTTGTCTAGATCGTGATAGATTTATGAAAAACCTAAAACTCACCTTTTAAAAAGGCGTATCCGAAAGAACAATATGAATATCCCAATCAAATGCAGGTATTAACACGACACGACATGTGATGCAACTCTTAGGTGTTTACACATGTAGTAACTCGAGATAAGTGTTAAACATCAATTGATTATCCCGGATTTCAGCTCAAATCTCATTGGTGTTTCACTTAACTGATTTTATTGGGTACCTCAAAACAGTAAATCATCCATTAGCTGTGACGCGATTCTATTGACAGGCAATTAGTCACCTGCCCATAAGCCATCCGTGTGTGTTTTTACATGTGACGAGTTCACACCTGCTTAGTCACAAGTGAATTACTAGTATTCTCCGAGTAGCTTAATTGACACTAACAAAGAAGTCTGCATTTCACAGATGGTCTTCACAGGAGATGAACACAATGTTATATAACAAACAAAGAGCCCGTTTAGTGTGTACAAATATGAGTGTCAACAAGATTCACCCTGACGAGGAATTAACGAGGGATTAATTAGTGTGGTCAATATGGGTACCAACTTGAGGCAAAGTTCATGTTTCTTGATAGATGACTACAGCCCACCTGTGTATGTTGAAATAAACTGATTCAGATTTTATATGGTTTTAACAATATTTATTCATGTACTCAGGTACAGGGGAATCAACAAACAGGGTTTACCCTACATAAATGTTTCTCCCAAAAAGAACAATAAAACAGGATAATTACATCATATAATACAATCATACATACATTAATGTAGAAAAACACAACATCATTTTAAAAGATATTTCATGAGAAGCGTTTGCTATGAGAAATAAACTTATGAACAGCCTGGATTATGGATAATTTTTGTATTAATATGATTTGATTGGGTCTTGATACCAAATAGTACAGTATTCAGGTCGTAACCATTAACATAAAAGAAGCTTAAATGGCGGATATTTGTATAATTTGGACACATTAATAGATAATGATGTGCATTTATATCTATAAAATGTACCATATCCAGACTATAACTCCAGACTATCTGAAAGATCTTGACCAAGAAGGGTATTTGAACAAAGTAAGTATAATCTATGAAACCGTTCTTCCATTTAAGCAATTAACTGTATAACTCAGAGGTATTCTCAGTCTTTCTTGCCAAATACCATTATGCTGTGAAATTCTTTACCAGACGAAGTCATCAACGCTCCTACCCTTAATCAATTCAAAACTATGGTAAACCAAAAAGAAACTCGGAATTCTTTTAATTTTAATTTAGGGACTAGATTATGTCAAATCATCCATTGTCGCCTTAAGGTCGGTTGTAGTTATTGAAACGCCCACCGTTATAAAAGACATATATCGGAAACGTCCAGATGTTCATGTGGTCACAATAACGAAGATTTAGTTCGCTATCTGTTTACTTTCTGAAGCTACTACCATTTAATATCAAATATGTATTCAAGGCTATGACATAACAACAGTATTATATGGTAACAGCGCCTTGAATGACACCACTAACAATAATATTTTGAACTCATTAATCAGTTTTTCAGTAAAAGCAACCGGTTTCTTTGAAAGTATCTTGTAGTAAATGATTACATTCTGAGCTGGAGCCCACTTTATTATTAGGCACACCTAACAACATAACAATATTCATGTCTGATGTTATACAAATGTTTATTTTCATTTTTCTGTCTCATTGATCTTGTAACCAGCTTTTTAAAAATATATATATATGTCGGATCGGCATTTGGCTTGTTTGCCAATCATTTTTTCATGTTTATGAAATAATATACGTTTAAATATGGTTTAAACATATTTGTTTCATTCTTGAAACGAATTGGTAAACAAGCTTTAAAAGTTTATCTGAATACCGCTCCAGAATACAGGAAATTATGTGTCAATGTGAATTTACAATATATCATAAATTTACAAAAATCAACAACAATACTTTTAAGACCTGTTGTGAATCTTTGCAACAGTACAATAAGAGTTTTTTTTATCCCCCTTCACGAAGTGGAAGGGGGATATAGGTTTGGGCTCTGTCCGTGCGTCCGTCCGTCCGTGCGTCCGTCCGTGCGTCCGTCCGTCCGAGATAAAGGGGACAGCTTTTCTTAGAAACCGTTCAAGATAGGGTTACCTAGGTGCAATTATTTTTTCCGGAGTTATTGCCCTTGTTCCGTATTTTTGGACTTTGTTCATGGTATCTCCAAAGGGGACAGCTTTTCTCAGAAACTATTTAAGATAGGATAAAGAAATACGGTGTGTTTCTTGAGGGCATAAATACCTTGATGGAGTTCGAAAATTAGAAGCGTGCAGTTATTTTTTCCGGAGTTATTGCCCTTGTTCCGTTGTTTTTTACTTTGTTCATGGTATCTCCAAAGGGGACAGCTTTTCTCAGAAACCATTTAAGATAGGATTACCACATTTGGTGTGCCGTTTGTAGGCATAAATACCTTGATGGAGTTCGAAAATTAGAAGCATGCAATTATATTTTTCGGAGTTATTGCCCTTGTTCCGTTGTTTTGGACTTTCCAAAGGGGACAGCTTTTCTCAGAAACTATTTAAGATAGGAGAACCAAAATTGGTGTGTTGCTTGAGGGCATACATACCTTGATGGATAAAATGAGTAATGCACAATTATTTCGAATTATTGCCCTTTTTCCAATTTCTTGGCTCTGGCGGGGGATGTTGATGACTATGTCTTCTTGTTATATACGATACACGTTTCATATTTTTATTATTCGGCACCGTATTTCTTCAAATACTTTACTGACAGCCTTTGTATTAACTTGCATTGTTAAGAAACACTCAAGCCAGTCTTCGAGATCAAAGGTGACAAATGTTGTCTCTTCTTATAGTAAATTGGTGTACTCGGTTAAGCTAAAAGTAAAGTTAGCTGATCAGGTGAGGAGCAAGAAGATAATCCTGTTGTAATTATGTTATTACAAATAACGAGTTTACTTTACTTTTACTTTACTTAATTTATCCTTAAAAGTACTATCAATGTTGTTTTCATAACGTTTTCATTGACAAGATTTTCAAAATTAATTCAAGTCAATACCATACTCATATTGTTTCTTTATATAAAAACTGTTACTTTTTTCCCGTACTTTGTTTTCATACATTCGTTGATATAACCATTTTTACTTGTTCGCCGGTCCTATTTTCATGTTTATGGAATAAAATACGTTTAAACCATAATGATATGCATCTTCGATATTACTTTTAGCTTTACAGAAAATCAACCAAGAGCAAAGAAATAAATATATGTTTTGTCTAAACATATTTTTATTTCCATGAAATAAAATCTGGATTGGCAAACAGGCAAACACTTATTATGTGAATGCCGCTCCCATACATAAGCAGTTACATATAAGACGTGACGTACACATGTACAAAATACAAAAACACATCAATATATACATTTATGGTGGATTTGCCAAGAAAACGTTGAAGGCAAGTAATATTATAAGAAACAAAAAAACCCAAACAAAACTAGGTGTTAATATGTCAGCAGAATAGATATCAGGATATAGGTGAACGCAAAATCCGAAGCGATTCAATTTCCTCCCTTACATCATAACGGAGATATTGTTAACAACACCACTGACATCGCAAATACTTTAAATGATTATTTTACCGGTTGTGGGATGTAGAGGTTTAATGTGAGAGTTTGTGTATCTGTGTATATCTAAAACTGCGCTGTTGGAACCGTAATTCTTTGTTATATTTTACCCTTTTTACATTTCTTCTTAAGCGTTAACTAACTCAATTAGGGCTCATTAACAAGATACCAAACAGGTGTAAGTCATGAACTGCCGAAACTGCTCCGGCTCGTTTACAAGGGTGAGAATGACAGACGGTTAAGAAGGCCGAATACACAAAGAATTCGATAACACACACTTGTGTATTCAGAGCCTCTTAAGTCATTACTGTTGCAAGATTGACGATTGCCTAAACTAAGGGAGTATTTTTTTATGCGTTACGTGAAATAAGGAGCAGATGGTATATTTTTACTGTTTTAACAACTTTGCAATAATGAAATGTACCCATTGATTTGATTTACCCGCGAGTAATAAACAACATATACAAGTTGTTTTTTTTTCTTTCTTTTTTTCTTTTTTATTGGTTCCCAAGGGTTACAAAGTCTGAGTACATTGAAATGGAGAATCAGTACATTGGGCACTTGATAAGGTAGAATCTGAATTAAATCAATATATTAACATACTATTTCTTGAAAATTGGGATGAGTGATTTCCACTTATTATTAAATTTGCTAATTTCATTGTTTCTTTGAAATAATTTTTCCACCGAGAAAATATCTGACAGAATTTTTTTAATAATTATTGAATTTTGGAATTGATTTTTTTATATTACATAAATTTATAAATTTCTTTGCAGAGACAATGATTTGGTTTATCAAACCATTGTTAGTAGATGTAACAAACCAAATACAGAATTTTGAAATTGTTATTTTTTGTTGTTGATAGATATTTATCCAGAGTTCAAGATCGTTCCAAATTTTTTGTGTCGCACTACATTCCCAATAGACATGACAAATGCTCTCAGAAGCATCATTACAAAAGTTACACAAATCAATGTCAACAAGGTGCATTCTCAACAATTCTCTTTTAGTAAAAATAACTCTTTGAAGGAATATATATTGGAAATCAATAAGTTTGACATCTTTCATTCCACGTCGGTATACATTGAACATGTTATCCCAGTCAAATTCAAAGTCTTTGAAAATCATTTCCCACTTGTTACAGATTTCAAGCTTTTTGTTTTTGGAAATTAGTTTATCATAAAAGAATCTTGAACCTTTAGTGGATTTTAAGATATTTCTTTGATAAATACTGGTGAAGAAATTATAAATAGGAATGTTGTTTTTACATTTGATAAAGTATTTCCACTCTGTTGATAAAATGTGAAGTAAGTAATTATAATCCAATATTGTACCTCTAATCTTGTATTTTGATTGTAATTTATCAAAGGGTATGAAACCAAGTTCATCGCACAAGTCTTTTATAGTGAATATACCCTTATTGGCCCAATTTCTGATAATATGGTATGGGTCTTTGAAATTATGGTTACGCCATAGAGGCTCAGCAAGCAAGTCATCAATGTTCTCTTTCAGCGTCAAATATTTCGCAGTATTTTGTCCATGCATCAATAACATCTTTCCAAAAGGGGTTTTTAATATGGAAGATTTTATCTATGTTTGCTCCATATTTTAAGATATCATTATAAGGTATACTACTAGGGTTGCAATCTGATGATTTTTTACAGTAACGTCTCAAGGTAGATAATCTTAAAGCTTCAATAAATGTTTTTAAGTCAACCATACCCAATCCCCCCTCTGATTTTAATCTTTTCAAAGTAGTTCTCTTTATCTTATCTTGTTTGTCATTCCATATGAATTTGAAGAAAATTTGTTCAAGAGAATAAATAAAGTCGTCTTGGGGATTAGGGAGTGAACTGAAAATGTGTACTAATTTGGAAAGGGCTAAGGTTTTTATGACTGTGATTTTACCAATCAGTGTTAGATTTCTTTTTCTCCATGTTGATAGTAGTCTGTTTATTTCTTCAAGCCTTTTCTTCATATTAATTACCCATAGATCCGCAAGATTAGGAGTGAATTTTATCCCAGTACTTCAAACTCCCCATTGTGCCATTCAATTTTTGGTCAGTACAAATACCTTGTTTACTACCTGCCATTGAGCCAATCCAAATTGCCTTCGTCTTGTCTATATTTATTTTCAGACCTGACATCTTATAGAATGTCTTAAGTGTTTCAATAGCTGCATAAAGACTGTCTTCTGTGCCATCTAGAAATAATTCTGCATCATCTGCATATTGACCTAATTTGTATTCCTTTTCATCAATAACAATACCTTTGATTCTATCATTATTTCTTATCATACAACCTAATATTTCAGCCACAAAAAGGAAAAGATAGAGCGACAAAGGGTCCCCCTGTCTACAACCCCTTTCGTTATTAAAAAGGCAGATAAATGGCCATTTTGTATCACGCATGAGCTAGTTTGATATGTTAAAATATTAATCCATTGTATTATCTGTGGACCAAAGCCAAATTTACTGAGGGCCATATTGATAAAATCCTTTGAAACTGTGTCAAAAGCCTTCTCTAAGTCTATTAATATGAGTAAACCAGAGATATTTCTAGCTTTTGTTTCAAACATAATGTCATATAACAATCTTGTATTTTCACTAATAGTTCTGCCTGGAATAAAACCTGTTTGATTCCCATGTATTAGTAAAACCAAAGTCTTTTTCAAGCGATTGGTTATGCATGTACATATTATTTTATAGAGAGCATTTAGAAGAGTAATTGGTCTCCAATTTTTTAGGCGAGTTCTGTCTTTATTTGCTTTAGGTATACAAGTGATAACCCCCCTCTTCATGGTTAAAGATAGTTCACTTTTGGCGAAAACCTCTTTCACAAATCTTAAAATCCACCCGTTAAGATCATTCCAGAAAAATTTAAAGAAATCAATTTGGGCAACCATCAATTCCTGGACTTTTATTGTTTTTCATATTTCTCACTGCGAAAGTAATTTCTTCCATAGTAATATCTTTTTCAAGTTCTTCCTTAATTCATAGTTCAACGTTGGTGTTTCAACATTATATAAAGTAATATCTACCTCTAGATCATTATTGAAAGAAT
This sequence comes from Gibbula magus, assembly GCA_936450465.1. Taxonomy (NCBI): domain Eukaryota; kingdom Metazoa; phylum Mollusca; class Gastropoda; order Trochida; family Trochidae; genus Gibbula; species Gibbula magus. The sequence goes on along the minus strand of OW388301.1, from coordinate 17,043,945 downwards.
ATAGTTTTTTTTTATAAAAACATTTCAGTTGATCTAGAACAGAGTTACTGTCTGTAATTTCCTCATTTTTGTCAGTAACGATTTTATTTATTGCTTTGTTAACATAAATTCTATTTTCAAGATTACAGAAATATTTTGTTGGTTTTTCACCTTCTTCATACCATCTTATTCTATTTCTAATCTGAATGCCTCTTAAGTCTTCTTCCTTTATTTGCTCCAATTCCATCTTATATTTTGAAAGTTCAGAAAGCATGGATTCACTCATATTTTGAAAATCTTGTCTAATATTGTCTTCACACTCTTTTATTTTTCCTTCCTATTTTATAGTCTTCTTTTTTTGTCCTTCTTCAAAAATGAAGCATAAGAAATCGTTTTTCCTCTTATTTTCATAAGAAATGTTTCCAAAAATAAATTATCACTAATTGTAAGTTTAACCTTGTCATCTTGTCCATTACTATTTGAATTTCATGGTTTAGTGTCAGAATATTCTTCAACAGTTTCTTTCAGGATATCTTTGACTAAAATACTGTAATCAGGGTGGAGTAGGAGAGAAGTATTAAATTTCCAATACCCCTTACCTCTTTCTTGGTTAATAGAATTCGATATAGTTAATGATATGGCTGAATGATCAGATTTATAACCGGGTAAGGTATCAGAATCCAAAGTTATATCAAATATATATTGGGAGATAAGGAAAAAATCAAGTCTGGCTTGTTTCCTTGGATTCTTTTTCCACCATGTAGATTTCCTGTTATGCTTGTTCATTTCCCTCCATACATCTATGAGATCATAATTTTCCAAATTTGTTGTAACAACATCTCTTGATTTTGGATTGTTTAAATGTTTATAATTTTCTAAATCAATGGTTGGGTCTAAAACAAGATTCCAATCACCCACAATGCATAAAGATTCATTGTCTAGAGAAAATATTTTTTCAAAAAGTTTAATATAGAAGTTTGGGTCATGCTGGTTAGGGCCATACAAAGTTGTCAATGTAAACTGTTTGTCTTCCACAGTTATATCCGCAATAATAAAATTTCCATCTTCGTCTTCAATAGTTCTGTGAATGGTTAGATCAACATTGTTATTAAAGAGTATCGCTACTCCCCTCGCATTTGATCTAAAAGGAGCTAAAATACACTGAAGACCCCATTCATTTCTCATAAGATTTATTTCATCTTTTGCCAAGTAGATGTCTTGTAAGCAAATAATTGAATAGTCTTTCTTTCTGTAAATATTCGTTACTTCCCTTCTTTTGTTTTTATCACCTAATCCTCTACAATTAGCTGAAATCAATTTAATTTTTTTTATATTATCCATATTCATTTTTCATTTGAAATGTAAAAATACCACAAATATATGTTAAGAGATAAGCGAGCAAATCAAGGTAAAATATTTGATGATTTTCAAGGAAAAGTTTGAAGATCAATAGGTATTTTAGGCTTGTTGAGTTGGATTGGTGGTCCTTGGCTTGACAGTTCAACATTAAACAGGGATATACATTCAATGGGTATACATGTAGTTTTTTCTGCAGGTACTTTAACCAGATGGGAACCGGTATTTAAACTAAGGATGAAAGAGAAAAATAAAAAACATTTAGGAGGGAAAAAAGAAAAGAAAAGAGGCCGGGGCATGCTCCCTGTTTTCAAAAATACTTTCTTAGGAGTTAGCAAAAAAATCCTGCAACACAGCAGTACTAATATTTAAAAAAAGAAAAAAAAAGAACTTAAACTGATTTTGATGCCTTTGTAAAATATAGATACTATGTATTGTCAGTATTGTATAGTACAGCGTACTTCCGCAGCGTTTGTCAATTATATAAGATTACTGAAGTAAAGGCTAAATCGTCCAAGTTAAAATGTGTTTCTTTAGAGAAAAAGAGATACTCTGGATTTGAAGAATCTTAAAATGAAATAATTTGTTTTAGGTTCATTCAAGATGAGAGTTATAAACATTGATAAATGAGGGGAAAAGGACTCACAATTTCCCATATTGAAAGTGAAATACTGTTAGTATATGTATATAGAAAAAATATAGAAAAAACATTCTTCTCAGTGAGAGGTACACAAATTATCATTTTCCTGAGAGAAAAAAATAAAATAAAATAAAATAAAAAATAAAAATAAAAATAAAAAGTCAAGAAGTACTCAACAAAGATTATCTTCATGAAGCACAATTTTCTCAATCGTATCATTACTGTCAACAACTGTACAGTATACATAATTGAGTATTCATATGCAAACAACAAACACTAGATTATAAACAAAACACAACACAGCACCCTGAGCCCAATATACAGGCAAACAAGAGTATTTGTGAATTATTCACCATTACCAGAATCTTTTTTTGGTGTTTAATTTAGTTCAAATGTCACTTTGGAGACTCGAGTACCATAAGTCATTATAGGTCTATATGGCCCGTAAGTGTTCATCATCATGTCAACAACTGGTCAAAAGTTGTAACACAGCGCGTCCGTACGCAGTGTACATAGTGATGAAAGCGTTCGTAAAATATCATAGAAATGTCAAAACTGTTGATAGTATAAAAGTTCTGAAATAATAATTTCAATATTTCATACACTATTTCATACAGATAGTAGAAAAATTAAATCAGGCTTGAAATATTGTCCGGCAGGAATATCAGTGTGTACTTACGGTTCACATATGAAAATCCATGAATAAATATATTCCGAGTCCAATACGAAAAAAAAAAAAAAAATTCACATTAACACCAGTGCACACAAAAACCATTACAAACGTCTTATTGGTTGGAGGCGCAAACCGCCTCCAACCTGATACGCAGTTGGATTTCACGCTATATTACTGTTGGAATATTCAAAATAAACTTTCGACCAATCATGCTTGGCCTCTTCATACTTTGGAAAAAGCATATGACCAACGAACACGGCTGTAACAAATTTGTAACCACGTGACCATGTGGGTTATCCGATATAATTATCCCCTTTTACTGCGAAAAGAGATTTTGTCTAAACATCTAAAATAGAAACGACCGTTGTGTTATTCTGAGTCTGAATGTTAGTAAACATAAGATTTTTCAATTCAAAGCCATTTTACACCTCCATGAGCAGACATGTACCAATTCAAGTACATAATTTCGCACTGCAGTTTCGGAAAATCCAAGAAACTTTACAAGCTAATGTTATACGCGCGGAGCAAGCATATACTAAACGATAATAGTGGTTGTCAATCAACACACCCACCTTTCACTCAGTTATCAATATTTTCAATGCCAATCAGACTTGCATAATGGTAGACCTACTCAATGTACTGTTATTGAATTAATGATAGTGAAGCTTGTACATGTATAAGCACATATTGGATAGAACCATATTTATGTCCAAACTGATAGCACCAAGCATGAGGATACCGGGTCATTATCCTTGTATTAAAAAAGGTCCATATGCCTTCCTTCCACAGATAAACAGAATATGCTTCATAACCAATCGAATTGGTACACTTTAAATTTGCAAATGTTTAACAAATGGTTGACTGCTTGTTTCAGGGAAAATATGCCTACATATTCTTATTGCTGGAATCTAATAATGACACAACTGTCAACAACGTTTTGATCAAATTCATAATATAGGCCTACTTCAGAATTGGAGCAAAAGCACCCGGGAGTTGCGCTTTAAAATAAATCGGGGAAGTTGAATGTTCACTTTCATTTTCAAATGATAGATTATATATAATTTTATTTTATTTATGAATAAATAATGTATGTAAATTGAAAAGCATATACACAACTTAAATGATCGAGGTAAAATTCTTTTATTTGCGACTTTTGAATTGAATAACTAATTGTGTGATTAGTAATCAAAGCTTTTATCCCCCAAAATGACCATAATGCAGGCTTCATTTTGCTATATGTACATATGACATACATATCCTTTTTATAATATATTTTAGCCTTAACAAGATGCCTCCAACCATGCCTTTTTGAAGGCTTTTCTTGTTTGGTGTTAAACTTAGATCAAATGTCAGTTCGAGAATCGAGAGCCATAAATCTTTATAGATCTATATGGCCCTTAAGTGTTCATCGTCTTATCAACAGCTGGTCAAAAGTTCTAAACACAGCGCGTCCATACGCACTGCATGTACATAGTGATGAAAGCGTTCGTAAAATATCATAGAGATGTCTGATCTGTTTATAATATTAAAAGTTCTGAAATAATCACTTCAATATTTCGTACACTATTTCACACAGAAAGTAGAAAATTTAATCTAGCTTGAGATATTGTCCAGCAGGAGTATCAGTGTGTACTTACGGTTCACATATGAAAATCCATGAATAAATATATTCCGAGTCGAGTCACAAATGAAAACAATTCACATTTATACCACACAAAAAACACTGAAATTCCAAGAAGAAAGGATTAGTTATGGGTTTCTTCGACCAACACCCATGATTATTTAGCTGATTTTCTGGATTCCAGACGCAAGTTGATTCCCTTTTCGATTATCCTTGTCTGTACCTTGTCAGATTTCCTGCGTTCGAAGGCAAGGTTTGCCAACCTTCCTCGTTGTTCTTTATTATAACGGGTAAATCCGTCCTGACACTTATCCTCTGTGTTCTCAGAGCTTTAGAATGACGTAGGGAGGTGTTGAAAACGCGTTGTTTGTCCATGGACGAAAGGAAACGTACTGCAATGGGCTTCGGCATGTCCGCCAGGAAGTTTGTCGGGTCGGTGCTTGTCCTGTTTAGCTTATGAATGTTCTCGTATTTGAACTCATCAACATCGTCCAACTGTAGAGAAATCGTGAACAGTTCATTAACACACTGATAGGGTAGCGTTCATCGGGGATTCCATAGATAAGAAGACTGTTCCTTCTGGAATACGCCTCTTGCGTAAGTAAGCTGCGCTTGACGAGCAGCAACTCCGTCTTCAATTTCGTAATTTCTGTTCTGTTCTCCGTGATTCCAACTTCGTTGAATTGAATGCTTTTAATAATGTTTTCTAGTTTATTGTCTACAACTTGTATTTCTTTCTTTGTGTCGACCAATTCGCTTTTAACTTCATTTATTTGCATTGTGATGTCTTCTGTTTGTTTTGTAAACATTAATTCCATACGTTTTGTCAAATCTTCGAAAGTTTTAACTTTGCTGGGGCTGGGGTCGCCATGTTTGTTGTGTCGTCGATGGCCGTCCCGCGTTGAGTTGCTGAATTTTCCTTCACTCTCAACCTCGTAATTACGAAGTTATCTAATTTATGTACAAGTGGAACGTCCAGTATTTCTTTATTTTGTTTCTGTTTGTGTTGTTTCTTGATTTTTGACATAATCAAGGATGATTTTGGAAAGACGTCTTACTCGCTTGAGAGCATGACCGGAAGTCGAACATATACAAGTTTGTTAGCGAGGTATTGCATTTGCAGTTGGTTTCATATTCCGACATGGATGGCAATTACTGAATTGCTTGTTTTCATAGGATACATGTTGGCTATCAGCCCGTGTAACATACATCTTAGTTTCACAGAATTGCAATATTTACTGGCATATAACAGAGGTATCATTTAGAGTATTGGTTTACAAGTGGCTACAGCTATGAATTGTGGGGTTTGCGGTATACTTATGAGATACATTATTTTTTTCTAAAATGACTAAAGGCATTACATACAATGAGAAAAGGATATTCATATTCAATATTAACAGTGTTACAATTTCTTCAATCCCTTTGACTCCAAGGAATCTTATAGTACATTCCTGTGACCTGTACACACTCACATGAGGCAGGTAATAGTTTATCCACGGACGTGACCGTTACATGTATACAGAAAGTAAATGGTAAAGGATTAAAGTTTGTTGTAATATGCTTTTCTTATCATTCGGTCTTGAATGGTTCTGTACATGTGTTATTCATGTCTACTGAGAAAGCTGTAAGTATTATTGAGGGGGTATGAAAACCTAGACATTATTGAAAAGGTTCATTTAAATTTTTTCAAGTTAGCAGCAGGTTTACGACCATCAACTCCCAACTTCATGGTTTATGGCGAGCTCGGAAGATTCCCCCTAAAAATGTATGTATCCCTAAAAATTATAAAATTTTGGTATAAACAAGAAACAACTGGTATCCCAACGAAATACTCATCAAACTTAGACTTTTTAAATATTATGATTATAATGTTTGTAATCCCTGTTTCCATTTTATCAACACGCTTTTTAATCATTGTGGGTTGACAAATTTATTTTATAACCCCATGCGTTACTCAATTACTCAACTATATTGTAACATTAGTAGAGCGTGTATCAAAAGATCAATTCATACAGAGCAATGCGATGTCTCCAGCAGCTCTAAAGGATACTATTATACGTTTTTTATACACTCAATATCTTTTGAACCATACCCTTTTCTATCTAAATCTATAGCCTACCCTATATTGCTATTCAGAACAAGTAACCATTATTTACCAGTTGAAACTGGCCGCTGGAAAGGCATCACAAGCGAACACAGAAATTGCCCTCTCTGTAACTCCCCATCAATAGCAGACGAGTTTCACTATTTATTCAAATGTTTAGCTTTTACCAATGTACGAACCATGTATATACCAGAATATGTATGTACCTTCCTAAATATCCATAAAATGAAATCATTGCTACGTAAAAAAAACCTCTCAGTACTAAAAGGATTATACAAATTTATCGCTATTGTAAATGCTGAAATGAAAAGAATTATGTAAATTGACCTTAACATATCTAATTCATTGTTATATATTATATATGTGCTCTTGTACCACCGTCGGTGGATATACAGAGAATATTGAAGAATTGAGAAAGCTTTCTCGTTAACGCATTATTTTGACAATAACAACAGTACACGTACCACAGGAGTTGTTCAACTATATAAGTGTAACATTAATTTTAATCAATTGGTTTTCTTGCTTCATGTTTGGTAGTCTGTTCTGTAGGGAACACCCCCCCCCCCCCCCCCCCCCCCCCCCCCCCCCTCCCCACCCCCCCCCCCCCCCCCCCCCCTCTGCCAAATCGGGGACAACCGTTCCAGCTCGTTTACGAGGTGTGCAATTTGACTGATGAAGATTGAAATACCAAAGGGATCATAAATCAAATACACAGAGGTTCAGAATACACCTGTGTATTGAGGGTCGCCTTAGTAATTCATGTTGCTTTTATTGCCTGACAAATACATCTTGCTTCTATACAACAATATATTCGGCGTATGGCCATAGAATAAATACAGATGCACTCACCATGAGTTAAGAGTGACAATTAAGATGTGAAATTACATTTTGATGTTTATTATATTGATTTGTCTGTGTATCCTTATAGACTGGAATAGAGTATATTTCATAAAATCCGATTCGGCTTTGATATGTGCCACAATACCATATGTGATGATTTAAATTCACGTAATCTCACTCGACTTGAATATACATCCCAAAAGGCCAAATATTTCACAATTACTTAAAGTTGAGTTACGTTTTCATACATGTCCATGAAGTCGCATTTGTGCACTCATTTTACGTATCTATAGGACCTACTAGTAAACCAACTTTGTCTTCTTTAGATAAGTTTCCAAAATTGCATTGATTTGCGAGCACGCCTATCTTGGTGCATTGTAGTTATTCTCACTATACCGAACGGGGGAAATAGTGATTTTCAGTAGCTGTCAGTTGTGCTATATATATATCATTGATGATAACATTTGACATATGGGAACAAAAAACTCAATGTAGGGAATCTAGGAAGGTTTAAACATAATAACACATTAATACAACATCATTTATTCCAGATTTATTGATATATCAACATAAACATATACCTGGGAGCAAGCATGGGTACTGTCATCATCACTCTTGTATTACTCAAAAAGATCCACCATCGGTGGTACATGAGTAAATAATGTAATATACATAAAAGTACAGCAATATAACTGTATATATGAGTTAATTCAATCACTGGTTACATACAATCCTTATAAATTTAGATAGTTGTTTCAGAGTAGAAAATTTACTTGAAAATAGTTGACGACATTTTAACAAACTTGGCCAGAAACAATAATATTCTTTTAACAGTAACTCACGTAAATCCATAAACAAAGTTTTTTTAAGATATTTTGCCATCGGCCAGTTTCAATTGGAGGTTTGCAATTGCTTGTTCTAAATTTAAGGATTGGTTTGGATATATGGTCATGGAGGAGTAGATATTGCTCAAATTCGGGAGATCGCTTCAGAATTGTAAAAATCACAGAGGAACAATAGATGGCGTTTACCACTGCGCTACCCCATTACGTCATTTGTTCAAATCATAAACATTTATAACAAGAAATGTTTTACCTGTTTTACAATGTTCTACATTGTTATAATATCTGTTTTATTGCCGGAAACGATTTTATAGTTTACATTTTATTAAGATAGATCTCTTATGTATGTACAATTAAACTCAAATAGATAGCATTAACTTTCCATGTTTATATTTCATCCAGTCTCTCATAACCCTAAAAGGTGGTTGTATAACTCTTAGTATGTTCCCGGGACACAGTGTTCTACAACACTGCCCAACACCTCACCAAAGTGCTGGCCCCGCTTGGCAAAACTGCTGACTCATATATATCAGACTCTGCTGAATTCTGTCAAAAACTTAAATGTGTTACTACCCCAGGACAAATTGTTAGCTATGATGTTGTGGATCTGTTTACTAGTGTTCCCATTAATGAAACCCTGCACATCCTCCGCCATCGCATTGACAACCTTGACACCCCCCTGGACACTAACCTCACTACTGACTCCATCGTTCAGCTCATCTCTAACTCCATCACCTCCACCTACTTCACCTGGGGTGATGACCTCTATGAGCAAATCCATGGTCTACCCATGGGATCCCCTCTCTCTCCCATCCTCTCTGAAATCTATATGACCTCTTTTGAACAGCATGCCCTCAGCACCTCACTAATCCAACCAACCTGCTGGTTCAGGAAGGTTGACGACACCTTTGTCATACTCCCTTCAAATAACGACCCCACTGCACTCCTCCAACACCTCAACCAACAGCACCCTCGTATCCAATTCACCTTCGAAACTGAAACCGACTCACAACTTCCATTCCTTGACGTCCTAGTTACTCGCACACCTAACAATACCATCCAAACCTCTGTTTACCGCAAACCCACGCACACTGACCAGTACATCCACTTTGACTCAAACCACCCACTCAGAACTAAATCCGGCATCATCTCCACTCTAACCCGCCGTGCTATCAACCTATCCTCTGACTCCCCTGACTCCGAACTAAATCACCTCCGGCATGTCTTCACCCAACTCAACAATTACCCAACTCATCTTGTTGACCGTGTCATCAACCGCACTAAAACTCCAGCACCTAAACCTACTACTACCAAGCCTACCCCTGCCCCCATTCGCATCCCACTACCCTATATTGGTAAAACTTCACATCACATCAGCCGCCTACTCAAGCAGCAAGTAGGCATAGACACATACTTCTCCACGGCCACCCCACTCAAAACCATCATTAGGGCTAATGGTAGGAAACACTCCACAGCTAAACAACAACCTAAAGGCGTAGTTTACAACATCAGCTGCAACTGTGGCAGTAACTACATTGGGGAAACATCCAGACCACTCAACATACGCATCAAAGAACACAAAACATCCACAATCAAGGCAGACAACAAATCAGCCATTTCAGAACACATCACCAAATTTCCACAACACAACATCAATTGGGACGCTGTCAAAACACTCACAAACAACAAACATGATTACACCCACCGCCGTTTATCTGAAGCTTTACAAATTTTGAGACATAACCCCTCTTTGAATAGAGTTCAAGGCTATTTCATCCCATCAGCTTACAACCACTTAATCCACAAATAATTAATCCACTCTACTCACTCTGGCTTCCATCATTATCCTCCACTGATTGCTCACCCTCACTGCTGCATTGTATCCCCATCCCAACTTAATTAACTTACCTTCCACTGGTATCCATGTTATCACTACCTGCTTGTTACAGCTTTCATCTTATTGTTATCTCATCTTGTTGTCTTTGTTATCCCATTATCATACCAAAATGTTTCATGTATATAACCTCTGATTTTATCATCTCTCCCATATGCTTGATAACGGTATAAGGATCTATACCGAAACGTCGCTATTGTTAATAAAGAAGTTGATCATCCATAAATATTTGTCTTCTTTATATATATATATATATATATATATATATATATATATATATATCTTATGTGAGGTGAAACCTAAACCGTCTGTCTGTATTTCTGAACAGAACAGGGTAATTAAAGAGTTGTGATCACGGCCCGTGCACAGTATGTATTGTGTTGTGTAATGCCAGACTGAATCTCCTTTGGCTAATTAGGGGTAATAAATTAATTTCGGTTTAGCTTTGCATTGTCAGACAAAGGTGTTATTTGTTTAACGGCATGTATATTCCATTACATTCAAGAAGTGAAGTTTGGGATGACATTTTACTTAGGAGAAATAATTGTGTTTTGTCACCATTGAACCATGTTTTAATTTAATTTATTATGCATATTGTAAATATATCGACATCAGACTGGGTGGCGCCAATTTGATTAGCTAGGGATCTCAAGATTTAATCTACAATCATGACGATCAATACCTATGTCTTCGCAGCATGTGATTGTGAAAATTTGCTTTTATCACGTTTTGTTCTTTTTAGTTGAATGAGTTAGAATTCAAATCACTTTTATTCAATGGTAAATGCATTGTAAATATATAATGCCAATACAATTACTTGCAACATAATTGATATATTATAATATACAGAGCATCCTGGAAAATATTATTTGTAAATCTAATTCATTAAGAACCTTATATGTTGTTAGATAATGGTCTCTCATAATCAGCTGTGCATACGATTCTAGACGTTTAAAATGCATTATTCTAGTCCAAACTGTCCATTGATAGGATTTAAACACACTATATTGCATTACATTATTTCGGGTTTGTAACATTAAGAACCACCCTTAGTTGGCTTGAACATTAGGTTTATTTAATGGATAATGACACTAGTTATGATTATACTGAATATTTCTATAAACTCAAGGCTACAACAGAGCGTAATAAGGTTAACAAGAGTTACACATATTGACAATATGTGTATAACTTAACACGTGGTGACAGCATATGGAAAGTTTGATCTTGGTAGCGACATTTTCTGTTTGAAGTAAAGTATTAATATTAAATATTGAAGGCTGTATACGATGATACGAAGTGTGATGAAGATATGAAACAAAATATGAGATTGATATTTGTCAAGATCATATATTTCCCTTTGTCATTATTTTTAAGCTGAATCAATATTACCCATCATTTTTAACGAGGAATAGTGAAACTACACCGGTCTGTAGGTAAGTGAGTTCATAATACATTAAGGTAATATTAATGTCACTGCATATTAGATGCTATACAAATGCATTAGAATGTTTAGCTTCCAAAGACAAGAACACGGTTAGCACCAGTAAACCTTTTTTTTTATACAATATTGAAAGCAAACAGATTTTGCCTATATCATCTTGGAGTATTTTTTTTATTCCAAGATCGTATAATAAATCAGTTCCCTTCAACACTTAACAGTGTAGGTATCGCATTCGTGGTGATAATTAAAGTTTAAGTCTAGTGGTGAAGGTGCTGTGATGGGAGGTTACCCGCTGTCGTGTATAACGTTTTAGGATTTCATTGAAATGTGATAAGTAATCAATCGGCATGAGTTTCATAACTACCTGTCGCAAATGGAATATTATACTCAAATAGTACTTTTATATCAACATCTTATTACTTTCAATGCAACAGGTACTGAATATGTATGTTAAAATCACAACTTTGTATATGATCTATATGGAATATCTACTGAATATCTGTCGCAAGTCGTGTAATACTCAAAAAGGACATTAAATCAGCTTATCACATCTTTGTGAGTAAACCTAGTATATAGTGAGTATATGTCGCACATGCTGTAACACTATTAAAACAACTCTTTATATTAATACTTTCACTTTCACAAAATAGCCCCAAACAGATAAAATGCATCTGTACAACCATAAGAAATATGTTTTATAAATGGAAATTATTTTTATAATTCTTATATCTATTAACTTACTTAATTATTTATACTTATTTAATTACTATTATAAATCCGTACCATTGCTACTATACATACCTAATTTACGAATATATTGTACACTGTTTTATCTTGTAAAGTGTCTCATTAGCCAAAAAATGACTGGTTGTTTAATATATATAATATGTCTTTTAAACATGCTTTTTACAATGTATATTTAACTTGTCATACTATAATAAAATATATCTGTCTGTCTGCCTGTCTATATCTATCATAACTGTGTATCTGAACTGCTATATCTTCAAACTATGAACTCTAAAACTGTTAATTATGCAAGGTCTTTACTTCAAGATACTATTAAATTATGGAATTCACTGCCCATCGAACAGAGAGAAATACAGTCCCTGTCAAGATTCAAAAATGCCATTTCAAACAATAAAACTACATACTGTCATTTTGATTTAAACAGTGGTAGCAGAGTTTGTCAAATCATTCATTCTGGACTCAGACTTGAATGTAATGACTTAAATGCACACAAATATGAACGATTTATATCTGTAACCTCATCATGAGTTGTGGCCATAACTATGAAAACTCTATTCATTACTTCTTTGTATGTCCCCTTTACAGCGATATATGACAAACTATGTATTTTTATACCAATGGATTTGACCAAAAATCAGTTCTGTTTGGAAATCAAAACTCTCCCCAAAGTGTCAACAAAGAACTCTTAATTTCAGTTCACTCGTTTATAAATTTAAGTGGCAGATTCGCTTCAAAATAATATTTCAGTGACATATGATGATTTACAAGGATTGGTGTGTGTTTGGTTTTAAGTTTCTTTGTTTATATCTTTTACTTTCATAATTGTCTCTTCACTGAAGGAATGCAGAAATAATTGAATTAAATAAAGAAGGTAAAACCAGTAATGGTAATCAGTATGTGTTAAGTTGCCAAGACATGTGGCAAAATCCCACAAAATCCCCTCTTCATTTGTATATAAAATCTGTTAAGATGTCTCTTTCAAGCATCTTCCTTCCATAAAACAGTGCCAAAATAAGGTTAAAACGGGTTATGGACGGAACGGAGACACGGCCCAACGGCGTCAAGCCAGAACGGCGACATTTTGGACGGAACGGCGACAGAAGGAAAAAAACTTCTGGTCAGAACGGCGAAACACATTTATTACTAATTTTTGGACCAAAATCGCTGGACTAAACGGCGACACATTTGGACTAAACGGCGACAATAGTTTTAAAAATGTTTTTTTTTATAAGTTTGATTGGTAAATTTTTCATGTCTGAGATGTTTATTCACGATGTTTATATAGTTAAATAAAGAATTTCTGTTGCGCACGAGATGCTGTTTTAAAGGTCCATCCACATATTCCTAACGTTATAAATGGTGTTACTTTATCGAGAAGTACCAACTGTTACCGAAAACTGCTATTTTGATGATAGTCGACTGAGTTTATTGACGATATGAAGGTAAAAGTAGTGATTTCTGATCGAAAACCGGACAATGCACCGCGTGTGGCGCGCGCCAATGAGTCAAACGTAATTTTGGAATCTGATCTAAAACAGACAAAATAACAAATTTGGGTTGAATATGTCATATAACTACTGTGCATGTAAATGGAACGTGCAGTTTCTGTTTCTGCACATGCAAAATGATGTTACTCGATTTTAATTGGAAACTAGTAATTAGGATATTTTAGGCGATTGGGAAAGAATATGCTAGCTGAGTGAATTTATTGTATTGTAAACAGCACATATGGTGAGTTGGAGCGTATTAAAGCTAAATATTTTTTGATGAAACACAATGGATGCACCTTTAATTACTTACGACTATAATCCAATCTTAACTTTATGATGGATGATCGGCAATGTTCATTTTTACTATATATATTTAGTTAGATGTTTTAATAAATACAGTAATCTGGAAAGTATGATCTTTAAGGGTGTAGGTTCATTCGTAGATGAAATAGATTCGTAGATGGGATTTTTTACGGTTTCGTAGAGACAGGTTCGTAGAGAGTAAAAACAGGTTCGTAGAGAATAAAAAAAATAGTTAATAAATAGTAATTAAAGTTCATTTGAGATAAATAAAGAAAACAGGTAAGTATGATTATATTGCAGGATTATAATTGCCGAGGATAAATGGATGCGGAGAAGATGAAACGGGAAGTCGCCGACAGAGAAATGTGCAATCAAATCATCACACCAATGGAACTAGTCCGACACGAATCAACCATGAATACACGATTACTTGTTGATTTAATTAACACGGCCAATTGTAAATACCTCGTTAGTAGCTAATTAATGTAAACAATAACCGGATTAATTGATAATTGCTTGTGTAAACATTGGTCGCAACTACCCACATGTTGATTTCTCCAATACAATAAACAAAACATGACAAACTATGTCTTTAAATGTACTTTTTACAAGTCTCTACGAAACTAGTATATACGAACCTGTTACCTCTACGAATAATCGGTCTCCACGAACCGGTTTCCTCTACGAAACCACTGGCACCCCTTTATTCATTTTAACAATGATTTGACGATTAACCAATCAAGTCAATCAAGTTTATTTATTTTCTCAAAAACCACCCACGGTGGTACAAGAGAATACAAGTATACATATATTACATAAACAGACAAGAATGGTGTTATACAATGTAAAGGTCACGTCAGCTTATTATAGACAATACATACATATTTCGATAGCTTTTTAATTTCGGACAGTTTTCTAGCGCAGATAAGACTTTTATATTTGTGTAAACTTGGCCATTTAAAATAAGCTTCATTAATATAAGACGTCGTTCAGTATCAAAGGCTTTACATTTAAATATATAATGCATTTCATCTGCAATTGCTGGGGAATCGCACAGAGGGCATGTTCTATCCTCGCGGGATAAACCACGCCATCTGCCGGTTTCTACTGGGAAATTATGATTACTTGTTCTTAGTTTGAGAATCGGGATATGTAATGGTTTTGAGAGAAGCAGAAAATGTTCGAAACAAGGGGTATCTTTAATAAAAGTGTAATACATTCCTTTAGAGCTGTTGAGAACAGAACTTCGCCAGGATTGATAGAAATGATCTCTCAATATCATTTCTACTTGTGATGCGACCCATTTTGGGGGATAATTATATGGATTTCTAAATACATCACTCAGTCCGCATCTATTCAGAATATGCTCCACATTTTTAAGCCAAACATGTTCTTTACCTTTAATGATTCTATCATGCATCAAATATTCTAGGATTGTTTTAGATATTTTACTTTTTTCAGTGATAAGTGCGTTATGCCAGAACATAATTGTTCTCTTTGCTATTTTAATGCTCAATGGTTCTCTACCAAGTTCACCATATACAAAGAAATTAGCGGTAGAATTTCTTAAGTTTGTTGACAGTTTGAGAAATTTAAGATGGGAGTCTTTCAAGGATTTCAGTATTTTCGTAACCCCATAATTCACAACCATATAACAAAATAGGTAAAATCATGACATCAAAAGCTTTAAAAAGAGTATCTAAGGGTAAATGGTTATTCTTTGCTCTACGCAGAAGACAGAACATAGCTTTGGAAGCATTATGCGACAGCTGTTTAATGGCAGAGACAAATTTTCTGTTTCGGTGTACTGATATACCAAGATAAGTGTAAGAGTCTTGGAACGAAATTTCTTGATCACCTAATAGAAAACATGTTTTATAATTTTTGATAGGTAATCCTCCGAATACAACAACCTTGGTTTTTGAAATATTAACTTCCAGCTTCCAACGCTTACAGTATTCGTTAAATACATCTAACGAGTGCTGCATAGAGACGGGGTCATCACCAAATAGAACAGTGTCATCTGCATAGAGCAAAACTAGAACCTGTAGCATGTAAGACATTTCATCATATATACACTCAATTTGAGCTGCCTTGGAACCTGCTTTAGAGAGCTGAATCTCCAGATGCCGCTGAAGATGAGAAGATTTCGTAGGAGAATTTCGATTGAATTATATTGGACGATTGGCAGTATTTGCTTTGTGTTGTTTGTTTTAATAAATAAAGTAACCTGGTAAGTATGCTTAATCAGCAACGATTTGAAGATTAGTAGACGATGAAGATGAAAAAGGTGAGTCGACGACAAAGCAATTGACAACCAAAACATTTCACTGTCATCCTGGATCAACCATGCATGGGTTTTGCGAGAGTTGCAACGAATTGCAGCACATACTTGTTTGACTTTGCTTCTGTTCACGCTCATGTCCCGCCAACCGACAGATAATTAATAATTAATTAACACCTAGCCTATCAATCAGTGTTGTTTTCAGATTAGTGTCTAATTAGTGTCACCGCTGATTGCTTATGTAGGCCCATACGTATTTATTCATATTGTTCTTTGGATTTATCTTCTTTACCCTTTTAATAATATTTTATTTTATCACACCATCGATGACTCTGGGATGACTTCACCGTATTGTGTATTGAAATGAAATTCATACACATAGTGTTAATATTTCTTTAAGTGCTTTAAAAATAAAATAAAAATAAAAAAGCAACGCATTTATAAATGCTCTTTTCAACTCATATAAAAAGAACCAACACGAAACAAAACGGTCAAGTGAATTATCTTCTTATATTTATACAAAAAACCTTATAAAACAAAGACAAAACAAAGTGAAAATGAAATAGACGCCACAAATTTATAAATAAGAATGCTTTATTCATAACACATTGCATTGCTCGTTTCGTAGCATTGTAGTGACTGCAACACAGAAAATAATGCATGGTACTATAATATAAACTTAATAAACAATATTCCCATTTTATCGAAATGAAATGACAAAATCGTAAGTAATTAGTTAATCAACTCATTTTAATAATCCTCCTACGAATTACTAGTCATAAATTGATAACAAACTCTACTATAAATTAAACAATATTTGGTGTCGCCGTTTAGTCCAACACATTTCTGTCGACGTTCCGTCCAATTTGTCGCCGTTTCCACTAAACTTTTGTCGCCGTTTTGCCGTGTCGCCGTTTCGTCCGTATCCCTTAAAAACAACGTTTTCATTTTGTTTTTTAGAAATGCGATTTAAAATTTTGAAAACTGCTATTTTATGTATAAATAATTCCCTTTTCGTTTGAATAATCGTTTAAAACACCCAAGTTACGTTTTTCATGGTCCTGGTTGTTGACTGGATCCTGGTTCGTATGTTATTTGTCAAGGGAAGACGGAGTTTGTTTTTGTCTGTCTTGCAGCATTGATTCCTGATGTCAGAACATTCTTGCAACAGCCACTTTTTGTTGTTATTGATAGATTTCACTAATTATCCACCATTCATATATTGATTCTCTTGATTCTACAGGTATTATGGCAGCTTGTGGGATCTCTTTTGGACAACATGTGGTTGCTTGGACAGCAGTGACAGTACTTCCAATAAACTCAGCATTAAATCCTATTCTGTATACTTTGCCGAGCATCATACAGGCATGGGTAAGAGAAACCGTCCTCACTAATCATAACTCGAACCAGTCTCTATCACTGGCAAATCTGAACATTGCTGAAAGGATATGCAGCGAGGGTTGAAGTGGACGCATCAAATACCTTCGATCCAAATATGTGTTGACTGGTTTTAATTGATATCATAATCAGAACCTCGGATACAATATAGCCGCTTGAAAATGATTTGGTCATAAAGGTTTTAAAGGACTACTGTCATGCTCCATAATCACTTCATTAAATTAATTAAAATGTATTCAAATTTGACTATTTCTCGACTTCCTTTATTGAAATTGCCCGATAAATGGTTTAAATACAAGTTTTAATAGCCACCAAATTATAGCCTTTGGACAAATTAAATAGGTTGCTTTGGTCATTAAAGCGTTTCTGCCGTGTATCAAGTTAAAACCGACTTTCCGTAATCCTGTTCATCATATTTCAACGTGATTAAGCAACATTTCAACTGGTGATACAACATACAAATCTTCTTCTAAATGACACAAATCTTTGATAAATTGATAGGTTGATTATACAACACGCCATTCCCTTTTGTTAAGAAAACATGACCGATTAATTGAAGCATTTACAGGGGTTTCGTTGCACGTTTCGAAGAAGTGTATTTATATTTAAGTAAATCAAGTAATTATTTATGTTTTTAAAATTTTACTTTTACATATCATGAAGATTATCATTTACTTTGTACAACCATGAAATGTGTAAGTTTACAGTGATAGACTACAGAGAGTCGTCAGACAGCTAAAATGTTTACTGTTATTGCCCGTGGGCACACGCTTGTGACAATCAAAATATTGTAAATATATTATAATAAAAAATACAGTTCAAATTACGTCCAGAAATGAAAAATACATCAACTGTACGCATTGCATGTGTAAGTTACAGTTCAAGGTCACCTGACAGTGATTAATTTATCCTCATAAAGCCGTGCTATCTTATGTTTCGTAATGTTATTTGCCAATTAGGCCAATGATTCACCAACGGGGCCGACAATTGTCTTAGTATTGTTGTGAAATTAACAATAATTTGTCTGCAAATCCTGGTCTGGGCACTTGACTATGTGAACAAAGGATTAGATGTCATGGTACACAGTAATTGTAAAATAAACACGTTTTAGCTGGAGCAGTAAACATCATTTTATTGAGAAATCGACTACAGTAATGATGTATTCGACAAAAGAAATGTAATCAAATCTGACACTCAATCGTCAGGATCGTATTTTTGTATTTAAAGTATATTAACAACATATTAGAAAGGATTTACTTTAGATCTTTCGGAACGGAGATCCACAAAAACACAAGGTAAAGAGAATATAATTGTATATAATATAATGCTGACAAATACATTCCCAAATGGAATTTATAAATGTAATACACTAGTGTGTTACCAAAACTGCCACCAGATATGTAGTACATTAGCCCTGCAACTTCAGGTTAGCAATCATTGGGCTCAATATCTGTTTTAATGGGGGTATTGTCTAAATACACTAACGGACAAAAGAAAGTATATCACTCAGTTGTATTTATCATATATGTATAATTGTCAAATTAACGTATTAGTTTGTAGTCCAAAACATCAGTCAACAGTCAAAGAATACCTCTACGCGTTATTTTCAATAACACAACTGTCCATTGACACATAACAAATACTGTGTAAAAAATCAATAAATGTACCTCGTCCTGCACAGATTTACAACATCTTGAACGTGGTAGGGGTTCTGTTGGTGTAAATATAGATTATTAACCAAAGTATGTTTCCGTATCATTAATGTCATATTTTTGGAAATAAAATGTATTATGTGAGAAAAAAGATAAGCACCTCTTGATATTTTCATATAGCTGAATGTCAGAAACAAGTAAGCTCTGCTATGACCCTAAATTAGTCTGAGATTTCTTTTTCAGATAGAACCGCCATCTGGCACGACAGAAACGCAACAATATGTAGCTGTTATCATTATTTAATAGCGATGACGTCATGTTTACACAAATACTGTTTTTACCATGAATCAATGTCCACAAAAGTGAGGAGCTGCAAGTAAAACAAAACACATTCGCATTGGTATTGTCACTTCTAAATGTTCTTTGTAGACCCTAGTATACATGTTCAATAAGAATGATCACTATCTAGTAGGACTGCCACGTACCCGTATGACATACTGCACCCTACGTCTCATGCCTTCAGTCAGACGTCGGATCTGTTCTTGTGTCAATAACATCCACTCAGCCTGCAGAGCTGCCTCCAACTCATGTAAATTCTGTACTGGAGGGTTCCGAGCCTGAAGTCACCGCCCTAGAATATCCCACACATGCTCCAGAAGGGTCAGATCTTGGCTTACTGCTGGCCAGCGTAATGTTGTCACTGCGTTGGCTCGCATGTAATCGACAACGGCACGTGATCGGTGAGGCCGGGCATTGTCGTCCATGTACTTTGGTCATGTAGCAAGTGCATGGTTATTGAAATGAGGAACAACGACCGACTGTAGCACGTCCCGGATGTATTGAGCTCCTGTTAAGTTGCCCCTGATGGTGACCAAATCCAGCTTGCAGTCATGAAACAGGCATCCCAATACCATAACAGAGCCACCTCCATACGGAACAGTTGGCTGGATCTTCCTGGGGGTATAAGCTGTATTCTTCTGTCTCCAAACACATGCACGCCCGTCAGTAACATGGAGCAAGAATCGAATCTCGTCGGATGAATGGATTTTCCGCCAGGTCCTCAAATTCCAGTGTTGTCTGCCCAAAGACCATGCCAAACGTCACGTTTATGATGGTCTCTCAACAAGGGACGTTTAATAACCGTTCTTGCCTTTAGTTCTGCCGATTTGAGGCGAATTTTGATACCATGTTTATAAGAATGCTTTATTGCATCGATAACATCTTCCATTATATGATCAATTTCTTTTTTAGATAATGATATTTTAATTTGAAGATAAAACAGTCACCAATTAAGTCATTCAAACTACTGCCGAAAGGTGTTATTGTATCGTGTAATAATCAAATGCATCTAATTTCCATAAAATATTGAATTCATTGAAAACATGTGTGTTATACTTTCCTTTGCCCTCAGTATACAATAGAACAAAATATGGACATATCTGTCAAAATGAAAACCTTTGACTTAACAAAATAATTTTACATGGCAATCTCTGAGAATCACCAGATACATTAAATAAACATTCTCTGGATAAAAACTTCTTTGTTGTGAAATTACACGGTATGTCAGACTATATGCTTAGTCGTTGTTATTTGCATACCACAAGTAAGCTTAAACTGGAAAAATCAGATATGTGCAAGTGAATTCATTCTCGGTATTCATACTTGGCTTTCAGGTCTGATTATACCATGGGACATATTTCCAAACATCAAGACCTACGTTGGCAAACCAACAAGTGACATGGTGACGCTTGACTTCGCTTTGCAGTCACGTGACCTTTCAAACAAGATGAAATGCAATCTGATTGGTCTGCTTATCGCCTATGTATATGATCTGGCAAATCAAAACAGGATTTTTGAACCCATCACAGACAAGAGAGTTTTCATCAGCCATTGCAATGACGTGAGTTAATGGGAAATTTTGAACAATTCTTCCACTTTTCGGACAAAATGTTCATAAGGAAGCACTGTCTATGATACACACTTAAGTATCTAAACCTGCCGATAAGAACAATTTCTTTACATTTGTTTACATTTGGTTAAATGTAAGTGCACCTGTTCCACGAATCTACATCGATTCACATCGAGTCTTTCCTTTTGTAAAATCAGCATCGTATCACATTTTTAGCGAGAGTAAGATTTAGATACATGTTTTAGTAAGTTCCATAAACGTAATTTAGCACTTTTTTAACTGACTATAATTCTTGAATTGTTTAAAGTTTTTATTTCCATTTACATGTTTTACTCAGGCTGAAATAGTCAGTTAACTGACTTGTTCTTCATCGACGACCAGCATCAGTGATGTCACCATTTGTGATTTTATTAATTCAAAGACAACAAAAATTATGTATAAAAACGACATTTTTTCATTATGACAAAATGTGATACTGAATTACTGACAGGGAGGAAACAGCATTGTTAACCATAGGGGAAACTTAAGGTCACAGACTCCGGTATTTATACCAGTTTGACATACATGTTTCAAACCAGATTTAAGAGGTCATTGACTAGGTTTTCAAGGTAGCGAGCTGTCAATTGCATAGTCACAATAACAACGCTTATGCAACTTTACCTGTAATTTTCTCTCAATTATGCCAGAATCTCAGTGATTCAAATGTATATATATATTCATTTACTATCCTAGCAAAAGACCTAGTTTGGGGGAACAGTTATTTTAATAACTGTAGGAGCTGTACAACTGAATCAAATTATAAATAAGTGTATTAACACCAACATCTATTTCATTTCCAATTCCATGAGTACTCAAAAAAATGTTTGTTGGTTTGTTTACAGTGTGAGAGTTGACGACAATGCTTTGCGCTTGAAAATGATACACTCGATCAACATTTAGACTTGAAAACAGTTATACCAACGAGTATGATATTTTGCTTATTATGTGGAACACATCTGTTGGAAATTAAGTGTATATATTTTAATGAGATAGATTGTTTTTATTGTCCCGGTATTTGCATTAACATACTCAGTGACTCTTCAGTGAACAACACATTATGATTTCTTTTTCTAAAATATGAAATCCGATGTTTTATTTTAATTAATATAATGAGCTATAACTAATGAGGGGTCAAATGGTGATACAAACATTTGGTACACGCCATATTTATATCTGTTTCAAGATGGGCACATTTACACGAATGGATAAATTTCCACGTGTGTACAAGCATATTTACAACCGATGTAAATCAGTCATAAGCAGGAACAGCAAATGTCCATACATGTGTAAATTTACACACATGTTCATCTATATTTACTTCCTATGTAAATTGTAAATTATAACTAAATTTCCAAACATGTGGAAATTCACATGAATTAGCATGTAATTCACTACTACTGTGTGTATTGAGGCAATGCAAATTTACGACTTATGACACAGACTGTAATTCAAATAATATGTTATATCCTTCCAGTCTATTGAAGCCGTGTGTCTGTGTCTGGAGCCGGATCCTTCTCGTGACGGTTTGACTGAAGACATCTTCTATATGACTCGTCTCACTTTGAGATGCACAGAGGATACCTCCCAGGATGAACATCTGTGACGTAGTAACCATACCCTTTGACTGATGATGCTTATATTTATCTTACACAAAGCAATTTGAATTTAGGTATATTTCAGATATTTCTTTGTGGGTTAAATTCTGAAAGACGATGACCCTAATTGTTCCCTCGGATTTGACGTTAATATTTGTTCCAGATTTAGGACAACTTCACCGGCAGGGCATGCTTCAGTCTCTGTTTCGTCAGCTTTACAATTTCTGTACCAGAGCTTTCTTACTTCACAACCAAGTCCAAATGCAGCATGTTGCTACGCTTGTACGTAAAATCTGACGAAATGCAGCAAGATGTGAATTTGCTAGTGACAACTTCGCAAGATATTGCTTGCTCTATCATTGATGCCAAGTTTGATGTTTGCTCAACGCATGACCATGTATCATTGTCTGTTAATGTTCTTATCATATTGGAAGTTGGCTTTTGATTAGTTATTACAAGCATGCGCACATTCTTGAGTGAAGATTTATGAGATTACCTCGATTCGTTTAACTGGCTAGTGGATATTCCGCAGTTTAGATATAAGGTTTGAAAGAATAATACGTTATCAGCATGGCAATCCTCAGAATGGCTAACTATTCCAGAACTCCATCGTCGCAATTAATGGGCTTCTGTATGTTGCAAATGGAAACTGTTTAGTTTATGGTCAATTCCGAATGTGAAGATAATGTTAACGGATTGAAATCAATGATTTCCTCAGAATAATTCACAAATTTATGAATTTTGTTCGGTGTAGTTACAATAAATTGTTAAAACACATTTGCTATGTTCATGTATATTATATGCCATGCCACAAAGTTCAGTATCGTTGTAAATCCATCAATTTGTTAATTTTTCATATTACCAAAAGATCAAGATACGGTATGCAGATTAGCTAAATATAACGACCACATATAAAGAATGCTAAAAGTACATGAAGAGCTATCAAATGACAATTGAATGTGTTGCGTCATGCATTTTACATAATGATAAAATTTAAGATTTGTCCTTGTTTAATTGGAGTAAGACAATGTGAAAATATGTCACCATTTCTGTATAATTACGAAATGATTGTGTTACAGTTATTTCAAGGATTGGTCGAGAGCTCTCATTCACAGCACTTTATAAACAGTAGCCTTTTTCGTTTCGCCGCGTGATATGCTAATGTAGTTTCTCCTAAAATGCGGAATCCATAAAAAACGAAGCCTGGTTGTATGCATGCGAATGTAGGGGGAAAAAAAGGAAATTTAGTCTTCTGCCGTTTTAGATCAATGATTCCTCAACTTTAACATTTGTATTGTTGCTTGTAACGAGCTGTTGCTACCCGGAATAATTGACAAATAAACTTAATTGGTGACAATTTTATTTTTAATTAAAATATATTTTTTTTAAAAAGTAGACAGGGGTAACAAATAAAATTACACCAACATGACTCCTAACATGTTAAAAATGTTGTAAAAGTGTGTGTGACGAGGCACATTTATTGATTTTCACATAGAGTATGTATTATATGTCGATAAACAGTTGTGTTGTATCAAAATTAATTTTGGGCAATTTTGAAATTCAAAATATTAATTTAATTTGTTTTTAAAACACGTAGAAGTATTCTTTGACTGATTTAGCAATTTGTTTTACTTATTTCCTAAACTATTCAGATTTTGAATACGATGTCGAAAACTTGATAAAACAATTGACATGGAAAATTTTGCTCGTCAGTTTATATTTGATTTGTGTAAATAATTTTAAAATAACTTGATTTTGCAATAATTATAATGATTGTTTGACGTGCATCCAAGTATAACAACAATTCATTTTGTATAAAATCGCTGCGCTGTTATACACCGATGGAGGCACAAAACATGTAAAACAATTCTTAATTGCTTATTTAAACGACTTAAAGCTTTTTTGAAAGAACATAATGTAAATGGGCTTTATAACTACTGTAAATATTTTGGTTGAGAGGATTTCAATGTACATATGGATTTGCTTATTATGTTCTCTGCAGACTATATTATTGTATTTGCCGAAATCACTGGAGATGTACAACAATGTTTATATAGTTTTGAATCTTTTTAAAACTATGGAAACTAAATATTGATAGAAGTAAAATAAAATTGCCCTTATCTTCAAGGAATATGTCCGCAAACCATCGAAGGTAGTTAAGGAATAATGTTATTAGGGTATACCATTTTGTGGTAACGAACAGTTTTTTTAAAACTATTGAAAGATAACCAAATAATGTCTTAATAATTTTTAGACTTATTCGCCATTTGCACATCTCCATAGATTGCCAACTGTTTAATCGGTTCGTTCAAGCAATTTTGTTATTTGAAATTGTGAACATTTTAGAACGTGGTTATCTTTGCTTGTGTAAATATATTTTAAATGTTGAACAATCTACTCCATATTTTATTATTTATGGCGAATCGGGAAGGTTTCTACTATCTATAAGGTATATTATTTCCTATTGAGTTAGACCATTGCAACCTTGTCGTTAGTTATCTCAGATGATGTACATGTCTTCTGTACAGTTTTTGTACAATTTGACAATTAATGTTAACAGTTCTAAGATTGCTCTTATAAATAATGTTGAAGCTAGTTTGGATGAAACTGGGATGTATTACGTATGGGCCTCTCAGTATTTAAATAATGTAATTTGGTTTAAGCATGATATATAAATGATTTAAACAAATGTTATTCATGAAATATAGGTTAAATGAATATGGATTGGCACAACAAGCCATTGGCTTAAGTGTCGCTTCACAAAATAAGACACAAAATTAGTGAATTAGAGACTGAACCGCAAAAAAACTTCACCTTATTTTCAACAGAGTAAAACACAAAAAAGAATGTCGGAGAAAGTTGATTGTGAATGTTTTAGATAGGCCCATGTTGTGTAAAGACCTTTTGAAATGCTATTATCAACCTCTTATGATCAAGTTATCACAATATGGAAATACAACCTGTGTCTTTTTAAATAATATATATGCATTTCGTATTTATTCATACCTGTATGTTCTATATATCACCTTTGTGCTTTTTGAAAATAAAATATGTTCTCCTCTTACTTTGTTGTTTTTTTTATTTAAAGGAATAGAAGATCACGTTTTGCTTATCACAATGATATTAAGCTTATTAGCCCTTTATATATTTGTAAAGCTTCCTATGATAGGTAAAATCTAAATACAATTGCAGTTACGTGTGCTTGAAAATCATATGAAGATAAATGATAATTATGATGAGTCGTGAATGATGCTACGATTGACGATGTTGATCAAACGGCATGTAGTTCTACAATGCTACTGCTTGTAAGAACGTTTTGGAGCCAGCTGTTTTACTCTTAAGGGATAGCGAGTAGTGGATATTGTGGTGAGGACAAAGTTCCTCCATGAGTGAGTGAGTAAGGATTTATCGCCGCTTTCAAAATTATTTCACTTATAAAGCGGCTGCTAGTATTATGGCAGGGAGAAAACCCGCAACGCCATGTGGCTATGCATTGAGATGAAACCTGAGCATCGGCTTGAACTAGCGAACCATGGGTGGTTCTACGCTGAAAGTAGCCCAGCTAGCACAACTACATCGTGCCGACGTCGGCTAAGGATCGGCGCCGTCGGCACTTGTTCTACATCGGCTAACTGCATCGGGCCGACGTTGGCCCAACATTGGCATCATCGGCACTATTTAAATGGGCTCACTGCATCGGGCCGACGTCGGGCTGATGAGTGAAATGACATTCTGTGGGGGAAACATTTTCACAAACTTATGATAGTTTTTAGATTTTTCAAACTTATTGTAGTAGGCCTTCACCAAGCTGTGTCTTGTCTCTAAAATAACCCTCTTTCACACTCAATTAGGTAGACACTTTCTCCTTCACTTCCTCAAACGAAAATCTACGATCCAAGAAGAAGCATTGCATAAATGTACGCGCCAAAATATCTCTGACGTCATATTCAACGATGACGTCATTATCATCGCCATGTTTGATGTCGCTGAAGGTTGATTCGCAAGGCTACGTACATAATCATTGTCTGTTTGAGGTAAGTCACAAAATTAGTAAAAACGTTTTTTAATTACTCAGTATCATATCTTAACTAAAACATATCGCATTGCTTACTCATTGAGTTATATTCTACATGCATGACACAAAGGAAAGCGGCACAGGCGAGTATTTTATTGTCTGCTGTATTTAACTATTTATCTTCTGTGACGTCGCCCGTTGGTGAAATGCCATAGTTAGTTCCATCCATTGTATAAGGATCATGGATGTGTAGTTGTAGTAGACAATGTAGTATGATTTACTTTAGTTTTGGCGAAATCCTCTCACAATATACGATAAACCACTGTCAACTCCTTTCCGCGATTGTCAGTGCTAGATGACGTTGTCTCCCTACGTGTGTTGCGCGGAGTTCGAAAACTATTTGATCAGCTGTTTACAGTTCACTGAGTACAAGTTATTGACTTTCATTGTTTGTTTTGATTGTTGCAAGTGTCATATTGGTTGCTTCGCGCAAATTCAACTAATTAAACAGTTTGTGTAAATAGTCTGTATTATTTCATCAAATTAGATTATTATTGATCTACATTCTGATTCATTGAACATAAGTATTCGTCACTTGACGTAATTTCCATAGACTTGCATGTTATTTAGTGTAGCCTAAATAATTGTCATGGATTTGATTTTCTATCATTTTTTTTTTAAATTGTCTACACTTTTGAAGAATCATCTTGGTTACACTCTCATAATTCAAACTTAATTTCCATTGGTTATCGAAGGAATGAGAGCAATTTGATTAACATATATACATAATAGTAATAAAGTTTAACATGGCCTTCAATGGGAAACGTTTTTATTTTGTGTACATAATTAGCTATATCTAATGCCATTTATTAAATATTAGTCCGGAAAATTAACGGAAAGTATGTCATGTAAGCTGAGATGATTTAAATTCAACCTGAACATTTTTACAACGATCCATTCAAAACTCATCTCAAGAAAAGTATTTAAGCTACACTAAATTAACATGCAAGTCTATGGAAATAACGTCAAGTGACGGATACTTATGTCCACTGACTCTTAATAGTTAACACCGCAATATTTTCATTATTTTGCCTCACTAAAATTAATCGGTTTCATGTCAACAATTTGTTAAATTTTTACTGAACATTCCATTACATAACCAATGCAGTTGGTATATGTTTGCCTTCTTACATAAATAAATCAAATTTAGTGTTATAATCAAAATGAATCACAAGTATATTTCTGATACATTTTGTCCAAAGGTGCAGAAACTTGCTGTAATAGGCGGGACAACCACACAGGAAGGAGAACATTGGGCCACATTGTGGAACAAAACTGGCGCTTCAGCTTAATTGGATGGGGAAGGGGGAGAAGAGGGCATTTTCTGCCCTAAACCTGAAGTTACTCTCCAGTGAGTAAAATTAATGTGCATATATAAATGATATAATTGTCATTCATTCGTTTTAGATCGATATTTAAAAGTAACAAGTTTAGATTACAAATAATTTCAGCATAATATGATTTGGATGTGATGTGTAAGAAATATATTTCATTCTTACCTACGGAGCAGACATATCCGGGTTCATATTTTTCATATGATGCCTCTAGGGCATCATATGAAAGTGTATTATAATAACTAGTAAAATAATGTATCTATATCCATGTTATTCGACCATAGACAGTATGTACAACATCATGAATGCCAAGGGATAGTGTTTTGAAATACGCCAAACTAGTAAATTAATCTCAAATGTGTAGACTTTGATTAGATGTTTTCTACTGCTGTCAATTTAGCCTGTAAAGGAAGCACTCAGTATTTGTTCATGAAAAATTCACGAAAATTAATTCATGAACTGTTCAATTAGTTCATGAAGTAAAATTCTCACTTATGCTCATAAACAAATCATGAAATCTTCATGACGACACTTCTTGATGAATTTATGATTTTTTCATGAAGAATTCATCAAAATTGCTAAGGGCTGAGGGCACACTTTTGCTCACTATATGCGGTCCCTACCATTAGATCGTCATGTAGTCTTGGTCAGAACATCATATTATTGTAAATTTGTCTCCTTACAAATAGATTGATGAATATTTTTCTTTATTTCAGAGGCTGTACGGAACACATGAATACAAGGCACACTTCTGAAAAAGACATAGAACATACCATTAAGGAATGGCTCCGTGGTGCAGCGGACAGGAATTTGGCAAGGCGGGCACGCTTTGAGAGACAAAGAGCTCACAAAGTGGAGGAAACAATGAACTTTTAAGATCCAAATGTCACTCCTAATGCATCTACTTTGTCATTTACTGATTAAAATGTTAAAAACAAAACCATTTGTTATTTTGTAATTATAGTTAGCATGAAATGGACTGGGAGATTATTGTCCAAGAAAATTGTTTTATTTTAGGTTTTAATTTTGAAATTACACACCTAGGAATTTTTAATGTTATAGTGTAGCATCTGTACAGGCAAAAGTCAATATTTTGAATTTAACATTTAAGTATATATATTCCCACACGAAAGTTGTTTTCTTAATTAAATTCATCATTTCTTGTAGAAGTGATAATTTTTTCAACTATAATTATTTAAAGGCTGAATTTTGAAAATACTTAACAAAAGTATGTGAATATGATCTCAAGAGGTGGTACTACGCTGATGATTAAATTAATCATAATGAAGTGTGTTCATGGGAAATACTACTTTTTACCAAAAAGAAAATTAATAATTCAAGTACGGGCCGATGTAGGGCCAATGCTGGCCCGATAATTTTAGGCCGACGTCGGACCGATGTAAAACCGATGAGCACAACTTCATCGGCCGATGGAGTTAGCTGACGTCGGGCCGATAATGTTAACAGCGTCAGGCCGATGTCGGGCCGATGTAGTTGTGCTACATGGGAGCATTGGACCCAAAGCTTACTACGTGTAGAACAGTTCTCTACTGCAGACAAAGTTGCCGTGCCCCTGGCAGGATTCGAACCCCAGACCTCTTGATCCACAGCGGAATGCGCTAACCACTGCGCTATCCCGCCCCTCCGTGAGAGAAGTGTACCAATAAATGTTGAAGGATTGAAGCTCGTATTGTTAGCCTCTTGCACAAACCCGCGCACGAATAAAAAGTCAGTTTAGATTGATCAGAATAGGAGCTATGCGACAGCAAGGACTGGTGAGTTGATTAGATAATAATCCTCGATAATCTCATACATTCCCATAACTATCGACTCGTACCCTTTATTCATCTACGTTTTCCCTTGATGATTTAGGTACTACATTGCTTGGCTATGCCTCTTCACAGTACTCCTGAATAATTGAAAGTGAGCCTTTTGGTTGATACCATAACTTTTCAGTGTAGAAAGCAGATACATTAGATGTAGGATAGTTAATAAAACTACCAGCCTAGTTATACATGAATCCATGGTATGCCTGTACATGTGCATAGAGTTTTATTTTGGGCTGATATCACTGACCGATCAATCTTAGCCAATGATAAAAGAGACTTACGATTGATCTTCTGGTTAAGATCGGTTAGTGGAATGGCCTCCTGAATGTTTCAGTATGAGTATACACTCAGGGACAAAAGAAATTATACCAACAAAAATGCAAGATGTTTGAATCCACGAGTAGATCCAACTGACACATGGCTGCACCCTGTCTCCAGAAGCTATCTTAAACTAAATTTGTTAATTTGTAATTGGGCAATAATTCATGAATAATTACTTTGAATGTTTCTATTAAAGCGTTCTTATTCAAATCCATATCAAGACTAGAACATTAACAAAGTAATTACTCTTCTTTCCAAACGCTCTAAAAACGTTCATGACACGATAAAAGCGTTCTTCCGTGATGAGAGCAGTGTTTGCCCCTTGACGCATGTTCAGACTTGACAGGAACAGTGAATGAAAATGAGAATCCCTTGTATTTGTCTATTGTATTGCATTCAAAAGCTTATTTATTTCAGATCATCATTGTCCAAAGATGCTTAAGTTAGTTTTGTGGTTCTGTGTCGACTCATATGAGCGCATGCGCAGGGTCCCGTTATGGAGGGAGAATAACACCACATATTTCACAATCTCATTAAAATCATATCTTTTATTCTTTCAAAAGAGGAGACCTATTTGGGTGTTCACTCATCCAAGATCTAGCGGAATCCAGTGGAGCTCCGTTTTCGCCGGAAGTTGTTAATTTCCCGTTGAAAATGCATGCTTTCAAATTTCTGAAAGCGGACACGGGGCTCCACAGGATCCTGAGAGATCTTGGATGAGTGCCAACCTTACTTTATAAAGCTTAACCTTGGGAAAGAATCACGGATATGATTTGAATGAGATTTCACAACGTATGTCTCTGTATGAGGCAGGGAATCGACCATTAAAACATTCAGGGTATCCAGCCGTGAAGCGAGTCACCCATATGACGAGTCACTCTCATTTTGCTGAACTACACTTCCAGTGGTCAACTGAGCCTCCCAGGATCACATGCCACCACTGCCAGATGTTCCAATCATTGATTCTACGAT
Source organism: Gibbula magus (assembly GCA_936450465.1). NCBI lineage: Eukaryota > Metazoa > Mollusca > Gastropoda > Trochida > Trochidae > Gibbula > Gibbula magus. Next base: position 17,012,607 of record OW388301.1, on the reverse strand, counting down.
AAAGTGCAGAGTTTGATACATCCAGTGACGTGACAACAGTATTGCAACAATTGCTGTTTTTCCATAGGATCCCATGTTAATTCAGTCTAGCATAAACAATTTTAATTGTTTCAATTTTAAAAATATTTTACTGAAATTTGACATGAACTCAGAAAATCTACTCTGCAACACGTACTGATTTTGGATACAACGTTATTATACAAAATAGTTAAAAGATTACCGAGCTATGTCCATTTTTCTGTCCTTTAGGCCTGCTTACATTATGGTGGCACTGGGGAAGTGACATTACAGTAAAAACGCCTAGTCATTACTTTGCCGTTTTCCGAAACAATTCTCAAATTTATTGAATTTGAACATTATGAACATAATCTCAAGATGTTAGATAACAAACATGCTAAGTTTGAAAACTGTTTGTTCACTGTCAAAATTATGAAAAGTATTTATGCTACACTAAAATAACATGCGATCCTATGGAAAAACGGAGATTGTTGCAATATTTTTGGCACGTAGCTGTACCTGAAGAGTGGACTGCTGGCGTGTTTCGATTAGGAAGCGAAAACCACAGCAATAACAGGACACAACGTCAATGTCATTGAAGCTTACCCATCAATAGGTACGTGTATCGCTAAGATACAGTGTTAGAAAGACATGTATGCCTTTTACCCTATCATATTACCATGTAAATGGATATAACTCCTAGGTATACGGATGTATGGTTCATGAAAGTTCAGAAGGAAGTGGAATATTTAGGTTTACTATATAACATATATGACATGTCTTTTTCAAAAGGTGTTGACACTCCTTATATTGAGGGTTGTTAAGAACCGACTTGAACTGCTTTTAACATATGACAGTTAACTTTCCAATTTCCGTTACACATTTGTTTTCATTAGGGAGGTTATGATTGACCCCTCCTAACTAAACACAACCTAAAAGATGATGCCCAATTCTGTGTTGAAATAAACACTCAGAATTCGATATATACGACAACACAGGCATCATACATCTGCGAACGAGTTTATTTTTCTTGACTGGTTTCACGATTGTCTATCTACGCCTAAAGCATAATTTGTAATTGAACCATATTAAAATATTGCTGAAGACATACTCCACAACATCTTCACTCAGAAGAATCAGCAATGCTCACGCTTTGTGATCTCGTTCAGAGTCCTGAATGAAAATATTTTAAAAAGAAAATACCAAACGTTCAGAAATAGCAGGCACCACATGCGGTATATATGATGATGTGTGCCATTTTACTACATATCAAACTACAATTGTGCTTTTAAATTAATCATATGGCAAAACAGTATATTAAACCTGCCACGCGATATATGAAAAGAGTTTGTTAATATAATTAAACAGTTTATGTATTTTGATCAATGTTTGTTTGTTGCATAAGGATGTTTTTTTTTGCTATGTAACGATTTCAATAGTTATAGTATCAATACAAACAGTCTCTGCGTTCTTCATTCATTATGATTATTTATGTTTGCATGAAAATGACATTCGACAGTTCGATTGTTGTACTTATGTTTTATTTAAATCAAATCATGATGCTAAAACATTGAAATTCAGTTTAACAAATCATACGCATCTATGACATATCAGAATGTAGACGCACACTAATCATTCAAAATAAATCAATGTAAAGGGATAATAATACCTTGTTATAAAGGGAGGTTGAAACTATTTGGATATATGTTAATTATTATCCCCCGCCACGAAGTGGAAGGGGGATATAGGTTTGGGCTCCGTCCGTCCGCCCGTGCGTGTGTGCGTGCGTGCGTGCGTGTGTGCGTCCGTCCGTCCGCTATAAAGGGGACAGCTTTTCTCAGTAAAATCTAAATACAATTGCAGTTACGTGTGCTTGAAAATCATATGAAGATAAATGATAATTATGATGAGTCGTGAATGATGCTACGATTGACGATGTTGATCAAACGGCATGTAGTTCTACAATGCTACTGCTTGTAAGAACGTTTTGGAGCCAGCTGTTTTACTCTTAAGGGATAGCGAGTAGTGGATATTGTGGTGAGGACAAAGTTCCTCCATGAGTGAGTGAGTAAGGATTTATCGCCGCTTTCAAAATTATTTCACTTATAAAGCGGCTGCTAGTATTATGGCAGGGAGAAAACCCGCAACGCCATGTGGCTATGCATTGAGATGAAACCTGTGAGCATCGGCTGGAACTAGCGAACCATGGGTGGTTCTACGCTGAAAGTAGCCCAGCTAGCACAACTACATCGTGCCGACGTCGGCTAAGGATCGGCGCCGTCGGCACTTGTTCTACATCGGCTAACTGCATCCGGCCGACGTTGGCCCAACATTGGCATCATCAGCACTATTTAAATGGGCTCACTGCATCGGGCCGACGTCGGGCTGATGAGTGAAATGACATTCTGTGGGGGAAACATTTTCACAAACTTATGATAGTTTTTAGATTGTTCAAACTTATTGTAGTAGGCCTACACCAAGCTGTGTCTTGTCTCTAAAATAACCCTCTTTCACACTCAATTAGGTAGACACTTTCTCCTTCACTTCCTCAAACGAAAATCTACGATCCAAGAAGAAGCATTGCATAAATGTACGCGCCAAAATATCTCTGACGTCATATTCAACGATGACGTCATTATCATCGCCATGTTTGATGTCGCTGAAGGTTGATTCGCAAGGCTACGTACATAATCATTGTCTGTTTGAGGTAAGTCACAAAATTAGTAAAAACGTTTTTTAATTACTCAGTATCATATCTTAACTAAAACATATCGCATTGCTTACTCATTGAGTTATATTCTACATGCATGACACAAAGGAAAGCGGCACAGGCGAGTATTTTATTGTCTGCTGTATTTAACTATTTATCTTCTGTGACGTCGCCCGTTGGTGAAATGCCATAGTTAGTTCCATCCATTGTATAAGGATCATGGATGTGTAGTTGTAGTAGACAATGTAGTATGATTTACTTTAGTTTTGGCGAAATCCTCTCACAATATACGATAAACCACTGTCAACTCCTTTCCGCGATTGTCAGTGCTAGATGACGTTGTCTCCCTACGTGTGTTGCGCGGAGTTCGAAAACTATTTGATCAGCTGTTTACAGTTCACTGAGTACAAGTTATTGACTTTCATTGTTTGTTTTGATTGTTGCAAGTGTCATATTGGTTGCTTCGCGCAAATTCAACTAATTAAACAGTTTGTGTAAATAGTCTGTATTATTTCATCAAATTAGATTATTATTGATCTACATTCTGATTCATTGAACATAAGTATTCGTCACTTGACGTAATTTCCATAGACTTGCATGTTATTTAGTGTAGCCTAAATAATTGTCATGGATTTGATTTTCTATCATTTTTTTTTTAAATTGTCTACACTTTTGAAGAATCATCTTGGTTACACTCTCATAATTCAAACTTAATTTCCATTGGTTATCGAAGGAATGACAGCAATTTGATTAACATATATACATAATAGTAATAAAGTTTAACAAAGCCTTCAATGGGAAACGTTTTTATTTTGTGTACATAATTAGCTATATCTAATGCCATTTATTAAATATTAGTCCGGAAAATTAACGGAAAGTATGTCATGTAAGCTGAGATGATTTAAATTCAACCTGTACATTTTTACAACGATCCATTCAAAACTCATCTCAAGAAAAGTATTTAAGCTACACTAAATTAACATGCAAGTCTATGGAAATAACGTCAAGTGACGGATACTTATGTCCACTGACTCTTAATAGTTAACACCGCAATATTTTCATTATTTTGCCTCACTAAAATTAATCGGTTTCATGTCAACAATTTGTTAAATTTTTACTGAACATTCCATTACATAACCAATGCAGTTGGTATATGTTTGCCTTCTTACATAAATAAATCAAATTTAGTGTTATAATCAAAATGAATCACAAGTATATTTCTGATACATTTTGTCCAAAGGTGCAGAAACTTGCTGTAATAGGCGGGACAACCACACAGGAAGGAGAACATTGGGCCACATTGTGGAACAAAACTGGCGCTTCAGCTTAATTGGATGGGGAAGGGGGAGAAGAGGGCATTTTCTGCCCTAAACCTGAAGTTACTCTCCAGTGAGTAAAATTAATGTGCATATATAAATGATATAATTGTCATTCATTCGTTTTAGATCGATATTTAAAAGTAACAAGTTTAGATTACAAATAATTTCAGCATAATATGATTTGGATGTGATGTGTAAGAAATATATTTCATTATTACCTACGGAGCAGACATATCCGGGTTCATATTTTTCATATGATGCCTCTAGGGCATCATATGAAAGTGTATTATAATAACTAGTAAAATAATGTATCTATATCCATGTTATTCGACCATAGACAGTATGTACAACATCATGAATGCCAAGGGATAGTGTTTTGAAATACGCCAAACTAGTAAATTAATCTCAAATGTGTAGACTTTGATTAGATGTTTTCTACTGCTGTCAATTTAGCCTGTAAATGAAGCACTCAGTATTTGTTCATGAAAAATTCACGAAAATTAATTCATGAACTGTTCAATTAGTTCATGAAGTAAAATTCTCACTTATGCTCATAAACAAATCATGAAATCTTCATGACGACACTTCTTGATGAATTTATGATTTTTTCATGAAGAATTCATCAAAATTGCTAAGGGCTGAGGGCACACTTTTGCTCACTATATGCGGTCCCTACCATTAGATCGTCATGTAGTCTTGGTCAGAACATCATATTATTGTAAATTTGTCTCCTTACAAATAGATTGATGAATATTTTTCTTTATTTCAGAGGCTGTACGGAACACATGAATACAAGGCACACTTCTGAAAAAGACATAGAACATACCATTAAGGAATGGCTCCGTGGTGCAGCGGACAGGAATTTGGCAAGGCGGGCACGCTTTGAGAGACAAACAGCTCACAAAGTGGAGGAAACAATGAACTTTTAAGATCCAAATGTCACTCCTAATGCATTTACTTTGTCATTTACTGATTAAAATGTTAAAAACAAAACCATTTGTTATTTTGTAATTATAGTTAGCATGAAATGGACTGGGAGATTATTGTCCAAGAAAATTGTTTTATTTTAGGTTTTAATTTTGAAATTACACACCTAGGAATTTTTAATGTTATAGTGTAGCATCTGTACAGGCAAAAGTCAATATTTTGAATTTAACATTTAAGTATATATATTCCCACACGAAAGTTGTTTTCTTAATTAAATACATCATTTCTTGTAGAAGTGATAATTTTTTCAACTATAATTATTTAAAGGCTGAATTTTGAAAATACTTAACAAAAGTATGTGAATATGATCTCAAGAGGTGGTACTACGCTGATGATTAAATTAATCATAATGAAGTGTGTTCAAGGGAAATACTACTTTTTACCAAAAAGAAAATTAATAATTCAAATACGGGCTGATGTAGGGCCAATGCTGGCCCGATAATTTTAGGCCGACGTCGGACCGATGTAAAACCGATGAGCACAACTATATCGGCCGATGGAGTTAGCTGACGTCGGGCCGATAATGTTAACAGCGTCAGGCCGATGTCGGGCCGATGTAGTTGTGCTACATGGGAGCATTGCACCCAAAGCTTACTACGTGTAGAACAGTTCTCTACTGCAGACAAAGTTGCCGTGCCCCTGGCAGGATTCGAACCCCAGACCTCTTGATCCACAGCGGAACGCGCTAACCACTGCGCTATCCCGCCCCTCCGTGAGAGAAGTGTACCAGTAAATGTTGAAGGATTGAAGCTCGTATTGTTAGCCTCTTGCACAAACCCGCGCACGAATAAAAAGTCAGTTTAGATTGATCAGAATAGGATCTATGCTACAGCAAGGACTGGTGAGTTGATTAGATAATAATCCTCGATAATCTCATACATTCCCATAACTATCGACTCGTACCCTTTATTCATCTACGGTTTCCCTTGATGATTTAGGTACTACATTGCTTGGCTATGCCTCTTCACAGTACTCCTGAATAATTGAAAGTGAGCCTTTTGGTTGATACCATAACTTTTCAGTGTAGAAAGCAGATACATTAGATGTAGGATAGTTAATAAAACTACCAGCCTAGTTATACATGAATCCATGTTATGCCTGTACATGTGCATAGAGTTTTATTTTGGGCTGATATCACTGACCGATCTTAAGCCTAAGATCAATCTTAGCCAATGATAAAAGAGACTTACGATTGATCTTCTGGTAAAGATCGGTTAGTGGAATGGCCTCCTGAATGTTTCAGTATGAGTTGAACTTTATCGAAACGTATACACTCAGGGACAAATGAAAATATACCAAAAAAATGCAAGATGCACGAGTAAATCCAAATGACACATGGCTGCTTCCTGTCTCCAGAAGCTATCTTAACTAAATTTGTTAATTTGTAATTGGGCAATAATTCATGATTAATTATTTTGAATGTTTCTATTAAAGCGTTCTAATTCAAATCCATATCAAGACTACAACATTTACAAAGTGATTACTCTTCTTTCCAAATGCTCTAAAAACGTTCATGACACGGTAAACGAGTTTAAACGCCCTCTTCCTTGATTGAAGCAGTGTTTCACCCCTTGACGCATGTTCAGACTTGACAGAAACAGTGAATGTAAACGAGAATCCCTTGTATTTGTTTTATTGTATTATATTCAATAATTTATTTATTTAAGATCATCGTTGTCCAAAGATGCTTAAGTTAGTTTGATGTTTCTGTGTCGACTCAAATGAGCGCATGCGCAGAGTCCCGTTATGGAGGGAGAATAACACCACAGGTTTCACAATCTCATTAAAATAATATATTTTATTCTTTCATAAGACTAGACCTATTTGGGTTGTCACTCATCCAAGATCTGGCGGCCGGAATCCAGCGGAGCTCCGTTTTCGCCGGAAGTTGTTAATTTCCCGTTGCAAATGCATGCTTTCAAATTTCTGAAAGCGGACACGGGGCTCTACAGTATCCCGTCAGATTTTGGATGAGTGCCAACCGTACTTTTTAAAGCTTCACCTTGGGAACGAATCAAAGATATGATTTGAATGAGATTTCACAACGTATGTCTCTGTATGAGGCAGGGAATCGACCATTAACATATTCAGGGTATCCAGCCATGAAGTGAGTCACCCATCACAGGAATTTGAGGATACCCAAGATCTCAATGTTTAGCCTAAACCAATTTATCTAACTTTATTTTTACAGCAGACAGAAAGACACCTTTCCTTATGTAAGTTATGAATGAAATATGGATAACAAATTCTTTGTATAAATTAGAATATCTCTATTCAAATAATTTAAATTTCAAACTAAGGAACAAATTAATTTGCTAACAAAAGATGAATCAGTCTCTTCTCGTTTATGTCCTTGAAATAATAAAGGTAATACTGACAATAACATATCATCATCACATATAAAAATCCTTTCAAAAATTATTTTTTCTATTTCGTGTCATTTAGATAATCATTATATGTATAACTTCATTTGTATTAGTTATTATCAGGAGTGTTGGCATATCAGTATATTTTTTTGTTTGTTGTCATTATGTCGGTGTTTTTTTAGAAGCGTAACGAGGTTTCATATTTCCAAGCAAAAATAACACTGCTGTGTGATGCATGTCATGCACGTGCTTCTCTTGCAAATTACTCTTGTCACACATTACTGAATGTGACGATTACTTTATAAACAACGTTTCTAAATGTCCTGAGAGTATGCAAACTATTGCTTGTTTAATGTACTTATTATTGAGATAAGACCAACAAATTATGACAATTATTCCAATATCTGTAGCAAAAGTTATGGTCACTTGCCCCGGTGTAAAAACCAACATGTTTACACAGTTGCATGACCATGCTTTGTATCTAAATATAGCTGAGAGAGAGTGTATTCAAGTCAGTATAGTGACGTCACTTCCGTCTGAGCGAGTTGTAATTCGATGTTGTTTGCAGGTAGAATCGACTTAGCAGCGTAATTTGGGCCGAAAAGTAAGTAAGTTAACAAAAAGTTGCCCATGTCCAATTAGTATGAAACCTAATAAAGGATCGGCGGTAAGTTTCGTTATATGTCGTTGTGTATGTTTTGAAATATAAGCCACGAATGTGGTCGAGTCGAGAGGTGCGAAAACGCAACCAAGAGTTGCCAAGATGGCGGGTGTCGCTCCTTTAGCCTATTGTATAGAGGGGGCGTGGATACTTTTATATACATTGTTTACATTGAGATCTTGGGTATCCTCTAATTCCTGTGTCACCCATATGACGAGTCACTCTCATTTTGCTGAACTGCACTTCCATTGGTCAAGGATCACATGCCACCACTGCCAGATGTTCCAACCATTGATTCTACGATAAAGTGCAGAGTTTGATACATACAGTGACGTGACAAAGGTATTGCAACTATTGCTGTTTTTCCATAGGATCCCATGTTAATTCAGTCTAGCATAAACAATTTTAATTGTTTCCATTATCAAAATATTTTACTGAAATTTGACATGAAATCAGAAAATCTACTCTGAAACACGTACTGATTTTGGATACAACGTTATTATACAAAATAGTTAAAAGATTACCGAGCTATGTCCATTTTTCTGTCCTTTAGGCCTGCTTACATTATGGTGGCAATGGGGAAGTGACGTTACAGTAAAACACCTAGTCATTACGTTGCCGTTTTCCGAAACAATTCTCAAATTTAATGAATTTGAACATTATAAACATAATCTCAAGATGTTAGATAACAAACATGCTAAGTTTAAAAACTGTTTGTTCACTGTCAAAATTATGAAAATTATTTATGCTACTCTAAAATAACATGCGATCCAATGGAAAAACGGAGATTGTTGCAATATTGTTGGCACGTCACTGTACCCGAAGTGTGGACTGCTGGCGTGTTTCGATTAGGAAGCGAAAATCACAGCAATAACAGGACATGTCTATGAAGTTGCCGAACACAACGTCAATTTCATTGAAGCTTACCCATCAATAGGTACGTGTATCGCTAAGACACAGTGTTAGAAAGACATGTATGCCTTTTACCCTATAATATTACCATGTAAATGGATATAACTCCTAGGTGTGTATGGTTCATGAAAGTTCAGGAAGTGAAATAGTTGGGTTTACTATATAACATAATATTATATGACATGATACTCCTTATATTGAGGGTTGTTAAGAACAGACTTGAACTGTTTTTTATCATATGACAGTTAACTTTCCAATTTCCGTTACACATTTGTTTTCATTAGGGTGGTTATGATTGACCACTCCTAACTAAACACAACCTAAAAGAACACATCAATGATAAATGTATGCCCGATTCTGTGTTGAAATAAACACTCAGGATTCGATATATACGACAACACAGGCATCATACATCTGCGAACGAGTTTATTTTTCTTGACTGGTTTAACGATTGTCTATCTACGCCTAAAGCATAATTTGTAATTGAAGCATATTAAAATATTGCTGAAGACATACTCCACAACATCTTCACTCAGAAGAATCAGCAATGCTCACGCTTTGTGATCTCGTTCAGAGTCCTGAATGAAAATATTTTAAAAAGAAAATGCCAAACGTTCAGAAATAGCAGGCACCACATGCGGTATACATGATGATGTGTGCCATTTTGCTAGATATCAAACTACAATTGTGCTTTTAAATTAATCATATGGCAAAACAGTATATTAAACCTGCCACGCGATATATGAAAAGAGTTAGTTAATATAATTAAACAGTTTATGTATTTTGATCAATGTTTGTTCTCTGAAAGCATAAGGATGTATTTTTTTGCTATGTAACGATTTCAATAGTTATAGTATCAATACAAACAGTCTCTGCGTTCTTCATTCATTACGATTATTTATGTTTGCATGAAAATGACATTCGACAGTTCGATTGTTGTACTTATGTTTTATTTAAATCAAATCATGATGCTAAAACATTGAACTGCAGTTTAACAAATCATACGCATCTATGACATATTAGAATGTAGACGCACACTAATCATTCAAAATAAATCAATGTAAAGGGATATTAATACCTTGTAATAAAGGGAGGTTGAAACTATGTGGATATATGTTAATTATTATCCCCCGCCACGAAGTGGAAGGGGGATATAGGTTTGGGCTCCGTCCGTCCGTCCGTGCGTGTGTGCGTGCGTGCGTGCGTGTGTGCGTCTGTCCGTCCGCTATAAAGGGGACAGCTTTTCTCAGAAACTATTTAAGATAGGACAACCAAATTTGGTGTGTGCTTTGTGGACATTAATACCTCAATGGAGTTCGAAAATAAGAACGATGTGATTATTTTTTCCGGAGTTATTGCCCTTGTTCCGTATTTTTGGACTCTGTTCATGGTATCTCCAAAGGGGACAGCTTTTCTCAGAAACTGTTTAAGATAGAGTTTTCAAATTTGGTGTGTGGCTTGTGGACATAAATACCTTGATGGAGTTCGAAAATAAGAACCATGTGATTATATTCCCCAGAGTTATTGCCCTTGTTCCGTATGTTTGGACTAGGTTCATGCTATATTTAAAGGGGACAGCTTTTCTCAGATACTATTTAAGATAGGATTACCCAATTTGGTGTGTGGCTTGAGGGCATAAGTACCTTGATGGAGTTCGAAAATGAGAAGCACACACTTAATCTTTGCGGAGTTATAGCCCTTGTTCCGTATATTTAGACTCTGTTCAAGGTATCACCAAAGGGGACAGCTTTTCTCAGAAACTATTTAAGATAGGAAAACCAAATTTGGTGTGTGGTTTAAGGCCATCGATACCTTGATGGAGTTCGAAAAAAAGAAGCATGTGATTATTTTTTCCGGAGTTATTCCCCTTGTTACACTTTTTCGACTCTGTTTCAAGTATCCAAGGATATAGCTTTTCTCAGACATTGTTTAACATCAAATGAGTTGTGTGGCTTGAGGATATCGTTACCTTAATGGAAAGAAAATGAGAAGCGCACAATTATTTCTTCTTGAATTATTGCCCTTGTTCTCATTTCTTGTGTCTGGCGGGGGATGTTGATGACTCTGTCTCCTTGTTGATATTGTATATACATTCATGTTATTTTTACAGCAAAGAGGACAAGAAAGATAGTGAGGTCGAAGGAAGACAGACACACACAGATAATATATAAGAAAGTACTCAAACTTTATATACTTTATAACGTATTATGCAACTAAAGTTTGAAGCAAATTAGGACGATTGTTATGGGTGAATAAGATTATAGCTTTTTATTGTGATAGGTATTGCCCATTTCCTAAGCGAATTAACAAACACATGTTTGTCAGGATATTTTAATATACAAATGCAATACAATACAAAAGCAGTTTGCAGAGATACAATTTGTGTGGATTTAAAATTGAAAGGGAAGGATAGGAAATTGAAGTTTTAGGAATTAAATTTACTCCAAATTTGAATGATTTGTGGGTTATCAACACTAGAAAAAGGCTAGAGGACATTAACAGATTACTAGGAACGTGGAAAAAAAGACATTTGACATTGATGGGTAACATTACTGTTATTAACATTAGCTCTTTCAAAATTGGTCAATATTTTAAAAAGTTTACCGAACCTGCCTGATGAATTTATCACCTCTTTTGAAAGAATTTTTTTCAGATTATTTTGGAATGAAAAGATTGACAAAATTTAACGCACAGTTATGAAAAATGATTATGATTGGTATTAAGAATTTTGTCAATGCCATCAAATTATCTATGCTCAGACTATATATGAGAAAAACTAATATGAGCAATATATGCAATTTCCCAGTAAAAGATTTGTAAAATACGGGGCAGATTTTCATGATATTGTCAAAACCAAAATCCATTTAAGAGAGATGCTCTGAATGCATGGACATCCTAAAGGGAAAAAAACATAACTGAAAATAATGTAAATGAAATTTCATCTCAACCAATATGGCTTATTCATAACTTACAAATACCCGAACCACTTTATCAGACACTGGGCAAATAAAGGAAATGTAACCATTAGGGGTTTATATGATGAACAGGGTTGGATTAGTTTTGTGGATTTGAAAACTTAATATAGGATTAGGGGTACGCATATGGATCTTGATTATATATTTTTTATTTTACTTGATTCTAAGAAAAGGACCCGTATGACAGACATTTAAAGCATCACCATATCAACTCCTTACATAAAGACTTCATGGCCCCCAACAAAAGGTTCAAGGAAATTGTATGATAAATTACTGTCTGACAGTATTACACCTTCTATTTGCCTCAAATGGGAAAGTATGTTTGAAGATACCGATTCTGAATGGCATTTGAATTTTAATATCTATAGAAAAAATGTAAAGGATATTAAACAATTAGACTTTCAATTGAAATTTGTACATGGAATCATCTATACAAAAAAAAGAACTTAAGAAAATTAAATTAGTTGACAATACACTGTGTTCTTTCTGTAATGATGATGATGCAAGTTTATGTCATGTATATTGGGAATGCGAGGAAACACATTTTATTTGGAACAAACTTGAAATTGAATTATTCAAAACATACAGTTATTTAATTTCACAAAATGTACTGTTTGGTTTGGTACATCAAGGGCTGACCCATTACATAATCACATAATCTTTGCCGCCAAAAGAGAAATTTAGGTTTGCAGCTTTAAATCTATTATGTCAAAATGTAAAACATTTCTTAAAATCTTAAAAGATATATTTACAGTTGAAAATTTAAATTCAACAGAAATCATGAATTTGACACTTTCTCCATAAAATGGCTTCCTCTATTCCCAGTCTTTAACCCAAAATGACTGTTTATGTTAAATGTTTAAACTCTGGAACCTATACTTGTATCAGCTTTGACAATTGTTTAGATGAAACATGCATGTACCACTTGGAACAATAAAAACATTTTATAAATTAAAGAAAAGAAAAGTTATCAACTAATTATATAGTGTTGATGATTATAGCAATTAGCTTCATATACCGCATACTCCCAGAACAGCTTCTGCATCAATATTTTAATATTTTCATGAATAATTTAAGTTTGACATTATTGTTGTTCATTATGGTATGAGCATGAAAGTTCATGTAAAATGTCCCAATACCATTTGGGGACCTATCAGTAAATGCATTCATATAGAAATCATTTCTACATATTTCCCCACACATGATGCCTGTCCAGACGGTAGTAAAGTCATGTTTATTGTAAATATGTCTCACCCTTTCCACCTGATAAGTTTCCTGTGGATTACCTGGATGTTGATTACTGTCAGTGCAGGTAAATATAAACTATTATTGCATGACATGTGTATATCCCATATGATGCTGATGATCATTTTCATGATGATGATGATGTTGGGTTTAACATTTAGTCTGATGGATTGTTTTCCGGTTTTACAGAGAGCGTCAGATTTGTAAGCTTGTAACAATTACATCACATAGAGATACAGGATGTACGAATACCTAACTAAATAACCTAATTTAAAAAGAATTTTGAATAACATTTTGTACTAACTGACTATTGCCATAATTAATTTTTATTCACTGTAAATATATATTTTTTTACACTTGTTGATGAATAAAATGAAATAATAAAGCAGTTCTTAAATTGTACTGCATTTCAAAAACTCGAATTATTTTGTCAATAATTATGTATGCAGACAATTTTTACACCTATATTTTTTCAGAATTGAATTTACACTAGGAAAAATTATGATGACGATACATATAGGAGTTTGTCATAAACGATCTTCATTGTATTTATACAATTTCGACATTATTTATAACAATGGATATTCTTCAATTACCTACGCATTTATTGACGGGTGAAATATTTGTAAAATAAGGCATCAATCCTAATTAAATTTACAAAAAGGGCTAAAATATCTATTCACTTTTCTGTTTTCAAAATATAAGCATAATGTCATTGCAGTTTTTAAGTATTTCAACTTCAAACATTCATTGACATCGCGAAACATGACAGTTCCCAAATACTCGTCGCCTCCAATAGTGCATTTCCTTCACAAATCTGTTCAAATAAACACTTCTAATAATTTAAATCTATTCTAAATACCACACTGAATATTCCTTTTAAGACCAAGGTTAGAACTGACATTTGCAATTGTCTGTTTTTATTAAATTTATGTACATATGGTCTTGAAAAGTTGAAAAGAAAAATACAATCAAAGTTTCGGTTCGGGTAGCGTTGTCGTAATGTCAACAATGTCATGTAATGAGCTCCACTGCACAAAAATGATTCTTTTGTCACAACACTGTAAATTCGCCTATTCAAAAACAAGTTATTCAAATGTTTTCTTTGAAATGTATTTGTTTGTCATTTGTGTTAATTTCATAGATGTTATAACACGGTTTGAAAAGCTATATTTCTTTAAAAAATGGCGTCATTGACACACCAGCTAAATCCGTGGAAGGAGTTTTGATTGTAAACTCTGTACATCTTTGTGCGGTAGAGTTTGTACAATAAACTGGACTTGCTGTGTGTTTACGCTGAGCACTCATCATTGTGTTGTGCATTTGTGGCAGGGTGAGGTCAATAACGTTCCTACTAGCTTGGACTAGTGGGATGTCCCTTTAGCTCAATTTAGCTCAGCGTAGAACTGTCACGGATTCGAATCTCCCTGGATGTTGAAATTTGTATTTTCACTCCTGCTACACATTCTTATGAAATACAACTGATTAAAAACCTGTAGTGACACTAAAATACACAGAACTTTGATCATGGCGCTGAAAACATCATATTTAATAGTCCATCAGTTCTTCAAGGCTGCTCAGGTTGATTGAATAAAACGTTCACGAAGCGTAAGTCTTGTTCGCGCATGCGCATTATAAATTTAAGCACCACGAATCAAAGAAATTAGACTCAGTTACAAACTAAAATAATACTTCCATATATCTCAATGGCCAAAATTAGTAAATTTATCAACTAGGCCTACTTGAGGTGCAATGAAAAGTCGAGAAAGAAATTTTCACATTGATTGTATTTGCATTCGTCGACCTGCAGTCTGTGATTGACCTGAATACCTGAAGAAATATACAGAAAGGTTAATAACCAATTATGTTTGGCTCATTGAGCAATTAAAACAAAAACGCGTTTTACTTTTTAACAAATACATGTAATACAACCTTTCCTTAGTAGAATAAAATAATGATAATATATATTGCTAGGAGTAATTTTCATAATGCATTTTTATAGGATTATAAAATTGTTTGATATGAATAAATCATTGAATTTGCTTCAAGTAAATGCACTTCAACTAGTATTTTAATAATTCCAAATACGTAATTTCCATACAAAAAATAGTACGTTTTTGATTAAATGTAATTATTTATACTTACCTGTTGACTAGACCTACTATGCCAACCTCCTCTATAGGTATGCTATTTCAACGTTAACACAGACGAAACTTAAAACAGTGGAGTAGGGGATGCGTAAAATTCCTCTCCCAAGGGCGGTAAGTCGGCAATCAATCAATTGGTAACATTTTTACAGTACGTTAAAACGCACCAGTAGGCAATAGGTTCAAGGTTGTTAATTAATCATTCCTCAACAAAATATAATTTTACAGTACCAGTAGGCAATAGGTTCAAGGTTGTTAATTAATCATTCCTCAACAAAATATAATTTTACAGTACCAGTGATACCAATTACATTGTTCATCACTTGAAAGCCTGTTGATTTCTGATTCGGAAAATGCGAACTTTTTCATGACTCACGGAACTTCGTCACACACTTTTGTGTATGTATGTCAAAGGGTCAAAAGTCATTGACGTGTCAATTTATAAAATCTCCTTAGGCCACAAATGTGGCCTACAGCAGGGGGGAATCTTAAGGGCCCTCCTAATTTCGCGGTATGTCTTTCTTATCGTAATCTCTTCGTTTCACGCTCTCGTTCTGGAAACACTGCGGGGCCCTGAGAGCTTGATAATTGCGATTTTTTTCTCGGTTTGAAATTTTATTACAGATGTTGCAAAGTGCCTAAAAATATTAAATAGGATGTATCACTAGCCCAACAAACATTCTTTTATTAGCTTTATTTTCATTTTGAGATGGAATATTCCTTTAATAATATATTCAGTGACTCTACGAACTAGTGAAATAATCACTACAACCACATGATTTTACATAATTTAATAAAACTAAATCGGTTTTAGTGTCAATTTGTTTAAGTTTCTTTCTCAAAATAGATACACGTAATGGTATTAGGCATTCAGAATAATTCGCGACAGTAAAACAGCGGGGAGTTTTCCCCGGGATAACTTGAAAAATGGCCAATATCGTACTGCTGTTGACGACCCGTGCAGGTTTGAACTATTACTATTGAATTTCAACCATTTGAATCAATTGGTAACATTTTTACAGGAGGTAAAAACGCACCAGTAGGCAATACGTTCAAGGTTGTTAATTATTCCTTTAATAAAATATAATTTTACAGTACCAGTGATGCCAATTACATTGTACATCACTTGAAAGCCCATTGATTTCCTATTCGGAAAATGTGAACTTTTTCATGACTCACGGAATTTCGTCACACACTTTTGTGTATGTATGTCAAAGGGTCAAAAGTGATTGACGTGTCAATTTATAAAATAACCTCAGATGTGGCCTACAGCAGGGGGGAGGGGGGGGGGGGGGGGGGGATCTTAAGGGCCTTTTCAAGAGAGTTCACTTATATTGGGGTAGCTAATATTATTCCACAAAAGAAATACATGAACGGCTTAATGCTTTACTTTAAAAGAATCTTTGGTAAACTGTCAGAAATGGCTGTATTTCCTTTGACAGCTTACAACTGCACCAATCTCCCTGCACCGATTAATGGCAACATGAGCTGCAAGGAGTGGAGCAAAGGCAAGGTCACGGACGTCACCACCGGAAATCTCCACTCTCTGAACAGGCCCAAAAAAGCAAGACAGATTAGACCTACTATGCCTAGAATCCCAATGCATGGAGCCGGGTCAGTAGATATGTGGTAGAGACGAGACCAGCATCAAGCCATGAATTTAAGCTAACCTACGACTCCTCCACCCTGTGGTGAGGACAACGTACAGCCCGTGAGACGCCATCTCTACCGCTTAGCGGATTGTAGAGTCAACCCAGCCACTCAACTTCTGAGTAACATACTGCCCCCGACCTCTACGGGGAGGGGGCGGGGGTTGGGGTTAAAAACGAAGTATAATGAACAAAACAACAGACAAAGAGCAAACGATGCGAACCAAAGTTTATTTCAAGGAGCATCGTAAGACACGTGGGAACAACCTCCTAAGAGGACTGTCCCCTTCTCTGTCTGGTCGGGGGGACCACCTTCAGATATGCAAACACCTGTGGACCCAGCCTAGAAATGCCTTTGAGATCTGCTGTGGAGACATCTCGTAAGTAATGATTGGTGAAAACCTCTGAAGAACGCCAAAAACAGCCCACCATGACATCTGAGACCGCGATGCTACAGTGGTAAGCCATCGTGGCTGAGACTGCTCGGATCTCATGTGGGTTGGAACGCGATGGAGGAGGCAGGTCAGCGGCCATGTACCCATCAATGACTGCCGACCTCAAGTATACACCCAACGCTCGCTTGTCCAGCTCTTTAGTTCTCCTCGGCGAGTGAGGCAAGAACAGACGACGCCTACCATCTCTCAGCCTGCGGGTACGCTGCTCAACGCCCTAACCGGACACAGAGAGAGATCCATCTCTCCTGAGTCAGAGCCCAGAGCCGGAATAGAGAAAGTGCGGCCAGCCTCATCAGCTGCCTGGTTTTTGCAGACAAAGTCGGGAGCTAAACAAAGTAAGGCTAAGTAAGAGAGAACCGGCGGAGAGGAACGAACCATGGTTGGGCTGGCCACCAGAAGAAGTCGAAGGACCCGAGTTGTCCATATATTGGTTACCACTTTGGAGAGTATGGCCGGCGGCGGAAAAGCGTAGACGTCCATCCCCTCCCACCCTAACGAGATCGCATCTAAGCCCATCGCTCGCGGGTCTGGTACTGGTGAGACATAGGTTGGTAACTAGTGATTGAGGCATGTCGCGAACATGTCTATCTATAGGGGGGTCCCGAACTGGAGACACAACCCCTTGAACTCTGCTGGGTTCAGTTGCCACTCCGTCGGGGGAGGGGCATCTGGTCGCGACAGCGCGTCTGCCAAGATCTTCTTGGCACCTGGAATGTGGACTGCTCGAATGTCCAGGTCTACATCGTCCACCAGCTCGAAGAGCTGGAGCGACATGCTTAGCAGAGACTCGGCCCTGGTGGACCCCTGCTTGTTTATCGACCAAGCAGTCGCTGAACTGACCGTGTGGACTAGTAGGCACTGGCTAGACGGACTGTGTCTAACTCGATGACGTTGATGTGTGAGTTCTGCTCTGACTGAAACCAAACACTGGGGAGTAAAACCCCAGAGTTAGATGCGGGGTCAGGACCTCCTGCACCGCCCCCTTGGAGATTAAGATCTCCACCTGTTCCAAGGTTAGTAGGAGCCTCTGGTAAGAGGAGGAGGAGACGAGGTGGGAGATCGAAAGCCCTTACCCAGTATCCGACAAACGAAC
Organism: Gibbula magus; assembly: GCA_936450465.1. Taxonomy (NCBI): domain Eukaryota; kingdom Metazoa; phylum Mollusca; class Gastropoda; order Trochida; family Trochidae; genus Gibbula; species Gibbula magus. Next base: position 16,994,091 of record OW388301.1, on the reverse strand, counting down.
GGGTCTAACCATAACTGCTCCCAGTTGCTGACGAAGCTTTGAAGCCGGCCACTCACCAAGCCCTCCGACCACGTAACGAGTGGAGGAGGAAACAGAGGGGGTACCACGAGTCACTTCCTCCGCTTCGCCTTCTGAGTGGGACGGGGGGACTTTGGAGATTAACCCGTGGATCCGCGATAGGGCCCTCCCCGCAGAAAGTCTGTCTTGGCTCTCTTTGGAGTTGATTGACCCTGGCCGTGACCCTGACCTTGACAGTAGTTAGCCGCCGGGCGTTTGGGCGTAGCCTCCTTCTGATTCCCCGCAAAGCGATTGGTGAGGTCTTGTTGTTGAGCCCCCTGCCGCGCTCTAAGAACTGGCGAACCAGGCGAGACGAGACGAATGGACGAACACAAAGGCCAGTGACAGTCGAGTCACTGGCGAGTCTAGACGAGACGAGTCGAAGGTGAAAGCAAACCGAAACAGTCGACTAGCTAACAGAAGACCCACCTGATTCTAGAAGACGAAGGGATTGGTGGAGGGCATGACCAAGGCTGTGCGAACCAAGCAGTCACCCGACGAAGGCGAGAGAAAAACAAAAGACACAAATTGCACGAGCAAAGCGTGCAGCTACCAGCTTGGCAGAGCACACCTAGCACATGTCAACAAGGTCCCTTATTCACTCAACACCTAAATAAAACAGATTATCTGAGACAACCTGTTAACGACAAGCATAGATAGGACGTTGATACAACCTCTTAAATCAGAAGAAGTAGCAGGTTAGCAAAAGTAGCGAAAACAGCGGTAAATTACCCAGTGGCAGAGCGAAAACATACACGTCTTTCTCGCTATGCAACTGAGAGGGGAGAGGTGATTTCTGGTGGTTACGTCACGAGACCTTGCCGACTTACCCCTCTTGGGAGAGGGATTATACACATCCCCTACTCCACTGTTTTAAGTTTCGTCTGTGTTAACGTTGAAATTGCATACCTAGAGAGGAGGTAGGCATAGTAAGTCTAGTCAATTATATGTTTATTTAATGTGTAATGGGGTAACAATCAATTCTTATTTAGCTTCAAGATTTTCAAAATGCATCGTAAATAGTCATATTGTTAAGATACAATTTAATATAAATTAAAAAATTGAATCACATGTATAATTTTCAATCACAATGCAATGTCACTGTTCTTCGCTGCGGATGGTTTTAATGCAATGGTCTGCTTAATACCGGAAACCATTGATTTCATAGAAGGGACCTATCATAAGTTCGCAAGAGTGTAATAATATGTATGGTAATTAAGTAATTAATAACGTTTTTTTAAATTTTATTTCAATATTTGTGTATGTCTATACAAAAATATTGAAATAAAATTTAAAAAAAACGTTATTAATTACTTAATATATATTACCATTGTGCCATTATGTGTACGCCTTTCCTTTTCATTCGGAGTGGCATTCAAGTTTTAATATTGATATTTGTTACCTTGGTAAACTGCTACTATCTCTAACTCGGTAGTGTGGTGAGATGTGTTTATTGTCCATTACGTTGTCGGCTACTTACCTTGCCGTTGCTCATACCTGTTAAACTTTATACACATGACATCATTCTTACCCGATTATTTTTTTATGGATACAAACAACACAAAAGAGATAAACACTGCCGATCATTTGCCATAATCTGTTCGAACCTCTCCCGGAAAATCACCGAAATTTACTTGAACTCACAGACAAAAAAGTTTACATATTCTGCTGTCATCCATTACACTTAAAATGAAGATGCTAATTACAACTATTATTCCTTATATTATTTCCTAATATTGATATTAGATATCATATCCTAAAGATTGATATACATACTCCATAGATTCATTTAAATAAATAGAGGATATCTGTCTTTTCTTGACTAATACCATGTTTATCTCATCGAGTGAGGTAGAAAGGTTATATTTTCACGAGTGGCGCAGCCACGAGTGAAAATATTTAACTTTTCTACCTCACGAGATGAGATAAACATGGTATTTGTCAAGAATCGACGGATATTCTATTTATTATATGATATTATCCATGTAATTACGTCCAAAAAGGGTTGTTTTCACGCCAAGCGGCCGCAAGGAACAGCCCGTCACCACATTAACAATGTGACGTCATAAGCCAAATCGCCGCGCGAGACCATTGTTTTATGACGTCAAATTATATCAGTCACCGTTCGCAGTGAAAATATAAGTTATTTTCACTGTAGCTTGATAGCCAGTTTATTTCACTGATAAATCACAGTATTTCACTGCTCGTCATATAATAAAACAATTCATTAGAATTTGACTAAAGTTATTCCTGAAAATCAATAACAATGAGAAAATCTTCATATTTTATATCATTGGAAAAAATAAGTTCAAATAGTAATGCTGAAATTAGAAATTCTAGATTCTATAACAAGCATACATCACTACAAACACTGCCATAATTCGTTATTAAATTGGTCTCGTACGAACAGTGATATAAACTTCAATGGAAGGTAATGAAATCATCATAACTAAATTGCAGATTAATGATGATTGTTAAATAACATAGCAAACAATAATAATATAACACACAGAGAAGGAAAGCCAAATTCTGGTAGAATCAAATGTTTATAAATATGTACATATGAATTAAGTTTTGATTATGAACTTTTCACAGTATATGGAGGCTTCGCATAGTTTAGGATCGCTCTGATTTGCAACCGGAACATCGTTACAAAAATCAATGTTAGTACTACTAATAAACTTAATTTCCGTAAAATATTTGTTATTTTACTAATGAATGTGTATCACAACGGATATCTAAGAAGTAATCTAAATTTAAAAACTTATGAAATCGCTAAGAATCTTTTTACAAAATTATCAAAATGTTCAAACCTCGCATCGCCCGAACTTGGACAGCTTGCAGCAGTAGCAAATCTTTAATGTCCAAGCCGATATCCCCGATTTTGTGCAGCAATCTACTATTAACTATCGGAAATTATTACTTTTGGGCACCGGGGGCGTTCAAACCCCGGTTGTTATGGTTTTAAAAAAAAATATACTTGACAGTCCTGCATCTAAACAGCAGCGTCTCCTAATTTCGTGGTATGTCTTTCTTAGTGTAATCTCGTCGTTTCACGCTCTCATTCTGGCCTTGTGAGCCTGATTATTGCGATTTTTTTTTTTTATAATTTATTACAGATGTTGCAAAGTGCCTAAAAAATATTTGAATAGGATGTATCCCTAGCCAAACAAACATTATTTTATTAGCTTTATTTTCATTTTGCGATGGAATATTCCTTAAATAATATATTCAGTGACTCTACGAACTAGTGAAATAATCACTACAATCACATTATTTGACATTATTTAATAAAACTAAATCGGTTTTAGTGTCAATTTGTTTAAGGTTCTTTCTCAAAATAGAATAGGCATTCAGAATAATTCGCGACAGCAAAAAACAGCGGGGAGTTTTCCATGGGATTACTTGAAAAATGGCCGATATCGTACTGCTGTTGACGACCCGTGCACGTTTTTAACTATAACTATTGAATTTCAACCATTTGAATCAATTGGTAACATTTTTACAGTACGTTAAAACGCACCAGTAGGCAATAGGTTCAAGGTTGTTAATTAATCATTCCTCAACAAAATATAATTTTACAGTACCAGTGATACCAATTACATTGTACATCACTTGAAAGCCCGTTGATTTCTGATTCGGAAAATGCGAACTTTTTCATGACTCACGGAACTTCGTCACACACTTTTGTGTATGTATGTCAAAGGGTCAAAAGTCATTGACGTGTCAATTTATAAAATCGTCTTAGGCCACAAATGTGGCCTACAGCAGGGGGGGGGGGGGGGGGGGGGGGAATCTTAAGGGCCCTTTCAAGAGGGTTCACTTATATTAGGCTGGCTAATATTATTCCACAAAAGAAATACATGAACGGCTTAATGCTTTACTTTAAAAGAATCTTTGGTAAACTGTCAGAAATGGCTGTATTTCCTTTGACAGCTCACAACTGCACCGATCTCCCTGCACCGATTAATGGCAACATGAGCTGCAAGGAGTGGAGCAAAGGTAAGACGTGTGACGTCACGTGCAACCCGACTCATGACATCGCTCCAGCCAGCTTCATGACTACATCATTCCTTTGTGATAAGGCGACTGGTCGATGGAACAGTGATAAAATTCCAAAATGCTCAGGTACTAAACAATTTATGTATTTTATTCACATGTGTTTCATGTCTTAACTTTCAAGCGAAATTCCCGCTCATCAAGTGACATACTCTTGCGACTCCCTTGCCGAATCCTGCAAGACCACACTATTGGACATAATTATACTGATAGTTCATCAAAAGCATTGTTACAAGTTAGAACAACAACATCTGATGCCAAAATAGCTATACCGCAGTTATTGTCCTCATATAAAACAAAATAGCTATAACGAAGACACCAGCCAGTCATCAAAATAACTGTCGTCATCGACATCGTAGTCAATAAACCTAAACACAAACCTGCCAAGATGTAGGTGTATTATCAATTCACGTGTACTTTATTATTTGGGTGATATTAATTGACTAACTCGTTTTCCGAAACGTTCAAACAGCAAGAAGTATCACAATGCAAAATAAACATTTGGAATAATTAATTTAGAAAAGGGGTACTTCAAATCCGACGATATATTGCCGCTGCAATGGAACAAAGAATTGGATTGAATTCAAATCAGAAATACACATACGCAGAGGTGTGTTCAGGATCGCGAGTAGCCCCCAGTATTCGTGAGTACCTGCTTCTGAACGAAAACGCGTTCATGTGAACTCGAGAATACAACCGTGACCACTTTGGATCGAGCAGTATTGCAAAGCATGTATTTGTCATCCAAGATGGTGTCGCGTGTCACAAAGTTTGATAATCTCATTTTTATTTCTTTTAATTACCCCCTCAAATGAAATTTGGTCGGTTGCTATTTGCAAGGCACCTATATTTTCAAAAATGCCGTTGATATTCTGAAATCATTTTTGAAAGTACTCACGACCTCAGTTTCCGTTCACGAGCCGTTTGTAATAATAATAAAAAAATAAGAATAAAGAATGTATTTTGACCTCTATTTAAAACGCAGTAACAAATATCTCCTTCCAGAAGGCAGCTTGACATATTCATTGTGTAAAACATGATCTTGATCAGATACAATCTTAAGGGCTAGTTTCAAAACTCTTTTTTCATAAATATATGATAAATTTGTAAACGAAACTCCTGCTGTTTTACTAACGATTAGAACAACTTTTTCTAAGCAAGATTTTTTTACAAGAGACAAGGAACCATACCAACATTGGAAAGAAAAAGTTAAAATGCTTTTGATGAAACAATGATAAAAGAGAGACAATGCACGTTCATTTACATACAATGATCGCAACTTGTGTAGGAAATATAAACTTTCCTGACAATTTTTGAAACAGCATCGGTATTAGCATTCCATTTCAATTAACTATCTATTAATGTGCCAAGGTACTTATATTCATTAACAATCTCAACAATGTCACAATTGATACATACCGAGTTATTAACGCGTTTGTTGTTCCTGAAGTTAATAAGAAGTTCATTTGTTTTTTTTAACATTGAATGTTAGAAAATTGTTCTCACACCAGGTCACAAAGTGGTTGATATTATCTCTGTAAGAAAGTTCATCATATTGAATAAGTCCCTCCAACGTCGCATCGTCAGCAAACTTCACAGTTAGATTATTGGGACTATTACTTACACAAACATTTGTGTAAAGTTTAAACAATACGGTCGAAAGGACACATCCTTGAGGGACACCAGTATTTGTATACAGAATAGATGAGTAGGAGGAATTAACCTTAACATATTGAGGTCTAAAAGTTAGAAATGTGTCAATCCACAGTAACAAATTACAATTTACGCTAATGTTTTAGAGTTTCTCTAACAATATATGAGGCTGAATTGTATTGAATGCTGAAGAAAAGTCCACAAAGTAAATTCTCACATTGTTTAAGATGCAAAGTTTTGCATCTTCAAGGCCCCTTCTTGCTCTATATGCAAACTGATACGGATCAAGTAAATGACTAATGTCACACAATACGGAGTTTAAAATGATGGTTCAAACGGATACTCGGGGTCCTGAACGCGTCTCTGATTGTTCAATAAAGCATCCATTTTATATTTATGCTGTAATCTTTATTTTCACCAGGGATTTTACTCAGTCGGTAGAGTATTTTGGGTTTGATTGAAAAAAAATGCCATACATAAAGATTTTTAAAATGGGAGTTGAGTTGTTCACAACTCCGAATATTTGATTTACAATATAGTGAAGACACTATCGTTTTTTTCTTTTTTGACAGAGCGTTCTTTTCCTGACAAAGCTGACATGAATGTAAAGTACTTCTTCTCGGGTCCATGTGATGGCATTAAATCCGAAATTATTCTCCCATTCTATCTTGCTGTGAAAGCTCTCAATTGTACCACGCTGTACCAGGAATGTCCTTGGAGGAACATATTCATCCTATGTGCTGATAGGGCATCACAAGAAACCAATAATGTAACCAAAGAACTAGATGCAATGTCACATATGATTTCGCTAAAACAAGAAGATCTCGAGATCAGGAGAAATCGGCAACATATAGCTCTGAGATTATCAACAAAGATCTCTCCATTTGGTAAGGACATTGACGAGGCGATGAGGACATCCAAGATGGATTTGTTGCAGTACGCCCAAAATATATCAAGAGTCTCCTTCAACGTTAGTGGACGGTTGACAAGGATAAGTCGAGCACACATACCACAACCATACTATACTTGTCCACCTAATTCCGTCATTGGAATCTTTCATCGTGATACATGCGGTGAGTGCTGATTTAAAAAAATCATCAGCAATAAGCGTAAGGGTAAATCTCTCCTCTGCATGTGCCTACATATTACCTGATTTTCTGAACAATGATGCATAGTTGGCCGGGACATTGATAAATCAAGGTTATGAATGGAAATTTATTTTAAAAATACCTTGGGATGCTCAAAGCAACGGTAAAAGTATGATTTGCCTTCATTTTCGCAAAGTTTATATTATTATTATTTTAGAAAACAATATAATGATAAGACATATAAATTGTTTTGGTAATATGATGGATGTGTGATTTCTTTATTTGTTTTACTTTTATCATATTTGACTTAATTTATATATATATTTTTAATAATGAATTATGAGCAAGGATGTGAACCATTACACGTTAGTATTTATAACTAAATCGTTTTGTACCAGTTATTTGGTTTTATCAAAAGCTGATTCTATAAAGTAATTTTCAAGATTTGTTTTAACAAACTCACTGAATTCTATCATGTGATAACATTGTCAAATAAGTGTTCATATTTAGCACAACTGTTCGAAACCTTTGATCATATTTTGCTTTCCCGTTCTCCATTGACAAAATGCATGAGTGATATATCTTGACCTTGGGTACAGATTGAGATTTCATTTAACTCTATCTAACGAAACACTTTTAAGGTAACATATAGAGGAAATATGTCTTTTCTTGTCTAATACCATGTTTATCTCATCGAGTGAGGTAGAATAACTTTTCTACCTCAAGAGATGAGATAAACATGGTATTTGTCAAGAATCGACAGAAATTCTATTTATTTTATGATGTTATCCTTGTATTTACATCCGAAATGGGTCGTTTTCACGCCGAGCAGCCGCTAGGAGTGACCCGTCACAACAGTCAAACATTGACGTCATAAGTCAATATGCTACATAAGACCATTGTTTTATGACGTCAAATTATATAAGTCACCGGTCGCAGTGAAGATATAAGTTATTTTCAGTGTAGCTTGATAGATGGTTTATTTCACTGATATATCCTGGTATTTCAATGCTCGTCACATAATAAAATTGATTATTTTCAATCAAATCCGGACACAAACTGAAATAATTACTTGCCTTAACCACACAGTCAGCTTGCTGTTTGTCCACGGATTATTAAATAGTAATTAGGTAATATCATATAGGTGGCTTTACACCACAGTATGTTTACGGCTAGTTTGGTATTTCGAAAGAGAGAACAATCGATATTATATTTAGGAGTCCTTGTCATGAACATGTTATGATAAGGAACGGATATAATGTTCTACCAAGTTTATTTACTTACCTCTTGTTTGAAAGCCCACGGCAAAAATTGTATGTCATCTTAGAAGCACATTATTTACACAACATGAAAATATTGAGAGGCAACGCATGATTGCTTGAAAGTTTATTTATAATATTCCAAATGTAATATAGGGCGACATTTCAACTGTGTATACAGTTTGTAGGCGTCTGCGCCCCCAAACAATAACATAAACATCTTTTTCTTGGCACTATTCATTCCATTCCAAAAAAGCAGCAATTGCTCGGACTTGTAGTGCATATATCGAACGTTCTTCCGAATGTTATCCAATCTCAATGAAACTAAATGTTAACCTCGATCTAACTGAATCGTGTAGTTAAGTAAAAGTAGTGCTATTACAGAAAAATCATAATATATTTTGTTTCATATCTGTAGATAAGCAAAAATGACTTCACATTTCTAAAAACTTACATGAGCACATCGCACACATGTGTTTTAAACGTTTGAGTATTAATACAATTCTTGAACCCAAAGAGGAGAGACGTGACACTATTGGCAATATTTTGTTTTATTTACTCAAATTTGTAACTCATCTTCAGCAACGCACGAAAGTTTGTTCACCTATTTATGCATTTCAGTGCAAATATCACGTAATTTTACATAACTTTGATGCATCCTCAAAAAACCGATCACTTGGCATTTTTGCATTATAAAAATACTGTTGAATGTTCCATAACATTTGAACAGATTTGAAACCCCATAGTAAAGAGTAACAGTTTTTGCAGCTATTTGAAGTGATAAGGGGTCAATTTTCAAAACTACAATTTAAATTTTCTTCTGCGAAACCTTAAGTAAGTGAACAACTGGGTCAAACATACATCATAGATTGCCTCTTATACTCATGCAATGAACATTAGAAAGAATTGTAAACGATTATTCGAAAATTAATGAAATTTGAATTTGACCCTTTCTTTCTTTTTCATAATGCCAAATTTCATCAACAAAGGATACGTTTGAGAATAATTATTTTACTCATTGATTTATTACGATTCAGTGTTACTGTAATTGTATTGACGTTACAATGAACGCCGATTTACTTTATATTTGCACTTAGATACACATGTACGTGTAAAAAAAATTGGTTTTTGATATAAACATATTTATTCACTTGAAAGGATTGGGTACAAGGTGTTCAGCTGTATAGCTCTGTTCCCTTTCGACTTTCTCTTTCATTCTCAGTTCAGTGTCCTGAAGGTTCGTACTATGAGGGTGTCAAGTGTAAGCCGTGTCCTATTGGAGAGTATCAAGAAAACAAGGGTCAAACATCATGTGACAAATGTCCTCCAGGGAAAACGACTGTGGATTTGGCAAGTGTGGCAAAGTCAGAGTGTCGAAGTAATAACATTCCTTTGTCTAAAGTGTTGCTTTTTTCCTTAATAATTCCTTAATAATGGGTAATTCGATATTTTGGCAATATATTTCAAAAAAAATACTGCTTAGATATGTTATAAAATGTTTATATGTAGACAGTATAACATGAATTATATTTAAAAGAAATTTATGCTGGCTTTTAAATGAAATACGCAAAGTCATTTAGTCTAACTTGGAGCCAAGAGATATCAAACCATTATTTTAACAATTGTTAAATGTCCACAAAGAGTTTGTCCATTCAGAAATGTTTTGTCAATGGATTCCTATACCAAGAATAATAAATACGTTCAAATGCTTACCAACAGTACCAACGATGTCAAAACAAATTGCTGAATGTTCAGACAGATGGTGGTGTTCCTGAAATGTTATGTCAAAGGGTTCATGTTCCAGACGTATGTCCGAAAGGGAGTTTCTCTAAATCTGGAGCAGTTTCGTGTAAGCCCTGCCCTCTTGGAACCTTCCAGATGAAAGAGAATTCCAAATCATGCGAACAATGTCCCTACGATCTGACAACGGAGGTCCTAGGTTCGACTTCTCAGCTGGATTGCAGTAAGTCATTGATAGTATTGTTGTTCAGTAATATTGTTGTTATTGGTAGGTCATTTTAAATGAGGTATGGTGAGTTTGGTTTAAGGTTACTTTCACGACTTGTTTACTTATATCATGACTGATACTATTGCAGCGAGAAAATCCGCAACACCATTGTGGAAATACATTGATATCATTTCAATTAAATTGTTGATGTTAAGTCCATGCAAATACAATGTACACAGTGTGACAAAAGGGTGCGATGTACATTCATTGGAAAATGAAAATGATACTAACATTTCACCATGTTTATATTTTTCAAATATAGCAAAATAACTTAAAACAATTCTCTAACGAACAATGTTTAATTCATTCTTTTTATCTTCGATTTAAGACAATGTTAGAATATCTAAGGTCCCATTGCTCAAGTGACTCGTAATCATGACTGCAAAAGTTACCATGATTTACAAGGGTCTTCGCATCAAATCTGTATTAGCATATTGTCGACAGACGGTAGGCTTTGATGTTTTATGTTTTCTATACAAAGAGTTGTTGCTGAGAAGCCAGAAAGAGGTTCGTATTCAATCGAAACGCGAATATTAAAAGCTAATCGATCCCCTAAAAGGATTGGAGAACAAGTTGAATCTCCATATCCATACGTGTGTGATGTAGGTTCACTACTTACGTACATTTCCTTCTTTACTACTTGTTTCATAGTGACGTCATAACTGCTTACACACATAACGTCATTGTATTCGAATCAAAGCCGTGGCTCTTGCAGCTTTCTGTTGTAATTTATATATTTGAAAGAGAGTGTTTGTTCAAGTGTACACTCAATTTGTCCTATATATTCACAAGAACACTCTTGACAAACAATGACATATATAATGTTTTTTGCTGAATTTGTTAGTATTGAAGCGCACATGAAATCTATCTGTTTTGTTCTTATATTCACACTCGAACCTTCTAGTAAATATGGACGTGTTCCACAATTGCCTCTGTTACATTTGGAAACTCCATACTCCGGAGGAGTATTGTTTATCTCAAATTTAGCCTTAGTTAATAGTTGCTTTAAATTTTTGCCCTGGCGTTTACACATTTTTTCATAGAATAGGTGTATTTTGTTTTATATTGTGAAACCTATCCGGATTGAGTGGTTTATGAGTTGAGACATATACAATGTCGATTGTTTCTGATTTGTCTTTCTTCTTTACTTGTAAGAGTTATTTTCTATCGATGGATAACGCCTTATTAATTCCATCCCCGACGGTATGGTGAGTATCCTCTTTTATGTAGTAACACTTTGAGTTCTCCGAGTCTGGCGTTCCTTTGTATCTTCATTTGAACAGATCATGCAGATACGTCTGGATAATTTGTAAGGGATACTTCTCTTTGTATAAAATGGGTGACATGATGAAAAGTCCAAATATTGCTTAGTATCAGTAGCTTTATAATATGTCCGTTTCTAAACATCTATCCGATATTTTCACAACAGTATCCAAGAAAGAAAGTTTACTGTCACTTGTTTCCATTGTAAATACAATGTGTTCATTCATGCTATTCAATGTCTTGTGGAATGTTTCCAGATGGGTCTTACTAAATGGCCATAATATAAAACAGTCATCTAAAAATCTGCGCCAATTTTCAACGATGAAATTACAAATTTCACTTCCTAATTTTTCTGAGTTGTTTTCAATATATCCTAGTACTAAGGTTGCGTATGTTGGTGCCATTTTTGTACCCATAGCCGTACCTTTAATTTGTCTGTAATGTACACAATGAAATAAAAAAAAACATTGTTGTTCATTATGAAGTTTACACTTTTAAGTATAAACGATTTGCTAAATCTATCAGATAATAGCTCTGGATGTGTATCGATCCAATATTCTATTGCTTCCAGTCCAAGTTTATGAGGAATATTGGAATATAAACTTTTAACATCAAATGTAACTAACTTAGTATGATCAGGTATAGTTTCAGGTAGAAAGTTTAGGAAATCCATTGTATCTCTTGTATAACGTTTTACTTTCGTAAGATAAGGTTTTACAGGAATATCAATGAAGTTACTCAAACGTTTGGTACCACAGCTTGGACCGGCAGTGATAGGTCTTAAAGTAAGGTATTGAGGATGTTCACACTTGGTATAGATTTCCGAAGAGGTGGCACATTTTTTAGTTATATCTTTGCATTAAATAATTTTAGGCAAACCATAACAATTACTTTCCTTACAAGAAACATTTTTCAGATAGTCGAATTCCTTGTAGGTCATTTCCTCCGTAAAGATAAATGTAATAAGTCTTTTCAGTACATAAATATCCTCTGTTTCCTCATAACTTTTATTATCATTCAACATATCTAAAGACATTTGAGCATACTTTTCATTATCAATTATCACAATGGCGCCGCCTTTGTCTGCCTCTTTGATAACAATACTTTTATCATTACATAAATTGTTCATAGCATTTCTTTCTGATAGTGAAGTGTTAGTTTTATTCTTATTTATGGAATGAACGTAAGGAATATGAGAAAGAGTGTCAATGTATCTATCTAAATTAACATTTTATTAAAATATTAAAACCCAAACAAAATGTCTAACAATGTAATGATGTTATACATTATATACTCTGTTTTGCCTACATGTACAATAAGTCATCTCTACCGCTTTCCGTATTCTTACGTCATACCATTGTTACGTCACTATCATTGTGACATCATAACGTCACAACTGTCATACTCCCAGATGATACCAATGAAACATGTTTGAGTAAAAATGTAAAAGTGTTTTTGGGACTTTTGAATATATATATATATATATATATATATATATATATATATATATATATATATATATATATATATAAAATAACCTTTAGATCTAAAACGTATATTCATTTTCAGAATGTGATAACGGAGTTTGGTTCTACTCTGGCCAGTGTTATGAAATTGTCAAATTTATGCGTAAACTATCGTGGCTCGATGCAAGAAGAGTTTGCAAAACGAAAGGCTCCATCTTGGCTTCAATCAGAGACAAGGAGACCGAGAAGTTCTTGCTTGGTAAACTCCAAGGTGCAGCGGCGTATATTGGTGAGTAGAAACTTATCAAACTAAATGAAACCTATGTCAGTTGAAGAGGGTTAACTTAAACATGTCTAAGAGTGCCAGACGACGGTTACAATTCTTGCACAGTGTGAGTTTACAACCATCTCCTACCATAGTAGTTCTTCTCGTCCCTGCAGTAATAAGCCCTTGTAATGTATTTATGAATTAGATGATTAAAAAACTTCCGATCATAGTCATCAGCTGTATTTATTTTTAACCAAAACGTAATTTATGCAAATATTAATAATTTATATTTAACTGAACATTTAACTACATAAACCATAGCTGAGAAAAAGAAATTGAACAATTAATGTTACTAAGCATTTTCGAAACATAATTACCACAATTGCAATAAACATAAAATAAACAGGTAATGTTTATTGCATATAACTTAACGTATCTATAAACAAAACCAAATAGGGCTTTGTACAATTACATCATCTGGTGGGAGTGCTTTGCTCACAACATTATATCATGAAGTCAAATGTCAATCTAGAATATGACATTTCAATAATTGATTATATTACAGGATTGAGGAAAGAATTTCCTGAAGCACGAGGACTCTACAGCCAAACGTATCGATGGGAAGATAACACGCCAATGGTATACTCTAACTGGTAATCGATGAACTTTTGTTTAATTTCTTGTTAAAGCCACAAGAAACACCACCTCCTTCTCAAAGGGAAGGGGGCGTGATAGCGTAGTGGTTAGCGCGTTCGGCTTCGGATCAAGAGGTCCAGGGTCCGAATCCCGCAAGGGGCACGGCGACTCTGTCTGCAGTAGAGAACTGTTCTACACGCAGTAAGGTTTGGGTGCAATGCTAGCCTGAATTTCAGCTAGTTAAAATAATAATGATGAGGATACTGAAAGTAGGTGAGTTAGTCTATACAGGTGGGAGACGAGACAGGGAGACTAGCCTTGGGTGTAAAGTAAGCTATAAGTCCTCCGACACCTTATGGGTGAGGACAAGGTTGAGCCCGGGTAACACTATCTCTACATGCTAAGAGGGTCGAAGTGACAACAAATTCACTCCACTACAAGTTAACACACACCCCCAGGCCCCAATTGGAAGGGGGAAGACATAATCGAAGAAAAACACTCAACAATTTAACGATGCAATCTGAAGTTTATCCTAGATGGCGGATTAGGCTTATGGTGAAATGGTAGCATAACCTGCTTGTACTTTAGGCCCGAACATACACACACTGAAGCGTGAAATAAAGTACCGCAAATATCATGCTAAACATAAAATTATAAACAAAATATAATGCTTTTACATTTTTACTTGATCATTCAGACTTTGTCATAATGTTAAAGATGATCAAAGACAGGTTTATGTCAATGCAGATCTATGTGGTATATATTAGGTTTTAAAACTTGAATCCGACACCTTAATATGAAGTTCATCGCATTTATCATTCGCCTCTCAGGCTCCCGTCAATCGCAAAAGTAGATTAAAATATAACCGGTACAAACTAATTCTTTAGCTTTGGTTTCTTAGGGGGGACATAAAGAGACTGAAAGGACCGCATGGCGGCTCCATTGAACAGTGTTTTTCTATGGATAAATATGGATGGTCAGACATCTACTGCAATGCGAGAACAATACAAGACTTCATCTGCATGAAGAAATCAGCATCTTACGGTAAGCAAAACACAAATGTTAAACATTTTTGTGAAGAAAGATGTTTTGACATCTTCAGTTAAATGTACCCTTATTTATAATGTAGGACCCGGTCAGTCATCTGTGATCATGGAAACGGAAACTGGTGAAACTGGTTTCTTGGCGGAATTCGTAGACTGATTCCAGGTTGGGTCCCATGTCAAGATCAAAGATGGACAAGCGTGTCCAACCTTCTTTATATGGTTATAAATATATAGATATATTTTTGTAGGCTGTGGCGCCTGTACTTACCATATTTATACTTCATTAATGGAATAAAAAATACTAGTTTCATAGCAGCAAATGTAATAACTGATTATTTTTCAGAACATACCATTTCAAGGCAAACACTTTCTCTACCACCAAATTATGAACGTGCCGGTGAATTGGTTTTTGAGTGTGCCAACAGAGAACTTGTGTCCAGACGGAAGATATGTGATGGACAGAGAGATTGTGTGTACGGTAGAGACGAGTGGTCATGTGGTGAATAAATAATAAATATATGATATTATGAATAATATGAAATAATTAAATGATTCATTGCATTATGAATTTCTATGTGTATTTGCAAATATCTCGCCTGGTGCTATTGCATGTAAGCAATTGACCCATAGCGAACTGAATCACGGAATTTCATCAGTTTGGAATCGCGAAGGCTTTGCTTATTTAAAATTTCAATGTCATTGTTACCACAGGGGCTTGTATTGTCGAAAGGTACCGAGGTACCTCAATAGCAGTGTCCCATCATGTAAAATGTTAGTGTGCGATCTGATGCACCAAATACTGGGCTACGTAACTGGGTCAATATCAGCAGGATATTATAAGTGATTTTATAATATTTTTTTCAAGCGATTGTTTTGATCAATTTGATGGCACACATAAGCAATGTGCTAATATTTAAAGCTTTGAAAACTCATATCTGTGTGATTATTCGATCGATTTTTATGTTTGATAGCTTATTTTAAAGATAAATGTATTTGCTTTGACGTCATATATAATATTGAATGATGACATGAGGACAACATTATGTTAAAACTTCAAATGGACATGGGGTTTTGACCTTGTTACATCCCTATACTTTGTTATTGTATAAGGGGCTTGGTCGTCGACTTCGACTTTCTAATCGCTAGTATTTCGACAATGCAAGCCCCTGTGTTTGATACTTTATCAAATCTCAAAAGCTTAATCTGTTTTGATTGGAAGGTATAGCCCAGAATTCTGGCTACAAATGATGCCTACTCACTTATTGGTATTTCGGGAATATGACTTAAACTTTAATCAAATATTGGAATGAAGTAAAATACGCATGGTGATGTGTTGCTATTTTCTATGCTTTTTTGTGAAAAATAAATTTGTTTTGACAACATTCTTTATAATAATCGATATCATTTTTTTGAATTCCAAATGCCAAAGGCACTGTTAAGCTATACTAGTAACTATTTGTTTCAGATAAAAAATGCACTGAACATGGGTATAGATGCAACAAATAATGTTCTGTCTGTTCATACAACTTGAACTAAAAAAAACCCCAGATGTTGGAATGAATTAATTAGATATTAAGCATGTGATGATCTCTTGCCATTGTGTATTTTGTTGTTGTTTTTATTCTGCAAACAACATAATATTCTATCAAAAGATATATTTTTTTATTACATCCTTATGCCAAAGACATTGTTTCCTATAATAGTAACTATATTTTTCAGATGAGGAATGCACTGAAGAGCAGTATAAATGCAACAATGGCAGATGTTTGTCTTATGCGTTTTATTGCGACGGAATTGATGATTGCGGCGACAAGTCAGATGAAATGTATTGCGGTATGTTACAGGATAGTGATTTTCATATATCTTTTAAAATAAATTCATCGGCTCTGTGGCCCATCAGGCTATAAACAATAAACTAAAAGTTTTTTTTCCAGGAGTTTCAATACGTAATGGGGAAGATGATGAGAATAGATGGGTCATGGCCCATGTGATCGGGATCACAGAGTCACAAAATCGACAGTTATGAACAACATAACAAAGATAGATAGCATATTGTTAAAAAACAGAATTACATATATGCGTACATACACCTTAAAGGGGCAGTATCACATTCTTTTGCAAATTGTATTTTTTTAAATTTTCCATTTATAATGATTGTTTATGACATTTATATTTACTTTGGATGGTGAAATATCTTATTACACAAACCAATTATCCGTAGTCGTAATAACGGTGCTACGTATTAATCAAAAGTTGCATGGTGGCCATTTTGTTGTGAACACGTTTTATTATTTCGAATGACGAAAATGATTCCCATAACTTTACAGAACCATGTACAATATTTGTTTTAATTGATTTTCGGGAGAGAGAAGGGTGCTTTACTGTTTGTGACATTATTTTTCAAATACATTTCATCGACTCATTTCATCGAGAAAACGTGCTACTGCCCCTTTAAGATTCCATTTTGGAGAAGAAAAGAAGCCATTTGGCTACTTTACATAATTAATATAATCATGTTGTGAAGCCCATTGGCTGCAATTAAAGAGGAAATATTTTTGGAAATCCCCTGTTTATGATGACATGTTTCTCTACAGAAGATATAAAACGTCATATCATTAGGTGTTTATAAGGTTTGAAGGTGTCATTTAATTTCACGAAATACCAATGAAACAGATACACATCTTCAATTCAGAATCCTCCTTTGCCAAAGAGTCTCTATACAGCATTTTAGCTTTATAGAGCTTTTTGTACTGGAGAAGAAGATGAAAATAGGTTTTAGGTCATGACCACTGGGACTCATTTGGGTCCACAGGTTCACCAAAACTACAATTTAAGATCGGCGTTGTCCAAGGAGTCTGTACACAAGACTTCAGCTTTCTCGAGCTCGTTGTTCTGGAGAAGGTGAAACAAGCCCAAGGGGCTTCTGATATCAAATATATGTATATCAACACAAGTTGATGAAAGCTACCAATATCATATATTTGCCGAGGATATTGGATTTTTATCAATGAGTGTTGATATATTTGATATCAGAAGACAAGAGGGTGAGATTCTTTCTGACCACTGCAATGCCATTAGACGCCCTCTGTATCGATGCCATAGCACTGTAAATTCATCGTCTTTACTTGATGATGTAAACGTATTTTGATGCCATGTAGTTGATGGTGACAGGGAATTGTGATTAAGAGAACATTTTGTTCTCGTTTACTGGGTCAAACCCCTTATATTAAAATAAATTAGGGGATTTAACGAGGTCAACACCCCATGTCCGTTTGAAGTTGAATTTTAAAATATTGTCAACATATTATCCTTAATTCTACCATGACATTGCTGGATACTCGATTCTGAGTGGTTCTCCAGAAAAATCAAATGTGATCAATTCTGGATTAAACCTCCTCTGATTTTACCGCCGCTTCACTTCGTGTTGTTGCATCTACAAACGCCCGATTCTAAAGTGTGCTCTACTTATGGAAATAAAAAAAAACTGATACTAATCAAATTTATCTGTCCTATTGCGTGTTTTATAGCTACATTAAATGATAGATTAGCAAGACAAACATCGTCAGTAACAAGATCTTTAAATAGCGACACTTATGCAGTTGAGAAAACGAACAAACAATGACGCAATGGTCAACCGGATTTGAAAACCGGGGGTAATGTTTTGATGCAAAATAAGAAATAAATATGTCATATCATCTGCATACCTACATGTATAACTAGAATGTGCATTCCTTACCCGAATGAGACAGTTACCATCCTCAACTGAAACACTTCATTTTAATAAATATAAGTCCTCAAGCTCGTCATTCACAGCTGTTGGCAAATGTTAGCCATTTTGAACGTCGCGTGATATGTTTATAAGGGTTATTCCAAACATGTGAAATTAAGGAAAAACGAATGTTGATTTTTGTGAACGTGAATCTTGCGAAAACAAAATTGAAACTCCCGTAATAAATGACACATATATTATATTTTTTTAAATGGTTAAAGAGATCTTGTGGGGTAAAACTTTGTGTATAACAACAATATTTTTGGTACGAAATCGCTGCTGTTGTCACAAAAGATTTTTTGACTGTTATTCGGAGCTTGCGCCCTGCCGTTGTGCGCACTGTCAAAAAGAGTCCCATGGTAAAACGGTCATGGTAGAATGGAGATAGGCCAACTGTATCTCACGCGATGCGTTCGGTTTCAATTTTAAATTTACTCGCTATCAATCCAGTATAACATGTCTCTGATTTTCAAACACAGTAGGTTTATCTCCTAAATATGAAAGTCCAAGTCACAACCAATATAAGTATAACGTTTTGATTCAGAATTAATGTTTTCAATGGTGAGGTCGAACAGCTTTTTCCTATTAGGAAATCTTTTCAAGTAGTGAAATCCTAACTTTTCATATAATCACGTTATAAAACAAAAAATATTCTCAACTATTCTCAGACATTTGTTTGTGAAATTTTAATTTTAATGAATTGAATGACATTTCTGGCATTCATAATCATCAAACTGTTAGGGTACTGTAGGAGCCATGTGCATACAGCGCTTCTTAAAGAGCAGGATGAGTTTGTTGATGCCAGCTAATATTTCTCAATGCTTCTGTTTGGTTTTTTTTTCAACAGAAATGAAGCCCTGTGATAGGGATATGTGGACATGTAAAAATGGACAATGCATAGATGAGAATCTCAGGTGTGACTTTCACGCACACTGTGTCGACATGTCTGACGAGGTGTCTTGTGGTAAGCTGATTGTTTTGCACGAATGTGTTCCTTGATTAGGAGCCCTTGTGTCCCTATAGATCTATGCTATATTTTGCAATTTGTATTCCTTTGGACAGTGTCAAGTCAAAGCAGACTGTCACTATGAATTTGTTTCACACGTATGGCAAGTGGAGAATAAGTGCCTTTTGATAAAAGAATATTCAGAAAATGATATTTCGAGTTATTTTGACACTTGAAATAAACTTTGAATTCATTGGAATAATACATTCATTTCACATTAATCTTAAACTTTGATGACAATATGAAAATGAAACAATTTTTCATAAAGAGCAGTACCTTTTGCAGTGATGTTTGACATTGTCGAAGTGTGGTCATCATTGATGCTTGGCACTTTCGAAATATGATATGCATAATTTGAATCAACATTTACATTTAAGGTTTTTATAATTGTATTTGAGGTGATCTTCATAAGTATACCTCTATTGTTGTTATCACATGTTCATTCCAGTTTAATTTGTCTTTCGCGTTGATGCAATCCAGTACATAGGAGAGAAAACACACATTATAAACCAAAAATATGTTCCACAGGAGATATCGTTTGTTTGAGATCAAGAGTAATCTCTAATGAGATGTCCCTTTTACAGTATATTTTACACAATGTTCAGTCCCAAGATATATTAAAATTAGCAAATGATAGGTAATAAAGATGACACAATATTTTTTATAGAAGACTTCGAAATGAAATTAAAGCTAAAAAATATATTGTGCATCACTAACATATATCATTACCATGAATATATTTTTTCAGATATTTGCCGCGAGTTCCAGTGCTTCAACGGCAAATGCATTGCAAATGAAAGATTTAGGGATGGGATAACCGACTGTGATGGTGAAAAAGGAGAAGATGAACCTTACATTCGTAGGAATATTTTCTGTAAGCCCATCAGTGTAGTTAACTCCATGAATAACTAACACATAATACTGACAAGTTTCATCCCAATGCATCCTAACAACGGCAGGAATCCGTCCTACTATATTTCTAGTCCCCATCTGTACCATACGAAATCTTTTTACAGAAATTATTTATCAATAAAATAGAGACCGATCAATTGTCCTATACTTTTTAAGTTGTTTCAGTAGCTGTGATATGGCAAAACCTATCAATCGCTTTATACTATAAAATTGCAAATGGATTGTGTACTAGTAGTAGGAAACTCGTTTTGCACACTTGCAATGACATTATCTCAGCTTAGTTTGACCAACATTATCAGAACGTTTATTTCTCATTATAATATCAATGACCGTGGAAAAAAATAGTTTTTTCCAAACCTCTACTTTATTTTTTTTGCCCCTGAGTGTATGTTTAAACCAGTTTTGTGTATCCAAATCGAATTTGGCATCAGCATAAATCTCGAAATGATTGTGTCAAGTACATACAACTCACGATGACTGCCTTCATGCCAAAAAGAATGATTTGAATATCTATTCTCTATCGTTTACCCATTGTCAAATTTCAGTTTATAGTGGATCGCGAGTCTCAACCTGGAGACGACCAAAACCGACTGTCTTGAAGAAACCCACGTGTTTACAGATGCCAGGGAAAGATGAACGCATCATCCTTCACTTTCCTGAGTATGGAAATTGCAGTAGGTTTGCTTTCGAAATCCTGGGTTTTGCGTCTCGCACATTCTAAGAAACACTACAATTTCAATTCACTAGGGGGATGTGACGTTTCTTGGGGAAGGGGTGTATGTGTGATGGGGAAGGAGGAAGAGGAACGGGTGGGGTACAGTGTGTTTGACTGCGGATCAATATGGTCAGGGGTTCGAATCCCGCCACGGTCCCGGCAACTTTGTCTATTGTTGATAATTGTTCTGCATGTAAAAGATGTCAATGCTAATTTCAACTCAGTCACACCGGAGCTAAGAAGGTTCCTCTGCAATTCAGGCGCCGTTAAATTCCAAACTCAGTTCACTTATTCTGAGGTTAAAAGCCTGCCTATGAATTACATGAACTTGATATACATTGTCAAACAGAACAGAACTTTCTATTTGCTACATTTTAACTAACAGCAGAAATCCCAGGAGAGAGCTGACATGTAATTCATACAATGACAACTTTACAATTAAGGTTTTGCATATAGAAGTTCCAATAGAAAGAAATTCAAATCTGATTGGTATGCCAGAATTACAGTAAGTCCAGATCACCAATGAAAGTACTCAAAGATAAATAATTGAACCCGTCATATATTGGCTCATCATGCTGATTAAAATATATATGCATCTCTTTCTTGATCAGTATTAATCAATATAGTATCATAGTTCTAGTCGTTTTACTCTTTGGGACAGAAGATCAACTCAGTGTGTTTTTGAGTCCCTGTACATGTTTTAATCGGTTGCAATACCACCTTCTGTTAAAGGTTCAATGGTATGTCCATCACCTTATTATAAATGTCCCGGGAGTTTTTGTCTTGCTCCTCTCTTTGTCTGCAATGGTATCATGGACTGTCAAAATGGCGAAGATGAAGAAAAATGTGGTAAGTTTTATTATTCGAAACCTTGTCTTGGTATTACTGACTACATGACGTCACGAAGATATGGTGTCAACATCTTGTTGATGTCACAATGCTATGATGTCGAAACGTGATGATGTAACAATGTTATGATTTCAAAAATTGAATGATAACGCTACTTGATCACAAGCTTGATTTCGCAACAACATTGTGCAATCACCATGCTGGATGTCAAATCACAGAGTTCCGAGATGGACACTTTCATTGAAAATTAATAAAGCATGAAAATGACGTTGCCTTTTCTATTATCCAATGCATCAATATGGTTTGATATGTTTGAGAAGATGCTTGTGTGATAAGTAGTTAATGAAGATTTGTCAATGAGGTGCTTGAACACTGATCATTTGGGTAAATTTGACTTAACTCTGAGTAGTTTTTAAATCAAATGTTTTTGGATAGTCCACAGTGGTACCAAATAAAGGCTTTGCAGGGAATCAAATTCACATTTCAAATTACGCAAATGCTACCAAAATGTCCTTTACTTTAAAATCAGCGTGAGTTTAATGTCAATGAGTTCCAAAATGTATTTGCAGATGGGAATAAGTAGCGTCGTTGTTCACATGAACTTGACAGCTTGTTGACCAATCCCATATAGGTTTTACGAATATAATAATGTTTAAATCAAATAACACTAGTGGCCTTCAAGAATGTATTTGATTACACTATCATAACACTTCGCTGATTGTGCGAGATTATTAAAGTATTATTAAGGTAAGGACAAGAAAATGGTCACAGGATGAAAACGAAACTATTTTTTGTTGTAACTCCTCAAATGATGACGGAATAGAACATAAGTATATAGCAATATGGGATTTAATTTCTAACCACATAGGTGACTATGACAGCTTGACACCATATTGAAATGACCAGGGGTCAAAACGTCAAATATTTCCAAAAACATTGTCAAACGAAGGCAAATTATATGACTATCTTATGATTGTACACTTTGTTCCCTCGGATAAAAGGTGATCATTTGTCAGTGTTGATGAATCACAACAATTTGCGAAATATTTAAAAAGATCATACTAGGATATTACAGCAGGAATATGGCAGGTTCACATTCATCATAAATCCAATGATGTTAATTGAACTATCATACAGAGATCTATTGTGCTTATTGTATCCAACCCACAGATCACTTCTCCTGTCCGGGTTATTATCGCTGCACCGATTCCAAAATCTGCATCAGTCCTTTGGAAGTTTGTGATGGATTCAGACATTGCCCACACGGGGATGATGAAAGAGCTTGTGAAGAAGATAACTGTCCCCCTGAGTGTGAATGCAAAGACCATGTTGTAATTTGTAATACTACATTTAACATGAACACTTCAAATGCCCTCAGTCCAAATATCAGAAAGCTTGACGTCTCTGGAGTTAATATTGACATTGAATTCAGAAATGGTCTATCAATTGACGAGGACCTAACCAAGAGAGAACTTCATTATTTGGCAAGTCTCATTCTCTCTATGTGTCATTTGACCAGTCTTAACTTCCTCTTCTTTGGATATCCAAATCTTCTAACACTTGACCTGAGTCACAACATGATTACAAATATATCAAGCGAGGCATTCAAACATGTTAAGAAATTGAGGTATTTGGATTTGTCCAACAATCCTAAACTTGAATATATACACACCTCTGCATTTGATTCTTTAACGAACTTGGATAGTCTTGACCTTGAAAACACAAACCTTGGCAACGTTGATGTAACCCTGTTTCTGGCCTTTGAGAAACTCACAACTCTGGACCTGAAGAACGTTCACATGACTGAATTGACTGATGAACTGTTCTGGAATCTATCCACAGTAAGGTATCTTGATATCCGCCAGAACGACATTCAGACGTTTGGAAGCAACCTGCAAAAAGGTCTGAAGTCTGTTGAAAGGCTTCTTGTGGACTCTTACCAAGTCTGCTGTGACGTTTTGCGTCCAAAGTCTTTATCTGAGGCCAAATGTGTATCCACAAAGAATGCTATCTCTTCTTGTGATGACCTTCTTGCTGCGACCGTTCTCAGAGTCATCTTGTGGATCATTGCAACCATTGCATTTCTTGGTAATATGTTCGTCATTATATACAGATGTTTCTATGACAGTACATCCAAGAAGCGTAGCTATGGAATATTTGTAACGAATTTGTCAATTTCTGACTGTCTAATGGGAATTTACATGATCATAATTGGCATCACAGACGGTCATTATAGGGGTGTCTACGTTGCAAATGATTACCAATGGAGAAAAAGTGCAATGTGTAAATTTGCAGGATTTATTTCAACTCTGTCCACAGAAGCCTCTTGTTTAATGATAGCTCTTATAACTCTTGACCGATTCTTGGCAATTAAATTTCCTTTTCGTCAACTTAAGTTTTCAAGAGGAACTGCTTTAGCCTGTGTGTGCCTGACTTGGATTTTGGCCTTTGGAATGGCAGTAGTTCCTCTACTGCCTCAATTTAGACACTGGTCCTTCTACTCAAAGAACAGTGTTTGTTTAGCTCTCCCTCTGTCGTCTCACAAGTCGCCAGGGTGGGCATATTCCAGCAGCATCTTTATTGGCTTCAACTTCGCGCTCTTCATTCTTATCGGCCTTGGGCAGATATTCATATACAGATCGGTACAAGCCTCATCCAAGATCCGGGGTGGAACGTCTTCTTCAGAGAGAGTTGTTGCTCGCAGACTCTTCCTGGTCGTCTTCACCGACTTCCTGTGTTGGTTTCCAGTTTGCACAATGGGTAAGAATTGACTTTGATTTCATGAAGGATTGAATGTGATATTATTACCAGTATTGGAAAATAGACACAGGGTAGTATTTTCCCTTTTACTCAACGTCGACTGGTTGTTTCATGTTTTCAAGTATTAAAAGATAAAGTTTTCATTGTTTCCATATTGCCGTATTGATTTGTACCATCGCTGACCTTTTGATATGAAATGTTTTATAACTGTTATATTTATTGATTAATAGTAATAAGAAGAAATAAATAAATTTCAACTTCACGTTATATTTTTGGCAGAAGACAGTTTAATCCCTAGTTATAGACAAGGAGAGGAAATCTTTCACTTTGATTTCACAAATGACTGAATATGATCATTTGTTGTTTACTACGCAAAATGCTATGAATGCATTTAATTATGTTTATGAAATCCTTAATAACCAAGTTTCAGTTTTGAATGTAATTTCTGATGATTCATTGTTACTGTATTTTCTTCTTCATGTCGCCCGATCCTGCACCATTAGCATATCCAATCTGCTGCATTTTTGCCCTGATTCTCTGAGCCAATAAATCAGTTCCTCATATCATAACTGAATAGCATAACGTCATGTGTCAGCCATTGTCGTGATGTCATCAAATATCCATTGCCAATAGTGTTCTTTCATCGGGTTCAGGGTATCAGGATACTGTAGATTTGTAGCGGAAACAAATACGCTGATGGAGCAGGATGATTTATCGCCCGTGAAATATTCAATAGTAGTGTTCTTCATAAAATACTGCTAATCAGGATTGGTACGGATCATTTTTAAATTTAATCTTTCTCAATAATTGTTCTTACCACCCATGAAACAGTTTAGTTATTGTTTTATGCTATAATATCGTAGGCCAATTGAAAATGTCAATCATTTCTTTTCATCACCGGTGTACCATTTAAGGTTTCTTTCCTGCTTTCATCATAGGCCAATGAAAATATTTAAGTCAACTAGGATTTTGAAACAATAAGGCCACACTTTTTTTTTTACTTGGTTTACGGATCCGCCGACCCTAAATTTTGCTAAAGTGGAAAAAAAATAAAATTTCAAATTTGCTCTTTTTATATTACCGCCGACCATATTTATAAAATACTGAATAAATATAAATACAATATACTGACACAACCTTTCCATTTGTACCAAAAGGACATACTTCAACTAATAAAATTTTGCATCTGACAACGTACAGGTGACTGACAAACTCAGTGCTTTGACACTACATTTACGGCCTTCCCAGATATCTATTTTTAGAACTGTCTCTTTGAGTCAACAGAAGCAGTATTACAAAGTATTTTTAAATAATAAGTTTCAAGAAAGTACTTATTTTGACTAACAATAAGCTACAAATTTTAAAATATTCTAAATAACCTTTGCTTAAAAAATCTTTTATAAATATCCCCATGCAGACATACGTACACAAATGATGATGGCATAGTGACAGGGTCGATCTATTTTGCTTGAGGGATGATAGGTGATTTTTTTAATGAAAATTTTGTTTCAAATAAAAGTTCCCATGAGCTTAATTTATTTCAGGATTAGGGACAAGACTTGTGAAATAATGTTATTTTTTGTTATCCATCATGAAATAATTTTTAAAATCAAGCAAACAGATTTTGACAGGGTACTAAGAAATGCACTAGCAACCTGCCACCCCTATTCCTTAATAGTCTAGTCTAGTCTGGCGGGAGAATTCTATAAATAGAACGAAAGTGATGAAATCTGTTTGAAGGCCAACTTTTTGATTAAAATAATTGTTTAGGATTTTAGGAATCTGTAAATGGATTTTGATGACTACACTGTACAAATGAATTTTTTTTAATGAGAATTTTCTACACAGAATATTAAGGTGTGTTTTCATATAGAAGTGTATTAGTTTATTTGTGACATGTCATTATATAGGCCTATTACAAAGATGGCTATAAAATGTACAGGTTTCTAAAATTAACCTTTTATTTCATTATTACCAAATAATAATTATTCAATATATACTTATAACAGAAATTTTCTACCTTTTAATGAGATTTGATATATTTTTCAGAAGATTGAATAGTGTACTATTTTAAAATTGTTTAATAGTTCATGTGCATTTTATACAAATGTTTTAATGAAAATTTATCAACATACAGTGACAGTTTTGTCACCTTACTTAACATCTACATATATCCTGTCAGAGGAAAACTGTAAGCAAACATTATTAAACCAACAAAAAACAGCTTTTACAGCAGTGATATTTTTATAACCAGCCTACTTTTAGTGAAAGCAACTTTGTGAAAAATAATATGAAATACATTTTTTTTTCTTTTTTTTTTCCTACCTACCGATGTTGAAATTCTTGTTGAAAATCCGTAAACCAAAAAATAAAAAAAGTCTGGCCTAAGAAAAGAACAAAAAACATCAGTGATTGAATATCGAAAAAATAATGTTCCAATAACACCAAACACACTCCCTATAGACGCACAAATACCAATTCTATCGGAAATGTAGCTTGTCAAAAGTTGTTATTATGAACATAAACAAATCGCCTGAGGATTTCATTGGAAGCAACTCCTATGGATGACGTCACATCGCTAGCGAACAGTCTGCTACACTTGAGGGATGGGGGAGACAGTTTATAATTAGCAATCCAATGTTTAAGAACTGAGATAATTAGCAATCCAATTTTACTAACTTTGAACGGCGAGATCTTGGTAATCAGGTGGCGCTTCGAAGTAATATTTTGTGTTTTATATACTTGAAATTATTCTCCATATAAATATATATATAAATTAATTTACATCGAAAAACCTGAGGGATTATAATATCTTTAATGTTAGAATGTCACAAGGATTATTGGACTACAGGGTTGGTTCATATTGGGTCAAGAACAACTAGGGTTGGGAGTTCTTCTCACACTTTTTAATGTCAGCGTTCTGTGGAATACAAAAATAACAATAAATAAATATGACATAGATTGACATAAATTTGATATAGATAAATAAACAAACAATGACTAGCTTGCCTTGAAATATAATATTAGTATGAATCCTCAAGGGAAGTAACTCTTGCATGTCCTTTGCAAACACTGTTTATAATGACTGAAGCACTAGTAAAATATCCCACAGAGCAGTAAACCTAACAGATTTACAAAACGTCTGATCTCTGCAAAGAATGCCTATCATATTAATGAAATAAATTGAATTGATATTCTCTAAATTACGGAAGAATAATCCCTAAATAAAGAAATATAAATTTACTTGTAAAATTAGCACTGCTGAATCTAATGGACTGGTCCATTTTGCTCAAAGGGGTGAACATTATCTCATGTTGAAAATACATAAAATTCTCAATGCAAATAAAAAATTTGGCATGAAATATACTCTTAAAAAGGAGAAATATGCACAAATTACACTTTATGAAAAGATATTCACAAACATGAAAATTGCATTACGGAAAAATGTTGAGCTATCCTTAAGAATAAGAGACTCGCCCAAGCATGAACTTGCCAGTGGCGCTTTGCAAACAGTGAAATATTACTCTTTATAAAGATTAACATGTGAATTTAGACAGAAAATGTAAATACTTAATGTTATTAAGACATAGAACAAAAGTTACCTGAAGAGTGAATCTCCCAAAACCCTAGCATTTTGATATTTGACTCTGCAACTCTCGGACAGCATTTGTTTCGGAACCGAAATCAAAACCGGAAATGCGCTTTCCAATTAACTAGAAACATAATGATGCCCACTGCGCAAAAACTTGGCTCTGAATACTAAAAGTAAAAAATCCTGAAATAATTCCCCAAGTGAGCCTAAATTTAAGCTTACACAAGATGATTAAATTAATCATAAGAAATATTTAGTTAAATGAAATTAAACAGTCCTCTTGTGTTAAAATGTCTTTCGTTTCAAATCAAGGGTGTTTCAGAAACTTATCAGCTTTTATTCAACTTGTAATAATTTGCTGATCTTTTGACGGCCTTCGTGCCATGCTCTGTTTTTCTTTTGCAATTTTCTTTTTAAATTAGGAAAATAAATTTAATATCTCGCCACTAATGGCTGCAATACTGCTGAAGCGGCGTTAAACAATAACTCACTCACTCACTCACTGAAACTTTAAGTGAGGACATTATAAAACATTAGTGTTTATGGTTTCTGTTCGGATCCTTTTTGTCAATAAAAGACCGACTATGTGTTTGTTCATGTCACGGCACTATACATGATGACCGGACTCTATTGCTACCCGCCACTACACGTTTTACTTCTATTGATCCCAATAGTTCTCCAATTATTTTATCAGTTCGCGTTATCTGTATACCTACAGGTATTATGGCAGCTTGTGGGATCTCTATTGGCCAACACGTGTTTGCATGGACAGCAGTGACAGTACTTCCAATAAACTCAGCATTAAATCCTATTTTGTATACTTTGCCGAGCATCATACAGGCATGGGTAAGTACAACTTTTCACCCAACGCCATAATTCACGCCAGTCTTTACCTACTGGCTACGCCTTGCGGTGTTTCGTTACCTTTTATGTGGAGTAGTAAGAATTTCAGGTGCAGCGTGCTGCTACGCTTGGACAGAAAAGTCAACGACATGCAAGCTAGAAGTGGACATTTGAAATAAATTCAACATGGTTAACTATAATTTTTCTAATTATATGAAATGGATCATGTATGTACTGTTTGAATAGCTAAATGTTCCATTTGGAATCTTATGTTTGATTGTTTGATTAATTCAGTCTTCCTTTTCAGAAATCGCCACAAAAAGGATTTTCTTTAGACCTTTCGGACCGAAGATCCACCAAAATGCAAGGTAATATGATGCTTTGTTGTCCAATATAATAGGAAAACCTCATGAAATAACTAACACAAACGGTTACTTTTGATTAACAAAACAACTTTACATAGGTAACCAGACACGTTGCACGAAAATGTGCCTTGTGGGAAATCAGAGCTTCATACTAGTATTTGAAGAAAACATAGGGTGTTTTGGATAAAAGCAGTTCTTTAATGTGAACATAGATAACGTTTGGGAGTACATGCGTAATCCTTCGTCAGGTAGTATTCGACTGATTTTCTTACATACCACTGTTAAATGTAACCTGATTATTACAACAGTTATGTGTAAGGGCATGCATTCCCCATGAAATATTAGCTTACATCGAATGGTATGCGCTTCTTCAGTTACTTTGAATGTTTATTTCTGTAATTGTGTATAGTCAAAATTATCAGCTTACTTCAGGTGGTATGTATTTCTTCAGTTACCTGGACTGCGTATTCTGTAATTGAACATAGTCGATATTATGAGCTGACATCGAATGGTATGCACTTGTTCAATTACTTGGACTGCTTATTTCTGTTATTGTGTATAGTCAATATTATGAGCTTACAGCAGATGGTATGCACGTGTTCAATTAATTGGAATGCTTATTTCTGTAATTGTGTAGAGTCAATATTATGAGCTGACATCGAATGGTATGCACTTGTTCAATTACTTGGACTGCTTATTTCTGAACATACATAAGGGATTTTATGATACTTGTTTCCATATAGAAACTGCCGTTTCATCTGTTGTTTATTTGTCTGATACTACACAAATAGGAAGCCGGACACATAGTAGTATTTTGTTCTGTAACGCACATGGGACTTACATATTTTTCTTGCTTTTGATTAGCTGCTTTTAAAAACCCGATTTCATTGGTTGGCGGAACTACTTCATTCATCTATGTCTTATTCCTGCATTTAAACATGTATATTGTCCGAAAATTAATTAAGTTTGAAATCCGACAAGCGTGGGAAATTTAAATGTATTTATGCTTGTATTTCAGGTCTGATTATACCATGGGACATATTCCCAAACATCAAGACCTACGTTGGCCAACCAACAAGTGATATGGTGACGCTTGGCGTTGCTTTGCAGTCACTTGACATTTCGAACAAGATGAAATGCAATTTGATTGGTCTGGTCATCGCCTATGTAAATAATCTGACAAATCAAAATAGAGTATTTGAACCAATCACAGACAAGAAAGTTTTCGTCAGCCATTGCAATGACGTGAGTAGACACGAATGTTTAAACAAGGGTTCCATATTTTGACAAAGAAAATAGTTCATTTACACCTTTAAGCATTGTATTTTATACAATATTGAGCAAAATACTATAAACATGTCGAGAAGAGAATTTCGATATAACATAGGTGCAACTTTCAATCATTCCAACGTATTTCCTTTTGTGAAACTAATTATAAGCTATTATATACAAACATTTCGAATGAGTATAACAATATAATTATTATGTTAGTATCACTTTCAATTTGTTTGAATCACATAGACATTATCAGTTATCGAGTTTGGTGACAAAAACATTTGGTACACAATACTTTCGTCTGTGTTTATCCAATGGGTAACTACTTCTTGTTTAAATTAACATATTTACATTATGAGTTTATTTACTCAATTCTCAGCATGCATATTTACACCCGAAGTAAATTGGTCATATAAACAATTAGCAAATTTCCATACACGCGTAAATCTACAAGCATATGCCCATAGAGAATCTCACCAAAGAAGACTCTGATATCAAATATATTTACACGAGTTGATAAAAGTTACAAATATGCGAGACTTGCCGTGTTGATATATTTGATATCAGAAGACACAAGGGTGATATTCTATTTATCCTTAAAATCATTCTTCATTATGTTTCAATGAAAAAGTGTACATCTCTGCGCACAGGTGATGTCATAGCATTGTGAAGTCATCATGTTTATGAAATCATAGCATTAGGATGTCATTACTCGATAATATAAACACATTATGACGTCTTGTATACGAGAGCAACAGGGCATTGTGCAAAATCTACTGCTAAAACGATATCTCCTAGGAGATATTGCTTAATCTCATGTAGTGTACAATCTCAAGCTTAGATTTACATACATGTCTTATTAGATAATTTTACAAATGATTTATGACACATACACTAATTCAAATTATCTGTTACATCCTTCCAGTCTATTGAAGCCGTGTGTCTGCGTCTGGAGCCGGATCCTTCTCGTGACGGTTTGACTGAAGACATCTTCTATCTGACTCATCTCGTTTGGAGATGCACAGATGATACCGCCCAGGATGATGAGCTCTGAAGAAGTTATCATACCATTTGACTGATGATTCTAATGTATATTTTACATGCGAGCAGTTTGAATTTAAAGGGACAGTAGCTAATATAAGTCAATGAAATATATTTGAAAAATAATGTCACCGATAGTAAAACACCCTTCTCTCTTCGGAAAATTAAGTTAAAAAATAAGTGTACATGGTTCCGAAAGCCATGGAAATCGTTTTTTTGTCATTTGAAATAATAAATTGTGTTCACAATAAAAAGGCTGCCATGCAATTTTGGCTTAATACGCAACACAGTTATTACATCTACGGATTATTGTTTTGTGTAATTAGATGTTTTACCCTCTAAAGTAAATATAAATAAAATAAACTATCATTATAAATAGGAAATTTGAAAAAAATAAAATTTAAAAAAACGTGCTACTGCCCCTTTAAGTGAAATCCTAAAATTTATTTGTGGGTTAAATTTTGAAAAATAATGACCCAATATGTTCATCAGGCTTTTCCGTGCATTCAGCGGATTTGACTTTCATAATAGTTCAAGGTTCCCCCGAAGGCATAACTATTACGCTGGTACAGAAAAGCTGACAAATATTTAACTTACGGCATGCCTTGCCTAAGTCTCTTTTACGTCAGCCATGCATTTTGTGTACCAAAGATTTCTTATTTCACTACCAGGGCGTTCCAGACACAGCACGCTGCTTCTGTGTCACAGAAAAGCCTGCGAAATGCAGCAAATTTTTACCTCACGGGGGAAGTTGGGTTTAAGTTCTATGATTGGTGTAAATTTCGATGTTAGCTGAACACTTGACCATTTTAACGTGCATCCATTGTGTTATAAATGTTATGAATTGATTGAAGTGATTGATTACTACAAGCATGTACATGTACACATTTATGAGAGATGAACTTTGTGATTACCCCATACTATAATTCTCCAGTGGGTATTCAACTGTTTAGATGTACGGTTTATATCATCGCCGCGGTTGATGAGGCTGTGTTTATTGCAGAAACAGTTTAGTTTCTAGTTCATTCCGAATAACAATTTGAAATCAATGTTCATGGATTAGAATTAAATTGTGTCACAACTGTTAGATGATCCAGATACGGGTTTCAGATGAGTTGAATAGAACGACCAATCATCGAGAATATAGATTTCAAAGAGCCACTCAGATGTTTATTGCTGTGTTGTCTTACTTTGCTGCAGTATTTGTGACCATGTCCTCCGCCACAACCAAGAACTCTGCTATAAAAATTGGACACACAGTTTCTACAGCGTAGTCAGGTTTTCATGATTCAATTGTTATTATATCGCAAGAAGAAATTGGTAAAGACTCGTAGTGACCTTGAAAACGAGGTCATGGTCACCCAAATCGACTGACATCTGCCTATTCCCCACATGACGAGTGATATCAAATTTGATGATTGGAGATTGGAGATGATTGGTAAGGCTAGAAAATATTATGAAATGAATGTTTATGTCATATGTACATATAGCAAATCAATTTATAATTTCTCAGCAAATAATTATTTGTTCAATTTATATGTTTCAAATAAAATACGTGTGTGATATATAGTTGATAACAATTTACATACCTTATTATTCATAAACATTATATAGTATATATTGTCTTTTATATAATCTATCATTTGGAAATAAAAGTTTGCATTCATCTTTCCCAATTTACCCTCACATGTATTGAATTAAATTATGAATATAATCAAAACGTTGTTGATAGTTTGGTCATTGTAATATTCCTGCAATATTCGAAATTAATAAGAATATGCACACATATAACACATGTGTTGAGATATTTTTTCAAACTTGGCTAATTAAAGTATATATGTTCGATTGATTGTGAAGCATTGTTGTGCATATTTAGGTTAATCTGGCAAACCCGGTCATATTTTGGAAATAAATACATGCGTTCTATCCAATATTTTGTAATACATGATTCACTGTGATGAATATCAGTATATTGAGTACAGCACATATCTAGGTCTTACTGCCATTTAAAAAGGTGATATTGGAATGGAAGGTTTTCGGGTTGAATGGTCGCCAATATTATCGATTGGTAGTTGCTTGTGTCGCTCGGATAACGAACGTTAATATTTTTAATTTTGCGAAATTGTAGTGTCAAATTATGCACTGAATTGGGATATGTTTGCATAACCAGTTGTAAAATGGTTCTGAATTGAAAAATCATTTGTTTACTAACGTTGAGATCCAAAATAACACAACGTTCGTTTTAATTTGAGATGACAATTATTATGGATTACCCACATGGTCATGTGGTTCACAATGTGTTCATAGACATACATTTCTTTCAAAATATGAGGAGGCCATTCATGATTCGTTTAAAGATTATTTTGAAAAAAAAAACATTGGGTAAAATCCCAACACTGTATCAGTACAATAAAGAACTAGTTTAGAGCGTTAAGAATAAGAGAAATTTGACAGCATGTACGCTCATATAGTTCTACACGTTCTCATATAGGCTATGCATCTACTCAACTGAGGTCGTAGGACAAAATCCCCAGTGGACAAAATCCCCAAGGACATAATCCCCTAAGACAAAATCCCAAGCGAACATAATCCCCAACTGATGTCGTTGGGATTATGTTCGCTGGGATTTTGTCATAGGGATTATGTCCTTAGGGATAATGTCCAGTGGGGATTTTGTCCGTCCACCTCAACGGAACGTATAACTTAGGACTAGGTATTAACCGGAATATATAAACCTAATGTGTCATATTTGTGTCATTTAGGAGTTTATTCTTTCTCAGGTAAACCTGCTTTAAGGCCAAACGGACTATGCCTGGGGCATTCTATGAAATATCCCTGGCCCTTAAAGTACATTTTGACGTGAATTGTACATTCTGGAGGAACCTCAATTGAGGTTTTGAACTAAACCATAGAACAAATCGACAATAATTATTCTAAGTTAAACCTTCACACTTGACATGATGGGATTCGAACCTGCATCCCTTCGCATGATAAACTGGACACTCTACCATGGGACTATGAAGGACCTGGCTATGAAACATTTAAAAACCTATAGCCACGTTTCCTCTACCTCACTATAACGATAGTAAGGGAGACACGCTCTTTATAGTTCGCGAAAGTCGGACTATCCCCGGCGGTACTATTTCAGTGTCCACGTTTTATCAGCATTGCTAGTCATTTCATACAAAATATATTTCATGATTTAAAACCGATTTTGATAAATTTGACACTTTATATGACAAATATATCACTCTCCATCAACCTAAATCACGGGATAGTGTGTGTTATATCCTTTACATATTCCCTACAGAAGAAGAAGAAAGAAAACGAACATTTTTTTATTATAGTGTCACATTTTACATCGCAAACAGGGACATATAAGACATTGATAAAAGTAACGTCCGGCCTAAAGGCCTGCGAGACACTGAATATATATTACAATCAAATATATTCTAGATATAAAATAATACTGATACAATATATATTCAAACACATAAATGATCTTTAATAAAGAAACGCACACAAAGACATTACATACATACTTGAAATACGACTATGAAAGGTAGAATACAGTTTATATAATGTCTATTTTCAAATTTGTAGTACCTTAGGATGAAGGATGACTTATATTTTTGTCGATTTGATTTCGTCAATAGCGAGCACCCTTAAAACATGTATATTTTACGCAAGGGCACGTAACTCCATGACGTAACTCCTGCAGTATGCGATACCAGTAGTGATCTGTTGATCTCGGATAACTTTAATATCAATTTAGTATTCAAATCCTTAACGGGAAACTCTTTCTCAACAATTCCTTTTCTGTTCAGAAAACGTAAAGAAAACCGGAGAGAAACGTAATTATACTGAAGCAAAAGTAAAGTCTTTTAATTGATTTTAAAACATTCTGTATCAGGACAGATTTAGAAATCTCCGATATAGAGGAAGTGTGTACCCGAGAGAGAAAACATTCAAATGCGTCAAGGTGAAATTTGACGTTGTTACTTGACATTGATCCATGGTATGATGTCACTCTATTGTATTAAAGGCGTTGTAGCACGATTTTCATACTGAAATAAAGTGCTTTCACAAAAATATAAATAAGTGTTACAAAATGGCTAAATTATACTCTTGAATCGATAAAAAAGAGTTATAAAACGAATGTACGTACATAATTTGGTTAAGCCATGTGCGTTTGATTTCTCATCGAGTGGCCATTTTAATGTATTAACATTAACATGCCTGATCGAAGTTAGTTCAAGTGATCTGACTGATGTAGCAATACCTTAACACTTAAAGTATAGTTGTGAATATGCTACAATGATGGAATGGTCAACCATTTTGATGTCTGAACTCTCACATTCTCATGAGACCTACAAATCCACACCACTGTCGCATTTTATATACGTTGCACCATTTTCTTAGAATAGGAAAAACCTTTTCCTATGGATACGGCATATGGTGTCATCCATTTGCCGGATCCTTCCGAATTCTCTCAAATATTGGCGGATCCGAAAGTATCCGGAATGATCCGGCAAACGGATTCCACCATTTTTTATCCTGACTCTATTGAACTTTGATAATAAATGACACATTTGAGAACATGTAATATGCGTAAAACGTATACAGTGCCTTAAAATAATCTAATGGTCTTTAAATGCTGTTTCAGTTTTTTTTAACATTTGTAGTAATACATTGCTAACCAGTGCGTTTTTTCAAGGGAATAGTTATGCGTTTTTAGTATATCTGAATTGGATCTGAAGGTATCTCAAATAGGACAAATTAGAATGTGTACTGTATAAGATGGGGTTCCAACATGCAACCCATTATTTGATAACTCAGCGCTTTCATTCATTGGGCTACGAAAAAGCTGTTACATGAAACGTAACGGGGACTACTTGAGTTCTGCGCTAATAAGATGTGAAAGGCAGGCATTGGTTGTCAATCACACCGCATTGTATGGACAATTTGCTGCTGCACATGCGTGGAAGAATCCATTCCATGAGGGGGCTCAGCTACATGTACCATATCTGATACTCAGCACCAGGATTTGCCAAATACTTAATTTTGCGCTACATAATTGAAACATTATTATTAAAATTGCAAAATAATGATATATGTATGGTTTGCCACGTCATACATTGATTTAAACCGTGAACGTATTTGGAGCAGTGGATTTGTAAATATAAAAAAGTCTGTGACGAATCGATCCTGTCTAAGGAAAATATGAAATTGTAAAAAGACATTATCAGATATATTCAGAGAAAGTAAAAACACAATCCCCTAAAGTGTTTTGGAAGATGTTGAACACTGTCCTTAAAAGATGAAACGTTATTTCCCCGAATTTACAAGATTTGTAAATTCGATAGAAAACTAAATTACCAAACCACTGAACAACCGGATAGATTACAATATTGAGAGATATCACAACTTTGATACCAGATTTATTGATTCCTGGTATTACGGACGAAGAAATAATAAGACCAGTAAAACATTGTAAACGGAATACAAATTCAGGATAAGACATGATAGAAAATGACTACAGCAGAAGCGCATTAAAGATACGTTTTTTGTTTATTAAAGAAAACTCGAAATGTGAATAGCCACAAGATTGCTCATCAGGTACGTTTGTTGCAATGGTTGCACCGATTTGATTGTACAGATCCAACGTATGAAAATACGAGCATTTGAACTATCTAAAACTCGCTGCTAGCCTATGCTCTTCTCAACCCTCATATGTGCTTACGATAGAACTCGGAAGAATCCCATTGTCTTTACAAATATTGAAATGAATGATCTCGTATTGGCACAAATTAGTAAGCGATAATGTCACACGACACAAACTCAACCTTGCCATATCAAGAATAACCCGGAAGGATTCGGGAAGCGGATTACATAACTTTTTGTCCTGTGTAATTAATTCAAGTCTGTACTCATTTTGTTCAATTTTAATCGCGATAACGATACTAACCCATGGATACTCATTGTCAAATCAGTTTTAGGTAACTGTGGTATGTTGTATGTTTTCACAAATCCAAGTACTTGTAATACTCTTAGCTAGTTTCTCAAGTTGAAAATATCATAAAAGTTCAATTGCACCAATCATGGCAAACTTAGGTATTATCCAGTTGAAAAGGACAATAATACAAACTAACTAAAACTATAAACATTCAAAATTTTGAACATTACCGTTGCCTTTCTAAATGCAGTTCGACACCAAAACTTCATTTCGAACAACTAACAATAGACTACCTGTAGAGACTGGACGATGGTGGAATATTGCTAAGCAATAAAGGTATGTAAGATAGGTAATTTCCCTGCATTACGATATGAACGCACATCATTGATTGACAGTGACTGTGTTAAAGGTACATCCATTGTGTTGTTAGGGATCGTATATATTCCAAATGTAATAAATTGTGTTATTTTAACGAGAGAAGTACCGACTGTTACCGAAAACTATCATTTTGATGATAGTCTACTAATTATATTGACGATATGAAGGTAAAAGTAGTGATTTCTGATCGAAAACCTGACAATGCATCGCGATTGACGCACGCCAATGAGTTAAACGAGTTTTATTTAGAAACTAGTAATTATGATGTATTTGGCGATTGGTGATGAATATGCAAGCTGAGTCAATTTATTTGTACTGTAAACAGCACATATGTTGTGTTGGAACGTATTGAAGGCAAATCAATTTTTATTAAACACAATGGATGTACCTTTAAGAAGCCAAACCTTATTTAATTGAAATTTCTAATAACTAATGATAACATAATACGTGAATTTACACGTGCATGTAAAGATCGGATAACAATTCACGTGAACTTCCACATGCCTTCAGACCTCCCCGTTTATCTAACGATCAGATAAGAATACACACGAAATTACACGTCAAACGACATAAATTCCTCGACATGAAGTATAATCCACGTGACTGTTGATTGAAGATTAAGCCATAAAATACGT
Source organism: Gibbula magus (assembly GCA_936450465.1). NCBI lineage: Eukaryota > Metazoa > Mollusca > Gastropoda > Trochida > Trochidae > Gibbula > Gibbula magus. The sequence goes on along the minus strand of OW388301.1, from coordinate 16,955,192 downwards.
CGCCATTGAACAATAATCGGATGTCATCAACAAACTAATGTCACGTTTTGAACAGATACCCTTTGTGTTTGTGTTCCTGTTTCATTCGCTTTATTTTAATAAACCGTTTTTTAAGGACACGCATTGTAAATTTCTAAGTAAGAACAATTTTATTTAAACTAAATAGGATAGTGATTTTGAATTATGCTACTTGGGAATTTGCCTTGTAAACTGATAAAAGCTAACATTAATCCTTACTATGAATGATATTATCTCCCAAAAATGTATGATGTTTGTTTGATATATGGAGCAATGGTTGTCTCCTGCTCTGGAAGCGAAATTCTATGTTGTGTTTACAGAGAATCTATTGAAAATTAAAGAACCCAAAATGAAAATCTACATCTGGTATTGCATACCAAGTGTCTTTGAGTTGAGTTTTATGGGTCCGATTTCTGCAGCGGAAGCTCCCTTCTGTGTTGTGTTTCGATTGGAACTGCCAAACAGGAAACTATTAAAAGCAAAATGAAAGGATTTTCAACGACTTCCATGGATTGAGTATTCAATTCCTTACATTTAATGATATATCATGATGTATTTTACCACTTTGGAAGTTGACCAGTTTACAATCATTTATCATAAGGATATGGATAAGATAAGGACTCCAAGCAAGCTAAACTAAAGAGACATTTGCGATAGCCGTTGGGGGTCATATGCGAATATAGAATTAAACTACAAATGTCAAGATGGAAAATGTTAATAATTGTGTTGCAAAATGTATTGTCCTGTCAAAACATCCTTATTCCGATTTGTTCCACATGTTGATACGAAATTTTGCATCATTCAGTCTAAACCGTCAAATTGACATACTTATGCGCTAGAAGGTTCCTTCTTTGTGATTGGTTGAATATGGTTGTGACGTATGGGGGCCGTATAACATTCATAATGGCGCTTTGTTGCAAGAAGAGTAACTACATCTATTTGAATGGCCGTTACACACGTTATGTAGGTAAGATATTCTTACGATACTCAAAGCAAGGAAAATTGAATAAAACGTGCGAGATGATTTTTGTGTTAATGCGTTAATGTGTTAAGGAAAGTATTCAAATAACATTCTTTGAAACCACCCCCTTCAACAATGCAAATGGCCGCAAGTTACTTGTACATGAAGACAGCAACATTTTTTACCATGTTAAGCAGACGCCGTTTTCTATTTTCACCGTGATTTAGATATATCTATATTTTTCTACCACCTGCCAACTCTTACATGATTCTATAAGTTTACTATTTATTCATTCATCACAAACGATATGCTCCATGAGATTTTTACAGGAGCCTGTACAGTACGTGAGGAAAGATTTGTTTAGAATTATGCACACGAAAAATGTTAGACATATACACAGCTATTCAGTACTACAACAGGAAGATTAAAGTGAGTAGTTTTTGTTTTATTTTCTTTGTTTACATTTGCAATGTCTTGACTGATAAAATTTACAAATGTCCAGTATTTTTCATGCTCGCCGGTCATAATGACCGACTGTAAACAAAGACAGCGGAAACACTGACAGTGTTTCCGTTATCCAGTAATTGCCGGCTTTTGGCCGGTAAAATTAGCCAATATCCGGTATTTGAAAACACTGCCGGTCATCATGACCAGCAAATTTTTAGACTAGTAATTTAATTAGTTATCCATTTATTTCATTCAAAATATTTTCCAAGAAGCGTGTTTGTGTTTTTATTTGATAACAGAAACAAATTATGTCACATGATCTATTTATTATAATCGACTTACAATTTGTAATGCTAAAACTAATGTCGGAAAAGCCCAGTCTAAATATAGCATCAGTTCACCGTACATGTCGAGTCCCAGTGCAAACAGTACTCTTAGCATATGTAAACAAAATATCCCAGAAAACAAGTTCAAATTCAAATATTGTGTCAGATTATGGCATGCCATCGTCATAAAACTTTCTGTAGATGACTGGTGTGATGCCAAAATGCCCTGTCAAATTGTTTGTAAAAGACGTTCAGTTACCTGTCAAAATAAATCAATTCTTGCAATAATTTGAAACTTGAAAACATAAATTGTGTATGTGTTTCACATGCGCGACACAATTTCACGTCGTATTCTTGAAACAATCTCCTCTATCAAAAGACAAAAACCATGTTTTCCTTAATGAATAAAGAAAGAAATATTCAATACATCTTAATTATTTTTTAATTGTAAACTGACATACAAATACCAGTCAAAATAAAGCCAGTTCATCACTGATCGATTGGCCAGTCGTAATGTAGAATCATTTTGATAAATTGTTTTGTCAGACTGTAACCACCATTCAAATACAATTTTAGTCATGCCAGCTCTCAGATAGTGATCATGAAACATCTAAATTACTTTGAATAAGTATTTTTTTTCAATTTAAGATTGTAACATCAGTCATCATTCAGTCGAAACCATCAAATTGACATACTTATGCGCTAGAAGGTTACTTCTTTGTGATTGGTTGAATATGGTTGGCCGTATAACATTCATAATGGCGCTTTGTTGCAAGAAGAGTAACTACATCTATTTGAATGGCAATTACACACGTTAAGTAGGTAAGATATTCTTACGATACTCAAAGCAAGGAAAATTGAATAAAACGTGCGAGATGATTTTTGTGTTAATGCGTTAATGTGTTAAGGAAAGTATTCAAATAACATTCTTTGAAACCACCCCCTTAAACAATGCAAATGGCCGCAAGTTACTTGCACAGCAACTTTGTGAGAAGTAGCCTATATTTCCACACATTTTTAACATGTTAATCAGACGCCGTTTTCTATTTTCACCGTGATTTAGATCTATATATATATTTTTCCACCACCTGCCAACTCTTACATGATTCTATAAGTTTACGATGTATTCATTCATCACAAACGATATGCTCCATGAGATTTTTACAGGAGCCTGTACAGTACGTGAGGAAAGATTTGTTTAGAAATATGCACACAAAAAAATTTCATATTAGACATATACACAGCTATTCAGTAATAAAACAGGAAGATTAAAGTGAGTAGTTTTTGTTTTATTTTCTTTGTTTACATTTGCAATGTCTTGACCGATGAAATTTACAAATGTCCGGTATTTTTCATGCTCACCAGTCACAATGACCAGCTGTAAACAAAGACAGCGGAAACACTGGCTCACATACCCAAAAATATAGTTTGACATAAATGAAAATAGGAAAGGCACATCTATGGGAATGATTAACCTGTGTGTTAAGTGTGTGTTAAGAATATGAAATGTACAGTTCCAGAGATATAAAGTATCTATAATGTCCATGGAAACCGCCAAAAATAAAATTCAGAAGTAAGTCTAACTAAGTACGTAACTGAGTAAGTACAACTAGAGATCATGGCTAACATGTGTAGCACAAGTTTGGTGAAGCGAATCTGATTAAAATCGACGGTTTTCCGTGAAATAAAAATTGCCAAATAGTGCATCTACCGGGATACGAACTCATATCAGTCGTAGGTTCCACGCCAAACCGTCTGATTACAGGCCGTAGACTCGTGTGTTCGAGCGCAATTCAGGTAGCCAATCAAAATACGCCAAACAAATGGTTTCGGTGCGAGAAGCTAGGGGCAGATAACTCCAAACAGCTATCCTTTGGTCTGTTCCGAATGCTTTCAAAACAGTGACCGTTTAAAAACTACGTTGTGATTGGTCAGCTATTTGACTGGGCTTTGGCTGTGCTAAACTGGTTCGGAACATTCGCCTATACGGGGTGTTCTCAGACCTCGTGGAGAGGAATCTCCAGAACCTGTTCGTATCCCGGTAGATGCATAATTTTGCAAATTGTATTCCTCGGAAAAAGGTCGATTGTAATCAGAATGTGGTGAAGCTAGCATGTTTAGTTTGAGAGATATGCTCCGCACAAAATGACTTCCTCACAGAGTCAATGTTTTGGTCATGTTTCCATGGAAAGAGCCAAAATAAAATTCAGAAATCAGTCTAAACCTCAAAAGGCACAACTAGAGATCATGGCTAACATGGGTAGCAAGTTTGGTGTAGCTAACTTGTATAGTTTGAGAAATATGCTCTGCACAAAGTTTTGTGACGGACGGATGGACAGACGGACAGAATGAAAGCTATACACCCTTGCTTATGCTGTAAGGTGGGGGGTATAATAATGAAAACAAATTAACTAAATCATTTACATTCACCTCCTTAGGTATCGAGAATGGTGCATATATAATTTCAGGTGAGGTGAGGTGAGTTGGGGTTTAAGGCCGCTTTCAAGAGTATTTCACTTATATCGCGGCTGCTAGTATTATGGAAGGGAGAAAGCCCGCAACGCCATGTGGTTATGCATTGCGGTGAAACCTGTGAACATCGGCTGGAACTAGCGAACCATAGGAGGTACTACGTTAAAATTCAGTATAGCATTGCACCCAAACCTTACTGCGTGTAGAACAGTTCTCTACTGCAGACAAAGTTGCCATGCTCCTGGCGGGATTCGAACCGCGAACCTCTTGATCCGAAGCCGAACGCACTAACCACTGCGCTATCCCGCCCCCTATAATTTCAGTCATATTCAATTTGAAACATTAGTGGCTTGCTAGTTATCTCATAATGATTATCACATCTTAAACTCAGGGTAGAAACTTTCTTCAAACATATGGTAGCCTTCGCTAGTCGCTTTTGATTGATACTAGCCCAATAAAAGTATTACTAGCCTGTATTTCCTATTAATCTAACAATTATGAAATGTTATGTTTGAACTACAATGGCAAGTATTTTCCCTATTTCAATCAATCATTCACATTTTATACCATTGTTGCTGGTCAATTAAAACAGGAAGCTCTACTCAATGTACTTTGAGTATTTCATAATGATTCAAAAATTTTTAAAGGCCCACGGGGCTTAGAGAAACTAGCATTTACTAGCCTGGTGGCAGTTTTATTAGCCTTGGGCCAAAGGACTAGTGTTAATTTCTAGCCCTGTCTTTAAAAAAAGTTTTGAAGTTGCCTACAACACAATTTAAGATAATCCCTTGTTCATTTACATATACTTATTTTAATCCCTAAAATCCCTAAGTTTTAAATTATTATTAGGCAGGTCGTAGACTCAGCAAATTTTTCAAAAGTTATGAATCGAGTAACCTAAGTGGGGAGAGAATGTTAGCAGCACATTAGTGAGTACAGGATAACTGAAGCTGTTTTGTGGTATTTTGCTGTATCAAATGTGACCCGAAACGGTGAAAATTATGCAAATGGTAAGATCTAGATTCAAGTCGCATTTCAGAAATGTTTTAAGCAACTTACCATCTGAAAACTGACGGAATGTTCAAAAAACTTACCAGAAGCAAAATCGACAGGACAATGCTGATAACAATTATCAAAATATTGCAGAAATTATCCAGAATAAACACCGTCAATGGCGAAACGCTCTATCGTCTACAGAAGGGAGTGAGCTTCCTTTTAATGCATTCAGAAATTGTCACTGATTTCCGAAGCCTTATGACATGCTACCTCATTCCAGATTACCAAATTCTTCATCTCTTTATGAATGCCAGGCCAAGGAATTCCTGCACAAGCATAGATTGACAAATTGCCAACGTGTGAAACTGACAATTAGTCAATTAATACAATTAATTAGGTCTTTTATATTTTAGAATAGGGATACAAGTTTGACTTTAAAATAAATGTAGAGCTGTTATAAGTCCGATATTATATGCTACTGATCTTCAAGCACGGTATGTTTATCTAAATACCCCCTCTATAATTTCATGTCCACAAAACATTCACTTTATAATTCTGTACTTTGACTATAAATATGTGTATGTAGGTGTCCCTTTTCTGGCCTCTTTGTTAAAAGTGTTTCCATAGAAAGCAGAACAATATTTGTTAAGTTGCAAAAGGCTTGCAGCATTCCATCTTTGAGTCTGAACGCATGTGAAAGTCTCATTTAATGATAATAAATAGATTTTGAAAAAGAGGCCTGAAAAGGACTCCCTGCCCCCAAAACTATGTACTAAGTTCTAATTGTTTCTATGGACACCAGAAAATATAAAAATAGAGCCATGGGCTCTGTAGCTTATCAGGACTTCAGTGATGTATTATCTAAGGTTGAAGATCTAAGCCATCTCAAGTATTACTTTATTACAAGAATAAGAGGTTTTCTAGGTTGTGACCCCTGTAACCTACATTTGGGATGACAGTCACCAAATCTACAAATCTACAATTTAGAATCCCCATTGTCCAATGAGTTTGTGAAATTTTTTCAGCTATCAAGAGCTTTTCGGACAGGTGAAAAAGATGAAAATATTTACATTAAGGGTCACAAGGTCTCCAAATCTATAATTTAGAATCCCCTTTGCCAAGGAATCTGTACATGAAATTTCAGCTCTCTTGTGTTACTGGTTCTAGAGAAGGAGTTGAAAATGCGAAAGTTTACAGATGGAGGGACTGACTGTAGTGCTGTTCAAGGTTATCCCTTAAAAAAACCATTTGACACTCGTTAAAGGATAGTGACAAGAATTCGAACTTTCTCTTCTGAGTGGCCTCTTATTAAAGACTTAATAGCATAGAAATACCGAACCTTTTGAGTTTAATATTTTGCCTTTTTCGAATTTTAGCCCTGGGCTTAAATTTGGTCAAAATAGCTAGTCCATCACTGGAACATCATTTTCCTTTTTTAAGCCTGGGCTTAAATACGGGAATTACTGGTTATTATCTTTCATGTATTTTACACTTTTATGGTTATAGAATTTGGAATTTTATTTGAAATCAACATCAAATAGCTATTGAATAATCTAAAACTATGAAATTGAAATTGTACAGTATTAATGAATTCCATTTGGAAACAAACAATTTGACTAGCCAGACGACAATGATTGCATTGCTCCCAAACGTTTGAACAGTATCAAGCTATCATGACCATTTCCAAAATATTGTTTACATTTCAAATACATTATCAGATCAAATTATACTATAAGATAAAACACGCACCTGTCTTTGTTGATGAAAATGTGTCTTGAACGTTTATTTGACATGCTGATTTCGATTAATCTTAGATCAAATAACTTTCGCTGACCGAGCGAAACTTATGACAACACCAAGTTGTTCCCACTGCCGATACAGTTATCATGTATGGCGAACTGTCATGAAAAGGACCTTTTGGCACTGTGTACAATATATTCCAAAAGTAAATTATGATGATCTAGAACCTAGTTTAGTAAAAGGCTATCCCGATGCGTGGTTCTGTGAAACGGTATTTAAATAGGCTACTTCGAAGCAATTTTGACTTAGTCACGCGGACGACCCTACAGAATGAAGTTTAAACACGTTCCTACTCCACTGCCAAATATATACATTGTAAGTTATGATAAATAATAATGGGTGTACATATATTTCTTTATATATCCTTAACTCTATAAAATATAGCCTAAAAGAGCAAAGACATACCGGTTTATTCCTTTCGTGCTCAGAAACTTGCAGCATCCATGTAGGCCTTAGAATTCCAAAGAGTGCGCATGCGCGGCGATTTCGGTTCCGTTTTCGACATACACACGACATGGCTATTGCAGGACTTGTGTGTGATAAAGTTACACTTTTTCTAAAATTCGTCCAACTGGGGACATTTTTAATTTAGCATTTTTTGGTATATTTGAGCAAAAATAAAGCGAAAAAAATAGGTGGTCCAATTGGAGACTTGGGTCATGTCCCCAATTGGATTTCGAGTCCCTAATTGCAGGTGTGAATTCTTGTTCAAGTCCCCAATTGGACGGTTTTGCACACAAATGTGTACATGTGTGTACTTAATTATTGTGCGCGCATGTATGTGCATGTATGTACACAGGGGTGCAAGTGTACATGTTTTGGTATGTATATGTATGTATGCATGTATGTATGTATGTACCACGTATGCATGTAACGTAAGTACATTTGTAAGTGTATCCGTGTAGGTACGCATGTAAGTATGTGTGTAAGTGCCCGTATTTAGGTATGTGTGAATGTGTCTGTATAAGTATATGGTATGAATGGAATATGTGCATGTACGAGTGCATGTGGATATGTGTGACTGCAAGTTACCATATGTAAACAGGTATGTTTGTAATGTCTTTGTGTGCGTTTCTTTATTAAAAAGTCATTTATGTGTTTGAATGTTTATATATTCTATCAGTATTATTTTATATCTAGAATATATTTGATTTTAATGTATATTCAGTGTTCCGTAGGCCTTTAGGCCGGATGTTACTTTTAACAATGTTTTATGTGTCCCTGTTTGCGAAGTACATGTGACATGTGACACTATGATAAAATAATTTTCTTCTTCTTTCTTCTTCTTATGCAGGGAATATGTAAAGGATATAGCAAACACTCTCCCGTAGTTAAGGTTGAGGGAGAAGATGTCAAATTTTTCAAAATCGGTTTTAAATTATGAAATATATTTTGTATGAAATGACTAGCAATGCTGATAAAACGTGGACACTGAAAAAGTACCGCCGGGGACTGTCCGACTTTCGCGAAAAGCTTGTCCATCTCACACACTATAAAGAGCGTGTCTCCCTTACTATCGTTATAGTGAGGTAGAGGAAACGTGGCTATAGGTTATTAAATGATTCATAGCCAGTGTCCAGTTTATCATGCGAGTTGATGCAGGTTCGAATCCCATCATGTCAAGTATGAAGTTTTAACTTAGAATAATTATTGTCGATTTGTTATATGGTTCAGTTCAAAACCTCAATTTAGCTTCCTCCAGAATGTACAATTCACGTTAAAATCTACTTTAAGGGCTAGGGATATTCCATAGAATACCCCAGGCATAGTCTGTATGACCTTGAAGGAGGTTTAACTGAGAAAGAATAAACTCCTAAATGACACAAATATGACACATGAGGTTTATATATTACGATAAATACCCAGTCCGTTGAGGTGGACGGACAAAATTCCAACTGGACATTATCCCTTAGGACATAATCCCCTATGACAAAATCCCCAGCAAACATAATCCCAAACCCAAAAACAACAACATGAACAAAGACCGCAACAATGTCTCGGATCATGAATTAAGTAGGCTGATTACATTATGTTATTTCAAATGAGTAGGCTTCATTAGGCTTTGTTTACTTTATGATCTTTTGTTATTGAGTGTTGTAGAGTAGTTTATAAAGTGAAGTTTGAGATATTATTGTTTTTATAAATAAATTCAATTTGTCTTTGATTAGAAGCAATAGTTTATTTAAAGTGAAATTTGAGAATTGTTGCTATGAACAAGCATCATCTATCACATGTATATATTCTAGATAATGATATTGAGGTACGCCTACTTTCTAGAACTGTTCAGAAAGCTTTGTTTGATGAATATTGGGTCTGAAACTTTTCATCTTGGGGATTTTGTTCTGCCCTGTTCGGGATTATGTCCGCTTGGGATTTTGTCTTGGGGGATTATGTCCTTGGGGATTTGTCCTCCGACCTCAGTTGAGTAGATGCATAGCCTATATGAGAACGTATAGAACTATATGAACGTACATGCTGTCACATTTATCTTGTTCTGAACGCTCTAAACTAGTTCTTTATTGTACTGATGCAGTGTTGGGATTTTACCCTATGTTTTTTTGTTTATGTGCCTATGAACACATTGGGAACAACATGACCATGTGGGTAATCCGTAATAATTGTCATCTCAAATTGAAACGAACGTTGTGTTATTTTGGATCTCAACGTTAGTAAACAAATGATTTTTCAATCAAAAACCATTTTAGAACTGGTTATGCGAACATGTCCCTATTCAGTGCATAACTTGACCCAATAGTTTCGCAAAATATGTTATATGTCTGCATATTCTGATGAATTTCGAATATTGCAGAAATTTTGCAATGACCAAACACTCAACAACGTTTTTATTGTATTCCTAATTTAATTCAATACATGTGAACGTAAACTGGGAACGATGAATACAAACTTTTATTTCCAAATGATAGATTATATAAAAGACAATATATACTATATAATGTTTATGAATAATAAGGTATGTAAATTGTTATCAACTATATATCACACACGTATTTTATTTGAAACATATAAATTGAACAAATAATTGTTTGCTGAGTAATTATAAATTGATTAGCTATATGTACATATGACATAAACATTCATTTCATCATATTTCCCAGCCTTACCAACATAACTCCAAACATGTCTGTAGAGATCTTCAAATTTGATACCACTCGTCATGTGGGGAATACGCAGATGTCAGTCGATTTGGGTGACCATGACCTCATTTTCAAGGTCACTACGAGTCTTTATCAGTTTTAAAAATGTTCTTCTTGCGATATAATAACAATTGAATAATGAAAAGCTGACTACGATGTAGAAACTGTGTGTCCAATTTTTATGGTAAAGTTCTTGATTTCGGCGGGGGACATGGTCACAAATACTGCAGCAAAGTAAGACAACACAGCAATAGTCATCTGAGTGGCTCTAAGAAATCTATATTCTCGATGATTGTTCGTTCAATTCAACTCATCTGAAAACCGTATCTGGATCATCTAACAGTTGTGAAACAATTTAATTCTAATCCATGAACATCGATTTCAAATTGTTATTCGGAATGAACTAGAAACTAAACTGTTTCTGCAATAAACACAGCCTCATCAACCGTGGCGATGATATAAACCATACATCTAAACACTTGAATACCCGCTGGAGAAATATAGTTACGGGTAATCACAAAGTTCATCTCTCATAAATGTGTACATGTACATGCTTGTATTAAACAATCACTTCAATCAATGTATAACATTTATAACACTAGGAATATGTGACCCCCAATAACACAATGGATGCACGTTTAAATGGTCAAGTGTTGAGCAAACATCGAAATTTACATCAATCGTAGAACTGTCTTAAACTCAACTTCCTGTAAGGTAAAATTCAAATTTCCTGCATTTCGCCAGCTTTTCTGTGCCACAGAAGCAGCGTGCTGTATCTGGACTGCCCTGGTAGTAAAATATGAAATCTCTGGTAAACAAAATGCATTGCTGACTAAGGCAAGGCATGCCGTAAGATAAATATTTGTCATTTTTCTGTACCAGCGTAATAGTTATGCCTTCGGGGAACCTGGAACTATTATGAAGATACGGTAAAGCCTGATGAACATAATGTGTCATTATCTTTAAGAATTTAACCCACAAAGAAATATCAGGAGTTCACTTAAATTCAAACTGCTCGCATGTAAATTATACATAGAATCATCAGTCAAATGGTATGATAACTTCTTCAGAGCTCATCATCCTGTGAGGTATCATCTGTGCATCTCAAAACGAGACGAGTCAGATAGACGATGTCTTCAGTCAAACCGTCACGAGAAGGATCCGGCTCCAGACACAAACACACAGCTTCAATAAACTGGCAGGATGTAACAGATAATTTGAATTAGTGTCTGTGTCATAAATCATTTGTAAAATTATCTAAGAAGGCATATATATTAATCTAATTTTGAGATAGTAAACTACATGAGATTAAGCAATATCTCCTAGGAGATATCGTTTTGGCAGTAGATTTTGTACAATGCCCTGTTGCTCTCATATACAAGACGTCATAATGCGTTTATATTATCGAGTAATGACATCACAACGCTATGATTTCATAAACATGATGATTTAACAATGCTATGACATCACCTGTGCGCAGAGATGTACACTCTTTCATTGAAACATAATGATAATGACATAAGAATGATTTTAAGTATAAATAGAATATCACCCTCGTGTCTTCTGATATCAAATATATCAACACGGCAAGTCTCGCATATTTGTAATTTTTATCAACTCGTGTAAATATATTTGATATCAGAGTCTTCTTTGGTGAGATTCTCTATGGGCATATGCTTGTAGATTTACACGTGTATGGAAATTTGCTAATCGTTTATATGACCAATTTAATTCGGGTGTAAATATGCTGAGACATGAGTAAATAAACTCATGATGTAAATTTTTTAATTTAAACAGGAAGTAGTTACCCATCAGATAACGCAGACGAAAGTGATGTGTACCAAATGTTTTTGTCACCAAACTCGATAATTGATAATATCTATGTGATTCAAACAAATTGAAAGTGATACTAACATAATAATTATATTGTTATACTCATTCGAAATATTTGTATATAATAGCTTATAATTAATTTCACAAAAGGAAATACGTTGGAATGATTGAAAGTTGCACCTATGTTATATCGAAATTTTCTTCTCGACATGTTCATAGTATTTTGCTCAATATTGTATAAAATACAATGCTTAAAGATGTGAATGTACTATTTTCTTTGTCAAAATATGGAACCCTTTTTTAAACATTCATGTCTACTCACGTCATTGCAATGGCTGACGAAAACTCTCTTGTCTCTGATTGGTTCAAATATTCTGTTTTGATTTGTCAGATAATTTACATAGGCGATGACCAGACCAATCAGATTGCATTTCATCTTGTTCGAAATGTCAAGTGACTGCAAAGCAACGTCAAGCGTCACCATGTCACTTGTTGGTTGGCCAACGTAGGTCTTGATGTTTGGGAATATGTCCCATGGTATAATCAGACCTGAAATACAAGCATTAATACATTTAAATTTCCCACGCTTGTCGGATTTAAAACTTTTTAAAAACATTTTTCGGACATATTCACTGTCATTTGATGCGTCCCCACATGTAAGAAAACGTCAATTTCAACTACTAAACAAATATACATGTTTAAATGCAGAAATAAGACAAATATGAATGAAGTAGTTCCGCCAACAAATGAAATCGGGTTTCTAAAAGCAGCCCAAAAAAAGCAAGAAAAATGTGTAAGTCCCATGTGCCTTACAGAACAAAAAACTACTCTGTGTCCATCTTCCCATATGGGTAATATCAGACGTATAAACAACATACCCATTAACAGCTGCAGATAGTATATAAATAGTGTATTATCAGCTTGCACAGTTAAACGAGTATGTACATACCCTAGACTCTCTACCCCTCGACTTGACAATTGTATAATTGAATCCAGGATATGAGTAGAGCTTTAATGGAATGTATACCATTGAGTATCAGGGATGAACGGTATCGTGGAAACAACACTACTCAACAAAGATCGTGAGACAGCCTTGATCTAACGTACGCCCATCATTTTAGACTACTAGTTAAGTTCAGAACAGTTTCTGAAACGGCAGTTTCTATATGTAAACAAGTATCATAAAATCCCTTATGATGTACATGTAAGTTCAGATATAAGCCGTCCAAGTAATTAAACAAGTGCATACCATTCGATGTCAGTTCATAATATTGACTCTACACTATTACAGAAGTAAGCATTCCAAATAATTGAACAAGTGCATACCATCTGCTGTAAGCTCATAATATCGACTATTTTCAATTACAGAATAAGCAGTCCAAGTAACTGAAGAAATACATACAACCTGATGTAAGCTAATAGTTCATGGGGAATGCATGCCCTTACACATAACTGTTGTAATAATCAGGTTACAGCGGTATGTAAGAAAATCAGTCGAATTCTACATGCATATGCATATACTACCAAACGTGGTGTATGTTCACAATAAAGAACCTTTTTTATCCAAAACACCTATCTTTTCCTTCAAATACTAGTATGCAGCTCTGATTTCCGACAAGGCAAATTTTCATGCAACGTGTCTGGTTACCTATGTAAAGTTGTTTTGTTAATAAAAATAACCGTTTGTGTTTGTTATTTCATGACGTTTTCCTATTATATTGGACAACAATGCATCATATTACCTTGCGTTTTGGTGGATCTTCGGTCCGAAAGGTCTAAAGTAAATCCTTTTTGTGGCGATTTCTAAAAAGGAAGACTGAATTAATCAAACAATCAAACATATGATTCCAAATGGAAACATTTAGCTATCACCCCCTCTTCAAACAGTACATACATTATCCATTTTATATAATTAGAAAACTTATAGTTAACCATGTTGAATTTATTTCAAATGTCCAGTGCATAGCAATCACTGGAATATCAATAAAATATATCATCTAATCATTATTTTAGTTCACCTTATAAGTCAACACTATCATAGCCATTGAAGCAAACAGTGATTACTTTTACATGTAAAAACACCATTAAATATTTGTAATAGCGGCTTTATAATAAACCGTTGTATGTGCAAACGAATTAGATCAATACCACTTTTTTAGGAAGACAAATGAATCTACTTCAAGCTTGCATTTCGTTGGCTTTTCTGTCCAAGCGTAGCAGCACGCTGCAACTGAAATTCATACTACTACACAGAAAAGGTAACGAAACACAGCAAGGCGTAGCCAGTAGGTAAAGACTGGCATGAGTTATGGCGTTGGGTGAGAAGTTGTACTTACCCATGCCTGTATGATGCTCGGCAAAGTATACAGAATAGGATTTAATGCTGAGTTTATTGGAAGTACTGTCACTGCTGTCCATGCAAACACGTGTTGGCCAATAGAGACCCCACAAGCTGCCATAATACCTGTAGGTATACAGATAACGCGAACTGATAAAAGAACTGGAGAACTATTAGGATCAATAGAAGTTAAACGTGTAGTGGCGGGTAGCAATAGAGTCCGGTCATCATGTAAAGTGCCGTGACATGAACAAACACATAGTCGGTCTTTTATTGACAAAAACGATCCGAAAAGAAACCATAAACACTAATGTTTTATAATGTCCTCACTTAAAGTTTCAGTGAGTGAGTGAGTTATTGTTTAACGCCGCTTCAGCAATATTCAGCCATTAGCGGCGAGATATTTAATTTATTTGCCTAATTTAAGGAGACAAAATATTTTAGAATTTGTTTATTTTTTCAAAATAACAGGTTTATTGTGTCTTTTATCCAAAAATGTAAGAAAATGTGGTGGTCACCGAATGATTTAGAAAGTTATCGGCATTAATAATAATACTCCTGTCGGCAATTTACGCCATTTTTGACTGATTTTATTTATTTAAATGAAGCGCTCGCTTTCAACAAATAAGCTCAGAATCCTTTCAAATACATTCAGTTACATACGGGGATGTAAAGCAAGACTTTTTTTGAAAATTAATGTCACTGGAAAGAGAAACTAATTTAAATTAAGTACTTTTTAATTAAAAACATCATTTTTCTCATCATTTTTCGCATATTCAACAGGATTTCTCGCTGACACACATATTTTAGATATTGCTGAATATAATGTTCACATTTGAATATACAAACGAATTCAGAAATAAAAACAGGTGGTCACCGGAGGTTTTTGATCACTTTAACGTCATTTTTAAAATTACCTACATCAACGTAAAAACCTAACGTCACGGCAATATTGATGGTTTCATGTGTAACTTACAGCCTACAGTGTAATCATTTTGAACATATTATCAATCTAAGAGTGCATGGTGAAAGAATAACTTTCAGTTGATTATACCAGGCGATTTAAATTCGTCACTAACTAAAGATACGTATGTTATTTGAATAACACATGGTTACATATTTACCGCGAATATAGGTGACAATAACGTTATGCGGCATACCTTTTAAAAGGCGTTAAGGCAATGTTAAGCGCTTCCCGTTAGTGTATTGATAAGCATATGCCCAAAACAATGTAATCCATATATTTTTAAAACTTATTCACTACAATAAGTTGTTGTCGCAAAATGTTACTGTTAGCGAAGTCGATTTCTGGGTCCTATCCCTCCTTAAAAAGAAAATTGCAAAAGAAAAACAGAGCACGGCACGAAGTCCGTAAAAAACATCAGCAAAGTATCACAAGTTGAATAAAAGCCGATAAGTTTCAGAAACACCCTTGATTTGAAACGAATGACATTTTAACACATTAAGACTGTTTAATTTCATTTAACTAAATATCTCTTATGATTAATTTAATCATCTTGTGTAGGCTTAAATTTAGGCTAACTTGGGGAATTATTTCAGGATTTTTTTACTATTAGTATTCAGAGCCAAGTTTTTGCGCTGTGCTCATACTTATGTTTCTAGTTTATTGGAAAGCGCATTTCCGATTTCGGTTTCGGTTCGGAAACACATGCTGTCCGAGAGTTGCAGAGTCAAATATCAAATGCTAGGGTTTTGGGAGATTCACTATTCAGGCATCTTTTGTTCTAAATAACATTAAGTATTTACATTATTTAATTCACATGTTCAAATTTATATAGAGTAATATTTCACTGTTTTCAAAGCGCCACTGGCAAGTTCATGCTTGGGCGAGTCTATTATTTAGTAATGCAATTTTCATGTTTGTGAATATCTTTTCATAAAGTGTAATTTGTGCATATTTCTCCTTTTTAAGAGTATATTTCATGCCAACATTTGTATTTGCATTGAGAATTTTATATATTTTCAACAGGAACAACACCCCTTTAAGTAAAATGGACCAGCCCATTAGATTCAGCATTGCTAATTTTGCAAGTAAATTTATATTTCTTTATTTAGGGATTATTCTTCCGTAATTTAGAGAATATCAATTCATTTTATTTCATTTATATGATAGGCATTCTTTGCAGAGTTCAAACTTTTTGAAAAGCTGTTAGGCTTATTTCTCTGTGGGATATTTTACTAGTGCTTCAGTCATTATAAACAGTGTTTGCATAGGGCATGCAAGAGTTACTTCCCTTGAAGAGTCATACCAATATAATATTTCAAGGCAAGCTAATCATTGTTTGTTTATTTATCTATATCAGATTTATGTCAATCTGTGTCATATGTATTTATTGTTAATTTTGTATTCCACAGAACGCTGACAAAAAAAGTGTTAGAAGAACTCCGAACACTAGTTGTTCTTGACCCAATAGGAACCAACCCTGTAGTCCAATAATCCTTGTGACATTCTAACCTTAAAGATATTATAATCCCTCAGCTTTTTCGATGTAAATTCATTTATTTATATAGATAATAATTTCAAGGAAACAAAACACAAAATATTATTTTGAAGCGTCACCTGATTACCAAGATTTTGCCATTCAAAGTTAGTAAAATTGGATTGCTCATTATCTCAGTTCAGTCTCCCTCTACCCTCAAGTGTGGCAGACTGTTTGCTAGCGATGTGACGTCATACATAGGAGTTGCTTCCAATGGAATCCTCAGGCGATTTGTATATTTTCATAATAACAACTTTTGACAAGGCACATTTCTGAAAGAATTGGTATTTGTGCGTCTATAGGGATTGTGTTTGGTGTTTTTGGAACATTATTTTTTCGATATTCAATTGCCGATGTGTTTTGTTCTTTTCTTATTGTTTCAAAATCCTAGTTGACTTGAATATTTTCATTGGCCTATGATAAAAGCAGGAAATAAACCTTAAATGGTACAAAGGTGATGAAAAGAAATGATTGACATTTTCAATTGGCCTACGATTATAGCATAAAACAATAACTAAACTGTTTCATGGGTGGTAAGAACAATTATTGAGAAAGATTAAAATTTAAAAATGATCCGTACCAGTCCTGATTAGCAGTATTTAATTAAGAACACTACTATTGAATATTTCAAGGGCGATAAATCATCCTGCTCCATCAGCGTATTTGTTTCCGCTACAAATCTACAATATCCTGATTCCCTGAGCCCGACGAAAGAACAATATTGGCGATGGATATTTGATGACATCACGACAATGGCTGACACATGACGTTATGCTATTCGGGTATGATATGAGGAACTGATTTATTGGGCTCATAGAATCAGGGCAAAAATGCAGGAGATATGAATATTCTAATGGTGAAGGATCGGGCGACATGAAGAAGAAAATACAGTAACAATGAATCATCAGAAATTACATTCTAACACTGAAACTTGGTTATCAAGGAGTTAAATAAACATCATTAAATGCATTAAAAGCATTTTGCGTAGTAAACAACAAAGATCATATTCAGTCATTCATGAAATCAATGTGAAAGATTTCCTTTCCTGGCAAAAATATAACGTGAAGTTGAAATTTATTAATTTTTCTTATTACTATTAATCAATAAATATAGCGGTTATAAAACATTTCATATCAAAAGGTCAGCGATGGTACAAATCAATATGGCAATATGGAAACAATGAAAACTTTATCTTTTAATACATGAAAACATGAAACAACCAGTCCACGGTGAGCAATATAGAAAATACTACCCTGTGTCTATTTTCCCATACTGGTAAAAATATCACATTCAAACCTTCATGAATCAATGTCCATTCTTACCCATTATGCAAACTGGAAACCAACACAGGAAGTCGGTGAAGACGACCAGGAAGAGTCTGCGAGCAACAACTCTCTCTGAAGAAGACGTTCCACCCCGGATCTTGGATGAGGCTTGGACCGATCTGTATATGAATATCTGCCCAAGGCCAATAAGAATGAAGAGCACGAAGTTGAAGCCAATAAAGATGCTGCTGGAATATGCCCACCCTGGCGACTTGTGAGAGGACAGAGGGAGAGCTAAACAAACACTGTTTTTTGAGTAGAAGGACCAGTGTCTAAATTGAGGCAGTAGAGGAACTATTGCAATTCCAAAGGCCAAAATCCAAGTCAGGCACACACAGGCTAAAGCAGTTCCTCTTGAAAACTTAAGTTGACGAAAAGGAAATTTTATTGCCAAGAATCGGTCAAGAGTTATAAGAGCTATCATTAAACAAGAGGCTTCTGTGGACAGAGTTGAAATAAATCCTGCAAATGAACACATTCCACTATTTCTCCATTGGTAATCATTTGCAACGAAGACACCCCTATAATGACCGTCTGTGATGCCAATTATGATCATGTAAATTCCCATTAGACAGTCAGAAATTGACAAATTCGTTACAAATATTCCATAGCTACGCTTCTTGGATGTACTGTCATAGAAACATCTGTATATAATGACGAACATATTACCAAGAAATGCAATGGTTGCAATGATCCACAAGATGACTCTGAGAACGGTTGCAGCAAGAAGGTCATCACAAGAAGAGATAGCATTCTTTGTGGATACACATTTGGCCTCAGATAAAGACTCTGGGCGCAAAACGTCACAGCAGACTTGGTAAGAGTCCACAAGAAGCCTTTTAACAGACTTCAGACCTTTTTGCAGGTTGCTTCCAAACTTCTGAATGTCGTTCTGGCGGATATCAAGATACCTTACTGTGGATAGATTCCAGAACAGTTCATCAGTCAATTCAGTCATGTGAACGTTCTTCAGGTCCAGAGTTGTGAGTTTCTCAAAGGCCAGAAACAGGGTTACATCAACGTTGCCAAGGTTTGTGTTTTCAAGGTCAAGACTATCCAAGTTCGTTAAAGAATCAAATGCAGAGGTGTGTATATATTGAAGTTTAGGATTGTTGGACAAATCCAAATACTTCAATTTCTTAACATGTTTGAATGACTCGCTTGATATATTTGTAATCATGTTGTGACTCAGGTCAAGTGTTAGAAGATTTGGATATCCAAAGAAGAGGAAGTCAAGACTGGTCAAATGACACATAGAGAGAATGAGACTTGCCAAATAATGGAGTTCTCTCTTGGTTAGGTCCTCGTCAATTGATAGACCATTTCTGAATTCAATGTCAATATTAACTCCAGAGACGTCAAGCTTTCTGATATTTGGACTGAGGGCATTTGAAGTGTTCATGTTAAATGTAGTATTACAAAATACAACATGGTCTTTGCATTCACACTCATGGGGACAGTTATCTTCTTCACAAGCTCTTTCATCATCCCCGTGTGGGCAATGTCTGAATCCATCACAAACTTCCAAAGGACTGATGCAGATTTTGGAATCGGTGCAGCGATAATAACCCGGACAGGAGAAGTGATCTGTGGGTTGGATAGAATAAGCACAATATATCTCTGTATGATAGTTCAATTAACATCATTGGATTTTTGATGAATGTGAACCTGCCATATTCCTGCTGTAATACCCTAGTATGATCTTTTTAAATATTTCGCAAATTGCTGTGATTCATCAACAATGACAAATGATCACCTTTTATCCGAGGGAACAAAGTGTACAATCATAAGATAGTCATATAATTTGCCTTTGTTTGACGATGTTTTTGGAAATATTTGACGTTTTGACCCCTGGTCATTTCAATAGGGTGTCAAGCTGTCATAGTCACATAAGTGGTTAGAAATTAGATCCCATATTGCTATATACTTATGTTCTATTCCGTCATCATTTGTGTTACAACAAAAAATAGTTTCGTTTTCATCCTGTGACCATTTTCTTGTCCTTACCTTAATAATACTTTAATAATCTCGCACAATCAGCGAAGTGTTATGATAGTGTAATCAAATACATTCTTGAAGGCCACTGGTGTTATTTGATTAAAACATTATTATATTCGTAAAACCTATATGGGATTGGTCAACAAGCTGTCAAGTCCATGTGAACAGCGACGCTACTTATTCCCTTCTGAAAATACATTTTGGAACTCATTGACATTAAACTCACGCTGATTTTAAAGTAAAGGACATTTTGGTAGCATTTGCGTAATTTGAAATGTGAAAAGCGTTTATTTGGTACCTCGGTGGACTATCCAAAAACATTTGACTTAAAAACTATTCAGAGTTAAGTCAATTTTACCTAAATGATCAGTGTTCAAGCACCTCATTGACAAAGCATCATTAATGACTTATCACACAAGCATCTTCTCAAACATATCAAACCATATTGATGCATTCGATAATAGAAAAGGCAACGTCATTTTCATGCTTTATTAATGTTCAATGAAAGTGTCAATCTCGGAACTCTGTCATTTGACTTCCAGCATGGTGATTGCACAATTTTGTGGCGAAATCAAGTTTGTGATCAAGTAGCATTATCATTTAATTTGTGTCAGTGATACCAAGACAAGGTTTCGAATAATAAAACTTACCACATTTTTCTTCATCCTCGCCATTTTGACAGTCCATGATACCATTGCAGACAAAGAGAGGAGCAAGACAAAAACTCCCGGGACATTTATAGTACGTTGATGGACATACCATTGAACCTTTAACAGAAGGTGGTATTGCAACCTATTGAAACATGTACAGGGACTCCAAAACACACTGAGATGATCTTCTGTCACTAAGACTACTTCAGAGTAAAATGAAAGTAATTTATAGTAGTGGTTTAGTACTGGTTATCTCAGTAATTGTTATGATAGCACATGTCAATAGTGGTGTTGGTAGGGATGGCGATACTACTAGAACTATGATACTATCTTGATTTATACTGATCAAGAAAGAGATGCATATATATTTTAATCAGCATGATGAGCCAATATTAGACGGGTTTAATTTTTATAAATTAAGTACTCTCATTAGTGATTTGTACTTACTGTTATTCTGGCATACCAATCATATTTGAATTTCTTTCAATTGGAACTCAAACTTCTATAGGCATAACATACATTGTAAAGTTGTCAGGGTATGAATTACATGTCAGCTCTCTCCTGGGGGTTCTGCTGTTAGTTAAAATGTAGCAAATAGAAAGTTGAAAGTTGTGTTTGACAATGCATATCAAGTTCATGTAATTCATAGGCAGGCTTTTACCCTCAGAATTAGTGAATTGAGTTTGGAATTTAACGGTGCCTGAATTGCAGAGGAACCTTCTTAGCTTTGGTGTGACTGAGTTGAAATTAGCATTGACATCTTTTACATGCAGAACAATTATCAACAATAGACAAAGTTGCCGGGACCGTGGCCGGATTCGAACCCCTGACCTTTTGATCCGCAGTCAAACACACTGTACCCAACTCGTTCCTCTTCCTCCTCCCCCCCCCCCCCCCCCCCCCCCCCCCAACCCCCACTCCTTCCCCAACACACGAACACATCCCCCTACTGAATTGAAATAGTAGAGTTTCTTAGAATGTACAAGATGCAAAAACCCAGGATTCGAAAGCAAACCTACTGCAATTCCCATCTTCAGGAAAGTAAAGGATGATGCGCTCATCTTTCCCTGGCATCTGTAAACACGTGGGTTTCCGCAAGCCAATCGGTTTTTGTCGTCTCCAGGTGTGATATATCTTTCCAAGAAAAGCTGAAATTTGACAATGGGGAAACGATAGAGGACGGATTTATCAAATCATTCTTTTAGCATGGTAGCAGTCATCGTGAGTTGTATGTACTTGACACAATCATTTCGGGATTTATTCTGATGCCAAATTCAATTTTAATACACGAAACTGCTTTAAACATACACTCACATGGGGGGAAAAAAGAAAGTAGAGTTTTGGAAAAAATAGTTTTTTCCATGGTCATTGATGTTAAAAAGAGAAATAAACGTTCTGATAATGTTGGTCAAACTAAGCTGAGATTATGTCGTCAAAAGTGTGCAAAACGAGTTTCCTACTACTAGTACACAATGCATTTGCAATTTGCCATATCACAGCTACTGTAAGAAGATACATATGGTACAGATGGGGACTAGAAATATAGTAGGACGAAATGCTGTCATTGTTAGGATGCATTGGGATGAAACCTGTCAGTATTATGTGTTAGTATATCATGGAGTTAACTACACTGATGGGCTTACACGTCGTCATACGAATTTTAGGTTCATCTTCTTCTTCGGAACCATCACAATCGATTATCCCATCCCTAAATCTTTCATTTGCAATGCATTTGCCGTTGAAGCACTGGAACTCGCGGCAAATATCTGAAAATATATTCATGGTAATGATATATGTTAGTGATGCCGATAGATGTTTTAGCTTTTAAGAAGAATACGAATATAAACTACAGTATTTCTGGAAAATTTGACAAACATTATTTTATTCATCAAATTATTTTGTGATTAAATGAACTTTGTGACCAGTGAGATATTCATTTTCTCCGTGAGGATAACAGATAAGTTATAAGTCAAGTTGATAAACATCAAATTGATTTTAAATGTAGGTGCTTTAATTTCATTTCGAAGTCTTCTATAAAAAGATTGTGTCCCCTTTATTACCTATCATTTGCTAATTTTAATATATCTTGGGACAGAACATTGTGTAAAATATACTGTTAAAGGGACATCTCATTAGAGATTACTCTTGATCTCAAACAAACGATATCTCCTTTGAAACATATTTTTGGTTTATAATGTGTGTTCTCTCTCCTATGTACTGGATTGCATCAACGCGAAAGACAAATTAGACTAGCATGAACATGAGATAACAACAATAGAGGTATACTCATGAAGATCACCTCAAATACAATTATAAAATCTTAAATGTAAAGGTTGAATAAAATTATGCATGTCATATTTCGAAAGTGCCAAGCATCAATGATGACCACACTTCGACAATGTCAAACATCTTCACTGCAAAAGGTACTGCTCCTTATGAAAAATTGAAGTTTCGTTTTCATATTGTCATCAAAGTTTAAGATGAATGTGAAATGAATGTATTATTCCAATGAATTCAAAGTTTATTTCAATTGTCAAAATAACTCGAAATATCATTTTCTTAATATTCTTATTATCCAAAGGCACTTATTCTCCACTTGCCACACGTGTGAAACAAATTCATAGTGACAGTCTGCTTTGACTTGACACTGTCCAAAGGAATACAAATTGCAAATATAGCATTGATCTATAGGGACACAAGCAAGGACGCCTTATTAAGGAACACATTCGTGCAAAACAGTCAGCTTACCACAAGACACCTCGTCAGACATGTCGACACAGTGTGCGTGCAAGTCACACCTGAGATTCTCATCTATGCATTGTCCATTTTTACATGCCCACATATCCCTATCACAGGGCTTCATTTCTGTGGGAAAAAACCCCAAACAGAAGCATTGAGAAATATTAGCTGGCATCAACAAACTCATCCTGTTCTTTAAGAAGCGCTGTATGCACATGGCTCCTACAGTACCCTAACAGTTTGATGATTATGAATGCCAGAAATTTCATTCAATTCATTAGAATTAAAATTTCACAAACAAATGTCTGAGAATAGTTGAGAATATTTTTGTTTTATCACATGCTTATATGAAAAGTTAGGATTTCACTACTTGAAAAGATTTCCTAATAGGAAAAAGCTGTTCACCATTGAAAACATTAACTCTGAATCAAAACGTTATACTTGGTTGTGACTTGGTATATCATATTTAGGAGATAAACCTACTGTGTTTGAAAATCAGAGACATGTTATACTGGATTGATATCGAGTAAATTTAAATTTGAAACCGAACGCGTCACGTGAGATCAGTAGGCTTCTTACTATTCTACCATGACCGTTTTACCATGGGACTCTTTTTGACAGTGCGCAAGCTCCGAATAACGTTTTTTTGTGACAACAGCAGCGATTTTCGTGTAAAAAATATTGTTGTTATACACAAAGTTTTACCCCACAAGATCTCTTTAACCATTAAAAAAAACCTAATATATGTGTCATTTATTACGGGAGTTTTAATTTTGTTTTCGCAAGATTCGCGTTCACAAAAATCAACATTCGTATTTCCTTAATTTCGCATTTTTGGAATAACCCTCATAAACATATCATGCTATGTTCAAAATGGCTACCGTTTGCCAGCAGCTGTGAATGACGAGCTTGAGGACGTGTATTATTAAAATGAAGTGTTCCAGGTGAGGAGGGTAACTGTCATTTTAGTTATACACGTAGGTATGCAGATGATATGACATATTTATTTCTTATTTTGCATCAAAACGTTACGCCCGGTTTTCAAATCCGGCTGACCATTGCGTCATTGTTTGTTACAATCTTGTTACTGACGATGTTTGTCTTGCTAATTTATCATTTAATGTAGCTATAAAACACGCTACAGGAAAGATTAATTTGATTAGTATCATATATTTTTATTTCCACAAGTAGAGAACACTTTATAATTGGCCGTTTGTTCGGATAGATTGTGACGTCACAAGGTAGATGCAATGATAATAATAATAATAATAATGGGCATTTATAGAGCGCTATAGCCATACACAAGGTGCATGCTCAAAGCGCATGCGCAAAACACGGTGAAGCAGCGCTAAAATCAGAGGAGGTTTAATCCGGAATTGATCACGTTTGATTTTTCAGGAGAACCACTCAGAATCGAGTATCCAGCAATGTCATGGTAGAATGAAGGATAAGATGTTGACAATATTTTAAATTCAATTTCAAACGGACATGGGATGTTGACCTCGTTAAATCCCCTAATTAATTTAATATAAGGGGTTTGACCCAGTAAACGAGAACAAAATGTTCTCTCAATCACAATGCCCTGTCACCATCAACTACATGGCATCAACATATTTTTACATCATCAAGTAAAGACTCATAACTTTAGTAAGCCAAACCTTTAATGACATCAAACTGCCATGAAGTCACAAACACGATGAATTTACAGTGCTATGGCATCGATACAGTAGGCGTCTAATAGCATTGCAGTGATCAGAAAGAATCTCACACTCTTATCTTCTGATATCAAATAAATCAACACTCATTGATAAATGTCCAAAATCCTCGGCAAATATATGATATTGGTAGCTTTCATGTACTTGTGTTAATATACATGTATTTGATATCAGAAGCCCCTTGAGCTTGTTTCACCTTCTTCTCCAGAACGACGAGCTCGAGAAAGCTGAAGTCTTGGGTACAGACTCCTTAGACAACGCCGATCTTAAATTGTAGTTTTGGTGGTCATGACCTAAAAACTATTTTCATCTTCTTAATCAGTACAAAAAAAGCTCTATAAAGCTCAAATGCTATGTACAGACTCCTTGGCAAATGAGGATTCTAAATTGAAGATGGGTGTCTGTTTCATTGGTATTTCGTGAAATTAAATGAAACCTTCAAATCTTCAACACCTAATGATATGTGTTTTATATCGTCTGTAGAGAAACATATCATCATGAACAGGGGATTTCAAAAAATATGCTCTCTTTAATGGCAGCCAATGGGCTTCTCAACATGATTATATTTCTTCCGAAAAGTAGCAAAATGGCTTCTTTTCTTCGCCAAAATGAATCCTTAAGGTGTATGTACGCATATATGTAATTCTGCTTTTTAATAATATGCTATCTATTTTTGTTATGATGTTCATAACTGTCGATTTGGTGACTCTGTGATCCCGATCACATGGGCCACGACCCATCTTTTCTGATCATCTTCCCCATTATGTATTGAAATGTGTTATACCACCGATAAACACTCCTGAAAACAACTTTTAGTTTATTGTTTATAGCCTGCTGGGCCACAGAGCTGATGAATTTATATATAGGATTTTATATAAGATATATGAAAATCACTATCCTGTAACATACCGCAATACATTTCATCTGACTTATCGCCGCAATCATCAATTCCGTCGCAATAAAACGCATAAGACAAACATCTGCCATTGTTGCATCTATACTGCTCTTCGGTGCATTCCGTATCTGAAAAATATAGTTACTATTAAAGCAAACAATGCCTTTGGCATAAGGATATAATAAAAAAAGATATCTTTGGATAGAATGTTATGTTATTATTCAGAATAAAAACATATACAATGGCAAGAGGTCATCACATGCTTAATATCTAATTAATTCATTCCAATATATGTTGGTTTTCTTAGTTCAAGTTGTATCAATACCAATGTTCAGTGCATTTTTTATCTGAAACAAATATTTACCAGTATAGCTAAACAGTGTCTTTGGCATTTGGAATTCAAAAGATGATATTGATTATTATAAAGAATGTTATGAAAACAAATTTATTTTTCACAAAAAAGCATAGAAAATAGCAACAGCTGACCATGCGTATTTCACTTCATACCAATATTTGTTCAAGTTTGTTTAACAAGTTTAAGTCATATTCCCAAAATACATTTAAATGAGTAAATCTTCCTAGACAATTCCAGTGGAATGAGTTGCTTGTTACTACTCTGAATTCGTTCACATGGACCACTTCGACCAATAAGTGAGTAGGCATCATTTGTAGCCAAAATTCTGGGCTATACCTTCCAATCAAAACAGCTTAAGCTTTTGAGAGTGGGTAAAGTATCAAACACAGGGGCTTGCATTGTCGAAATACTAGCGATTAGAAAGTCGAAGTAGACGATCCAGCCTCTTATACAATAACAAAGTAAAGGGATGTAACAAGGTCAAAACCCCATGTCCATTTGAAATTTGAACAGAATGTTGTCCTCATATCATCATTCAATATTATATACCACGTCAAAGCCAATACATTTTTTCTTTAAAATAAGCCATCAAACATCAATCAATCGAATAATAACAAAGATAAGATTTTTCAAAGCCTTAAATATTAGCACATTCCTTATGTGTGCTATGAAATTGATAAAAACAATCGCTTGAAAAAATATTATAAAATCACTTACAATATTCTGATGATATTGACCAAATTACGTAGCCCAGCATTTGGTGCATCAGATCGCACAATAACAACTGCTAACATGCAATAGCACCAGGCGAGATATTACATAGATAGTATCAATTCATAATGTAATGTATCATTTAATTATTTCATATTATTCATAAGATTATCATATATTTATTATTTATTCACCACATGACCACTCGTCTCTACCGTACACACAGTCTCTCCGTCCATCACATATCTTCCGTCTGGAAACAAGTTCTCTGTTGACACATTCAAAAAATAGTTCACCAGCACGTTCATTATTTGGTGGTAGTTGAAGTGTTTGCCTTGAAATGGTATGTTCTGAAAAATAATCAGTAATTACTTTTGCTGCTATGAAACTAGTATTTTTTTTCTATTAATGAAGTATAAGTATGGTAAGTACAGGCGCCAGAGCCTACAAAAATATATCTATCTATTTACAACCATATCAAGAAGGTTGGACACGATTGTCCATCTTGGAATGGGACCCAACATGGAATCAGTTTATGAATTTCACCAAGAAACCAGTTTCACCAGTTTCCGTTTCCATTATCACAGATGACCGACCGGGTCCTACCTTATAAACAAGGGTACATTCAACTGAATATGTCAAAACGTCTTTCTTTCCAAAACAATGTATAACATTTGTGTTTTGCTTACCGTAAGATGCTGATTTCTTCATGCAGATAAGGGATACTGTGTGCCTCTCATTGCAGTATTTGTCTCTCCATCCATAGTCATCCATCATAAAACACCGAGTAATGGAGCCGCCTTGCACTCCAAATCTTCCCCTTATGAAACCAAAGCTAAAGAATTAGTTTGTACCGGTTATATTTTAATCTACTTTTGTGATTGACGGGAGCCTGAGAGGCGAATGATAAATGCGATGAACTTCTTAGTAAGGTGTCCGATTCAAGTTTTGAAACCTAATATAGACCACATAGATCTGCATTGACATAAACCTGTCTTTGATCATCATAACATGTTCGTGCCTAAAGTACAAGCAGGTTAAGCTACAGCTTATTTCATTCTTGTCTGATTGTTCTCTGTCGAGAACAATCTCCTCTGTTTTCAGAGGCAGTCTACACCGAAGCGTCCTACCCCCCAACTCTTGTCAGGGTCCGTCTATGCTTTAGAAGGCCAAGATGTCAGCTGTTCACCCGGGTGACCCAACTATCGTCCAATACTTCCACGAGTGTGACGTACAATTTCTGATGTATTTGGACAATGGACTCAAAACATTTCTCCCGTCGTTCAGGAGGCTCATCTCAGTTTCACCATCAAGGATAAACTTGTGATCGCATCATATACCTTGTTGTGTGTTTTTTATTGCTTCGGTTATGTCTTCCCCCTCTCAATGGGGGTGTGTATAAACTTGAAGTGGA
Source organism: Gibbula magus (assembly GCA_936450465.1). Taxonomy (NCBI): domain Eukaryota; kingdom Metazoa; phylum Mollusca; class Gastropoda; order Trochida; family Trochidae; genus Gibbula; species Gibbula magus. Next base: position 16,926,543 of record OW388301.1, on the reverse strand, counting down.
GTGGATTTGTTGTCACTTCCACCCGCTTAGCACGTAGAGATAGTGTCACCGGGGCTTAACCTTAACCTCACCCATAAGGTGTCGGATGACTTATAGCTTAGCTTACACCCAAGGCTAATCTCCCCGTCTCGTCACCTGTATACACTTACTCGCCTCCATTCAGTATCCTCATCATTATTATTTTAACTAAATGAAATTCAGTGAAGCATTGCATCCAAACCTTACTGCGTGTAGAACAGTTCGCTACTGCAGACAAAGCCGCCGTGCCCCTTGCGAGATTCAAACCCTTGACCACTTGATCCGAAGCCGAACGCGCTAACCACTGCACTATACCGCCCCCTTCACTTTAAGAAGGAGGTGGTGTTTCTTGTGGCTTTAAAAAGATATGAAACAAAAGTTCATCAATTACCAGTTATAGTATACCATTGGCGTGTTATCTTCCCAACGATATGTTTGGCTGTAGAGTCCCCGTGCTTTAGGAAATTCTTTCCTCAATCCTGTAATGAAATCAATGATTGAAATATCATATTCTAGATTTACATTTGACTTCATGATATAATGTTGTGAGCAAAGCACTCCCAACAGATGATGTAGTTGTACAAAGTCCTATTTGGTTTTGTTCATAGATATAACGTTAAGTTATATGCAATAAAATGAAACATTAAAAACGATATGATCCCTAGAGATTTAAGTGTGAGGGCATGGTTATGCTAGCGGCCTCGATGGCATAAATGATGAAGGTATAGATAATTTCTTCCAGAATCAGAACAAGATTTGATACTCCCGAGCTAAAGACCAATAGGATTTGTTATGATGGTATGATTAAGCAGAAGGCCCGTTGTAAGAAGACCTGTTTGTCAGAAAGCCCGTTTATCAGAAGGCCCATTAGTCAGAAACTTTATTTTGTATTTTAGATGGTAAATAATTTGGTTCCAAAAGGTTTATATTCTTTTCACTACTATATTTTCATTTTTTTGTGACAATTTGAGTCCCTTATTTATAATAACTTCTTCAAGTATCTTAACTGCTCTTGCCTTTGTAGAGTTGATGCGAAAGATTGCGTTTAACGTCGTGGAGTTTGAGGAAAATTCGTATGTACATTACCGTGATGAGACAGCCAATTATCTGGGGTTTCACTCCATTAAGGACTTGTCCCAAAGTATTGTTAACTTCTGGTATCATCTGCTTTCGAGAATGCTTAGTAACATTAGTTGTTCAATTACTTTTTTCGGCTATGTTTTATATAGTGTTCAGTTAAATATAAATTGTTAATACTTGCAAACAGTAAGTTTTGGTTAAAAATAAATTCAGCTGATGACTATGATCGGAAGTTCTTTAATCATCTAATTCATAAATACATTACAAGGGCTTATTACTGCAGGGACAAGAGGAACTACTATGGTAGGAGCTGGTTGTAAACTCACGCTGTGCAAGAATTGTAACCGTCGTCTGACACTCTTAGACATGCTTAAGTTAACCCTCTTCAACATTTAGACAAACATTTAGTTTGATTTAGTTCGATAAGTTTCTACTCACCAATATACACATTATCACCTTGGAGTTTATCAAGCAAGAACGTCTCCGTATCTTTGTCCCTGATTGAAGGCAAGATGGAGTCTATCGTTTTGCACAGTGTTCTTGCATCAAGCCACGATAGTTTACGCCTATATCGGTCAACTACATAACACCACCCAGAGAAGAACCAATCTCCGTTATTACATTCTGAAATGAAATATACGTTTTAGATCTAAAGGCTATTATATATATATATATATATATATATATTCAAAAAAAAAACACAGAGCCATTTTTACTCAAACATGTTTCATTGGTATCATCAAGAAGTATGACAGTTGTGACGTTACGATTTCACAATGATAGTGACGTAACAATGGTATGACGTCATAATACGGCAAGCGGTAGAGTGGACATATTGTACATGTAGGCCAAACAGAGTATATAATGTATAACATCATTACATTGTTAGACATTATCTTTGGGTTTTAATATTTTAATAAAAAGGTTAATTTAGATAGATACATTGACACTCTTTCTCATATTCCTAACGTTCATTCTATAAATAAGAATAAAACTAACACTTCATTTTCAGAAAGAAATGCTATTAACAATTCATGTAATGATAAAATTATTGTTATCAAAGAGGCAGACAAAGGCGGCGCCATTGTGATAATTGATAATGAAAATTATGCTTAAATGTCCTTAGATATGTTGAATGATTATGAAAGTTATGAGGAAACAGAGGATATTTGTGTACTGAAAAGACTTATTACATTTATCTTTACAGAGGAAATGTCCGACAAGGAATTCGACTATCTGACACATTTTTCTTGTAAGGAAAGTATTTTTTATGGTTTGCCTAAATTAATAAATGCAAAGATATAACTAAACAAGCAAAAAAGTGAGCGTGGCTCACTAATACCCCCGACTGTTACAGTTTGACATTTTTATTTGACTTATAGAGAGAGGTGTCTGCACACCTAAGGATTGATAAGCTATTAAATGTAATTGCTAAGATAAAATTGTTTGTGAAAAGGGTAGGACAAGTCTCTTAAAAGTAAAAGTAGGAATAATAGTAACTTGAAAAGGTAGGGGTAACATAACACAATTACTGCCATTACCACTGACTTCAATGTGACTAAGTTAAAAAATCAAAAAAATCTGACTAAGTATATGACTAAGTTAAAAAATCAAAAAAATCTGACTAAGTATATGACTAAGTTAAAAAATCAAAAAAATCGCCAAAATAAAAAAAATCACCAATTTGGTTTAAACTTCTCACTGCACCTCTCCTAGTGGTAAAGAAAACATGTGCCAAATTTGAAAAGGATGAGATGAATAGTTTTTCTGTAATCGATCAGACAAAAAATGCTCAGAATATGACTAAGTTAAAAAATAAAAAAAATTCGCCAAAATTTTAAAAATTCACCAATTTGATTTAAACTTCTCACTGCACCTCTCCTTGTGGTAAAGAAGACATGTGCCAAATTTGAAAAGGATGAAATGAATAGTTTTTCTGTTATCGATCGGACAACAAATTCTCAGAATATGACTAAGTTAAAAAATATAAAAAATTCGCCAAAATTTGAAAAAATCACCAATTTGGTTTAACCTTTGCACTGCACCTCTCCTAGTGGTAAAGAAGACATGTGCTAAATTTAAAAAGGATGAGATGAATAGTTTTTCTGTAATCGATCGGACAAAAAATGTCTTCAGACGGACGGACGGACGGACGGAAGGACGGACGGAATCGTTGGTATGACTATATACCCCCGACCTTTTTAGGTCGGGGAATAAAAATGTGCCACCTCTTCGGAAATCTATACCAAGTGTGAACATCATCAAGACCTTACTTTAAGACCTATCACTGCCGGTCCAAGCTGTGGTACCCACCGTTTGAGTAACTTCATTCATATACTTTAAAAACCTTATCTTACGAAAGTAAAACGTTATACAAGAGATACAATGGATTTCCTAAACTTTCTACCTGAAACTATAACTGATCATACTAAGTTAGTTACTTTTGATGTTAAAAGTTTATATTCCAATAGGAATCTTAAACTTGTACTGGAAGCAATAGAATATATGATCGACAAACATCCATATTTATTATCTGATAGATTTAGCAAATCGTTTATACTTATAAGTGTAAACTTCATATTGAACAATAATGTTTTTTTCTTTGACGGTGTACATTACAGACAAATTAAGGTACAGCTATGGGTACAAACATGGCGCCAACATACGCAACCTTAGTACTAGGATATATTGAAAAAACAACTTAGTTGATAAGTTAGAAGAAAAATTATGAAGTGAAATTTGTAATTACTTCGTTGAACATTGGCGCTGATTTTTTTATGACTGTTTTATATTATGGCTATTTAGTAAGACCCATCTGGAAACATTCCACAAGTCATTGAATAGCATGAATGAACACATTGTATTTACAATGGAAACAAGTGACAGTGAACTTTCTTTCTTGGATACTGTTGTGAAAATATCGGATGAATGTTTAAAATCGGACATATTATAAACCTACTGATACTAAGCAATATTTAGACTTTTCATTATGTCACCTATTTCATACTAAGAGAACTATCGCCTACAATTTATCCAGACGTATCTGAATGATCCGTTCAAATGAAAATACAAAGAACGCCAGACTCGGAGAACTCAAAGTCACTGTACCAAAGGTGATGCTCGTAACGTACGTTACCAACATCCCAACATGGCGGAAGGTAAGATCGCTTCTCTAGTATTTAACACAAATTAATAGCTTTCTCGGGGTATATAATCAAACTTAGTTTGCACACACATGAACAGTGATGGTGTGAATAGATTCGATGCACTGAATCTACATATTAATGACTCATATTGCACACTTTCGAGTGTTATAATTTCTGTATTACCCATTCTATTCCTTTTGATTCGCGTAAAATCAGTCAAGAACGACTCCCTTCTCTAGCGGCGGCAAGCTACAGTGACGTCACAGACGACGAAATACGGTGAAATAATGGTTGCTAGGCAAACGTGATATGTGCACATGTGCTCATATCAATAATATTAACTCGGTTATTTTCAACCATAAATAGTATTATTTATACAACCAGCTATTTTAATGAAATATAATAAATGTGATATATATATTATTACTAGTGTGCGAGGATACCTCTGAACACCAAGTCCACCATTCCAAGCGCCCGATTACGTAGTAATGAAAGGGTTTCTTAATTTCAATGTACTAAAATATACTATTACTGTTATTTAGATATAACCCATAAACACAGTTGAGGATTATAAGATTTTTCATTCTAAAGCCCCGTTTACATGCAGAAATATACATATGTAAGTGTATATACACCTGGAATATATTTGCATTTGGGAATGAAAACACGAGGAAATAAAAGGGTGAGTATTTCGGATTTTGAAACAGTTGTCATCCATATTTAACACATGGAACAATGCAGACACTATCAGCAATAAAGCGAAGAACAGATTGCCCTCAGATTTGAAAAGCCTGCTAGACTTAAGGCTTGCCAAGGAGTTCGGCGTCCGTCAGTCCATCCGTCTTTCTATTTTTCATCTTATTTTAAAGAACCACTGGCTCTAGAGAGCTCAAATCCTGTGTACTCTCTACTTGGACAATTTGGATTATAAAAATGTAGATTTGATGATAGAAAACCTTTTTCATCTTCTTCTTCAGATCTGAATGCCATTGAAAGCTGAAATATTGTGTTCAGACTCCTAAGCCATGTGGATTATTATAGATTTGGAGACTCTTTGGTCCCAAGTAAGAACCGCATGTACTATACCATATACCTGTTTTCCTCTTCCTCTTCAGAAAGAAAAAGCAGACAAAGCTGAAATATTGTGTTCAGACTCCTTAGCCAATGGGGATTATAAACTGTAAACTATAAACTGGTGATGTGCCTCTCTCTTGCCAAATAAGGGCCATAACGTATTGAGTTTTCTTCTCCAATGTTGAAAAGTTGTGAACAGACTCCTTAGCCAAGGAGGCCCCTTAATAAGAAACACATGAGCTATAACCTAAAAACCATTTTCATCTTTTACGTCAGAACTAAACGCCCTAAACGACTGAAATCATATGTACAGAATCCAATGCCACTGGTGATTATAAATATTGTGACTATGAAGCTCTAGATGTGGTCACAGGGTCCACTACCTAAAAACTTATTTTCATTTTCCTTTCAAAGAACGAAAACCAATAGACATATGAATGTTATGTGTAGACTCCTAAGACAATGGGGATAATTAATATTTGTAATTTGATGACCGTAGCTCCTAACAGGGAACACATGGACTATGCCCTGAAAACAATATAACTTCTATAACTCAAAGCCTGAGAAAGATGAAATTTTGTGTACAGACTCTTTGGTCAATGGATATTATAAATTGTAGGTTTGGTTTGGACTCTTTGGTTCAATCTAGGGCTACAGGTGCCACTCCCTAAAGAACACTATGTGTATTCTTCTAAAAGGCTAAATGCATTAGCCTCGGGAAAGGTGAACTCTTTTGTACACCTATATGAATTACACATTGTAGATTTTCGTTACTCCATGGCCACACAGACTTCACCATAGAACCCTTTTTTAAATTAATCCATGGTCATGACGTCACTCTATTGTGTTATCAGTTGATTATTATTTAGGAATCTACTGGTCATTGACTGTCCCTGTCAGGAGGGGTGTTAGGTTTAGTAGACATTTTCAGTAATGGCTAATCGTGCACATTTTCGAGACTGATGTATTTTTTCCTCGTGTATCTGAATAGGATCTTAACATTTCTCTCAACTAGACAAATTGTTTGTTCTAATGCATGAACCTGGATTCGAACATGCAACCCTTTGCTTGGTAGTCAGAGCTTCTAGCTATTAGGCCACAAGACGCTGTTAGAAACCTTAGGATTGTTTGTCAAGACTTTCTATTCAAGACTTTTAATGCACGGAAGGCATGGAAAGTCAGAGTTTTAGCTGTCAATCACATCGCTTCGCGTGAAAGTTTTGCGCTGCACGGGTGTGGAAGAATCCATTTCATGAGGGTCAAAGCTACTTGTACAATATCCGATGAGTGAGCACCGAAATAATTGATTTTAAGGTCCCATAATTGTAATTTATTGTTTTAAATGTAAAATAATCACATATATATGTTTCGTGACGTCATACACGGATTAAGATGGAGAATGCATGAGGAGCAGTGGATTCGTTAAAAATAATCAACTCGCCCCTTCGGGGCTCGTTGATCATTTTTAACGAATCCACAGCTCCTCATGCATTCTCCATTACAGAATGTGGATAATATTTATTCGTCAAGCATCTGACAACTACTTTTGGAAAATTTAAATTTTCAACCTAATATGTTTCATCGTTTAAAGTCTGATGAGATAAGATCCCATGACTCTATTTTCTTTTGAGTACAGGAATAGTTATGTCACTATTACAAGAAATGCCAATTGTGAAAAATAAAAGAATATACTCACACGTGTATTTGAGAGAACTATTTACCTGACACAAATACTATGAAGAAGTACATATATTCAAATATATGTTTAATGACCTCTGGATGTAGTGTTAATATACTTATACCCCACTTCCGGTCTCATTGCCATGTTTTTTTTTGTTACAACAGTAGGTGTACTAGCCGATGCCGTAGATGTATTTCTTATATACCTACACTTGTAATTCAAATTCTTTAGAGTCAAATTACTTTCTAAACACATTTTACACAATAATATCTATACACGATTTAAATCGAAGTCAAGTTACTCTACAAAATTTTGCATGTTTCAATCGAAACCTGGGATCTATGGAAGGGGATTTGTGCCGAAAATGAAGACATGTTGACTTGTAACTTGTGAAGTGTAACATGTCTTTCTCAACCATACAAGTCTCGAAAAGACAAGTCCAATCATGCAAAACTAATATTTTAATCCTGTCAATATTAACTTTCTATTCTCAACTTTACAAAGTTGAAATGTAATTCTAGAAATCGTCAAAGTCGAAAAGTCAACTTGTCATATTCAATTATTAAATCTAAATAATATACACATTGTGTAATGTTACACCTTACGTTTGACAAATGAACAATGGAAAATGAGGAGTTGCAAAGTCAGCTTTGTAAAACCGACTTCAGCATTTCGAGACTGACACGACTTGCAAAGTTAACATTTCGAGACTGACACGACTTGCATAGTTACGATTGCAATGTTTCAAATCACATCTCTGCACGATTTCGCATTGACCATATTTGGAATATTACGGAAATTAGCGGAAAGGAACGAATAATCCCGATCCGATAAACACAATGTTCAACAATGACTTCTCCCATGGCAAGTATCTCCCAGCAACTACTAACACATATTTGAAAGTTGCATACAAGTTTTCCCATTATTAGCTAACACACTGTTGACAAAAGCACATTGACTTAAACATTATAGGAGACCATCGCATTTTTCTGTGGAGGAACTAACTGCCGATGGTCGGGCACATATTTAATGTGTAATCATGACCTCCATTTTTTTCCCCCAAACATGTGTCCGTGTCCGGACAGATACGCCAGATACGTCATATTGATCAAAGTCATCCAAATATACTACATCGGAGTTTCAGCAAATGTGCTTGTTATATGTGGAAGGCCAGTCTACATTTTCACGTGGAGGAAGGTACTGGTCAAACACAAAAAGGAAAATAAAACATTTTTTCTCTGACCATATAAATAAGTATACAGTTCAAAATGCAAGCAGAATCAAAATAAATAATTGAACACATTTAGAGAAAAGTTATGTCTGTTGTGTTGTTTTGTCTATTCATTTGTTCTAAATAACATAGTTATAGCTAGACCACACTTTTAAGAAATATGCTTCCTAGTCAAGATTAATATATATGTATTTTGTGAGATTATAGTATTGTATGTATGTATGATTTGTTTGGTTTTTTTATAGTATACAATATAATCGTTTCTTGCTACATGCAGTTTTATATGTTTAAGCTACAACACTCCCAATCCAGATCAGTGTTGTTCGAATCAGTGACGTATTCCCATTTATGATAGTAAGTTAGTTATCAAAATGTGTGAGTCAAGTAATAAATCATACATTTTTTGTGACCAAGAAGGGTGTTGAATTTTTTTTTTTGGCATTTGATTGTTAAAGGGTATACAGGATTGCACAGTTTACACTCGGGTATAATGATACCTATACATGTATAAAGAGTTGGCATAATATAAAACTACATGTTAAATGCCTTCATAAGTAAGACACTCTGTATCAATTGGGTACAAAGAAAACAATACGTCTTTTGTAAAGAAATAACACTAAAAAACAGTTGGTCTGGACATTTTTTCACATTCGATTTTTGTTAGATAATTTATCGACATTTTAAACATAAATACATGATGGTAAATATTTGTAACTTTTCAAAATAAACCTTACGTAATTTCAAGTGGTTTCGAAACATAAATTACTGTCAGTGTCACGGACTGCTTTGATTTGTGTCCACAAAATGATTGTCATTTTCCTGTCTCAGCTTTTGGATCGACGCAACACTGGTCACAGTTCGGTATTTGTTTTCCCCGTTTCCATGGAAACGCAACTTGGATTTCTCTTCTGGGGCAGAACTAAAAATCCTTAAGGTATATCTCAATGAAACATTATTTTCAAATGTTTTCTTAAGTTCATTTCACAGGTATACAGACAAAAGTGAAACAAACATAACAGATGTGCAGAGCTAAGGAACAATTTTTAAACCTGGATATTGTTAAAAATTCCATTTCGCATGGAAAGAAGGCGTTGTTTTTAATATACGAGCGAATAATGTTTGCAACATTAGATACATCCTCGACAATATTTACAACACTTTCTATGGATATTTTATTTTTTTGGAGGTACTGTAATGATATGATAATATCAGAGTATATATCGAGAATTTCACCCAAGTGTCTTCTGATATCAAACATATCAACACGAGTTCATTAAATTTACAAATTAACTGTCATTGACTGATTATATAATGGGATTATGAAGATTTGATTTTAGCGTTATCTACAATGTAGATATCGCTTGTTGATATCGCTTTATCTCACACAAGCACCATCTACTTAGGAAGCCAGTTTTGGGTGATAAAAGACGATTGTTCATGGAACTTTCGATTCCCCAAAAATTCATTTACATGATTACATTTATGAAAACATCTTGGAAACTTTCTGGTTCAGATTTATAGAAAGAACAAATTTTTAAATGACTTATTTTCATTTTCAGCAGCTCTCTTGTGTAGATCGCTCTATTTATAAATATATACTGAACATCTAAAATGTCACACTCTTAGTACAGTTTCTGGACTTTTCAAACACACCAATCCTTGAAATATGTGTATAAAGAAGCCCATTCTGCAACTACTAGCCGGGATTGTGTTGTGTTGTGTTTTCTTTTCTTTGAACTTTTAAATTAATAATTTGATATATATTTCTACTACAATGAGTTTGTTACATTAATGACTAACAAACAAAAGTGTTAATAGACACGGCAAAGACGTATGTTAAGGGAAGACATATTGTCCTAAAACATAAATTTTCGGAACTTTTATCTAAATATAAATTATCATCGTTTCATATATGAATTTATAAAACACATATTTGATTTATTGAAAGCAATGCGCATGTCAATGTATTCATGAATGGCCATTTTAGTGAAATCGTACGTTTTTAAAATTTGTTTTATATCCTGTATATGTTACAGTCGATTAATTTTTAAAATTCAACAGTGCAATAATATTTTTGAAATTACCAGTGATACAATTCTATTTTCAGTTTGCATTCTATATTCATAATTATTTTCATATTTTGGCATGTAGAAGTTGAATTTTTATTGTTTAAAGTGTGAAGCAACAGATCTAGGCTTATGATTTACATTTCATACTTGAATTCCGTAATGTGATTCTTTATATAGAATTATGGAATATTAATCATGGACAAATATATTTCTGTCCCACAACAATACACTTTTCACTGCTTCAATTACTAAAAAATATAGTTTGCTTGATAAGTAAATGAAAATAGATAAATTAACATATTCAAAACCAAGAAATAATTTAAACTATAGTTGAGAAAAGTTTGTAAAATAATTAAAATAGATAAATTTAACTCAGCTAAAGAACATTTCCCCTTGATTATTTGTCTGTAAGAATAAGTTTTCAGTTATAATCAAAGTGCAATGCATTTTAATTTTTTTTTTAAAACAAGTAAATGAAGTTCCCTGATTTAGATCATTGCTTTGTGATACATTTAAAATATTTTAAGATTAATAATAAAGTTATCAATACTGGCTTATGTATTTCTTTCAATTTCTTCCCCACTAACGTTTATATACTTTCAATATCAGGATTTTCTTTTTCAAAACTTGGATATTCATTTCTGAATGCAAAAGACTTTACTGAATACAGGTAAAATTGGAGTATAAAAAGTGAATGTTGACATGATTGAACTGAGAGAAGATAATGTGTAAATGAACGCACAGAAAGTAATTAATCTTTTCGGGTTTAGGCTGTCTATATATGGTTTGTAATCTGCAGTTTTATATGTAAGTGAAATAAGTTTTATGATAACGGATCGGATACATTTATCATAGCTTCAATGCCATTCAAGCTTTGCGATCCTTTATGTCTGTCAGTGTCATCCCACATTTACATTACTTTCGCATTCGTTTTGCGTTGCAAAAAAAATAATTGTTCGTCAAATGTCCTTAAATTTATTGAAATAATAATTACAATACCTAAGAATTAATTTTCAATTGATATTTTCGTTTGGCATTTAATTGCTTTGCGACACTATCAAACGGAATTTCAGGGGGCGTGGTCAATTCGTCCAGCGTTGGGATCAAAATAGACTAAGGGATTCCCCATCTGGGACAGCGGCAAGGGAGATTTCGTTTTTTCGCAAATGCCTCTCGTCCTCGGAAAACATCGGCAATGTTAGGGAAACTTCCAATTATGGTCAATGCGAATTCATGTAGAGATGTAATTTGAAACATTGCATTCGCAACTATGCAAGTCATGTCAGTCTCGAAATGCAAAAGTCCTTTTTACAAAGCTGACTTTGCAACTCCTCATTTTCCATTTTTCATTTGTCAAACGTAACTTGTAACATTACTAAATGTGCATATTATTTAGATTTAATAATTAAAAATGACAAGTTGACTTTTCGACTTTGACGATTTCTAGAATTACATTTCAACTTTGTAAAGTTGAGAATGCGCAGTTACGATTGACAGAATTAAAATGTTAGTTTTGCATGATTGGACTTGTCTTTTCGAGACTTGTATGGTTGAGAACGACATGTTACACTTTACAAGTTACAAGTCAACATGTCTTCATTTTCGGCACAAATCCCCTTCCATAGGGATCGAACCAGTGACCTCTATCTTTCCTGCCCAGAGGTCTACCCACCCAGCCATGAGGGCAGGTAAAAATTGATAAAAATGTTCTTGACCAATTGATTAAGGTTTGTATACTGCCTGAAATAATATGTGTGGTTTGTGTATTTGTTTATGAATGTCATTGGTAAGTATTTTTGGAATGCAAACTGTCTTACACATATTGAATTTAGTTTGTTTATTCTCAAAACTCAGGCCATGTGACATTTGCCATTAGCTCTGTTGTGAAGCTAGTATATTTCAGCGAGATGCACGGGCGATCGTGATCCGTGCATGATGCGCATGCTTTTTCTGAAGCGCGCTGACAGTTTAGTATGTGAGGGTCTTAACCACTGAGTTTATATAAAAAAATCAAAGTTTATAAAAGTTTCATATTTTTGTTATTTTCAGAATAAAAATGTTCTTTGCAAAAGAAACTCGACAGGAGTGGGGTATAAGTCAGATGTACCCACTCTTTCCTCGGTGCATTGGCTGATACATCTTTTGTTTTCAAGAATCGTGGAGCCTCCTCGGCTGACGCCTCGGAGGCCCCAACGATTCTTGAAATCAATAGGTGTATCAGCCAATGCCCTCGGAAAAGAGTGGGTACATCTAATACTTCTAGTGTATATTTACTAACGTATTTAATTGCGTTTATATCCACAAAGTACATACCAGGAGCAACTATATACACATGAGTATTAATACTCAAGTTACTTGTCTGAACCAACACCTGTCTAATATGATTTTCTGAATGCAGATGTTGTATGTAAACAAAAATATTAATGAAGAAACGTTATCACTTATCTAATAGAACCCGGCAAAAATGTTCTGGTATCAACTATTTGGGATGTAAGGGATCCTCCATTTTACATACGATACTTTCAATATTGTTATATTGATAAGCATGTTTACTTGATAAGCACGTTTACTTGTATCGGGATAAATAGAAAATATATTTAGATTTGTGATACTAGCACATAAAGAATGTGGTCCCTCTCTCAAAGGACTTTAACACGTATCGTATTTACAACAGTACTAACAACACTTTCTCAATAGTGTTACCAACATCCTCCATTCATCGTTACCAACATCTTGTGTCAAACTCGCTGGGAGTAACCAACATCCCACCGTGATTTTAAAATTGCGTAATTTTCATGACGTGGACATTAATATGTAGATTCAGTGCATCAAATCTATTCACACCATCAATGTTCATGTGTGTGCAAACTAAGTTTGATTATATACCCCGAGAAAGCTATTAAATCGTGTTAAATACTCGCGAAGCGATCTTACCTTCCGCCATGTTGGGATGTTGGTAACGTACGTTACCAGCATCACCTTCGGTACAGTGAAAGTGTTACTACATAGAAGAGGATACCCACCATTTCTTGTTGAGGATGGAATTAATAAGGTGTTATCCTTCGATACAAAAAAACTCTTACAAGTAAAGAAGAAAGACGGATCCGAAACAATCGACATTGCATATGTCTCAACTTAATCCGGATATGTTGACTAATATAAAACAAAATACACCTATTCTAAAGTATGATGAAAAAATGTATAAAATTGTTGATAATATAAAGTTCATCAAAAATAAACGCCAGGGCAAAAATTTAAAGCAACTGTTAACTAAAGCTAAATTTTAGATAAACAGTACTCCTCCGGAGTATGGAGTTTCCTTGTGTAACAGAGGCAATATCCACACACGTATGGATATTGAGATTAAACTTGTTCTCCAATCCTTTTAGGGGATTTTTATTTCGATTGAATTCGAGCCTCTTTCTGGCTTCTCAGCAACAACTCTTTGTATAGAAAACATAAAACATCAAAGCCTACCGTCTGTCGACAATATGCTAATACAGATTTGATGCGAAGACCCTTGTAAATCATGGTAACTTTTGAAGTCATAATTACCAGTCACTTGAGCAATGGGACCTTAGATATTCTAACATTGTCTTAATTCGAAGAGAAAAAGAATGAAGGAAACATTGTTCGTAAGAGTATTGTTTTAAGTTATCTTTGCTATATTTAAAAAATACAAACATGGTGAAATGTTAGTATCATTTTCATTTTCCAATGAATGTACATCACACCCTTCTGTCACACTGTGTACATTGTATTTGGATGGACTTAACAACAACAGTTGAATTGAAATGTTATCAATGTATTTCCACAATGGTGTTGCGGATTTTCTCGTTGCAATAGTAGCAGTCATGATATAAGTACACTAGTCGTGAAAGTAACCTTAAACCCTACTCAGCACATCTCATTTAAAAGGACCTACAGAGAACAACAATATCACAGAACAACAATGATATCAATGACTTACTACAATCTAGCTGAGAAGTCGAACCTAGGACCTCCGTTGTCAGATCGAAGGGACATTGTTCGCATGATTTGGAATTCACTTTCATCTGGAAGGTTCCAAGAGGGCAGGGCTGACACGGAACTGCTCCAGATTTAGAGAAACTCCCTTTCGGACATACATCTGGAACATGAACCCTTTGACATAACATTTCTGGAACACCACCATCTGTCTGAACATTCAGCAATTTGTTTTGACACCGTTGGTACTGTTGGTAAGCATTTGAAACTATTTATTAATCTTGGAATAGGAATCCATTGACAAAACATTTCTGAATGGACATAATCTGTGTGGACATTTAACAATTGTTAACATAATGGTTTGATATCTCTTTGCTCCAATTTAGACTAAATGACTCGTATTTCATTTACCACCAAGAATACATTTATTTTAAATATAATTCATAAAAACATATCTAAGCGGTATGATCTTTTAAATGTATTGCAAAAATATCGAATTATCCTTTATTAAGGAATTATTAAGGAATAAAGAAACAATATAAACAAAGAGGTGTAATTACTTCGACACTCTGACTTTGCTACACTTGCCAAATCCACAGTCGTTTTCCCTTGAGGACATTTGTCACATGATGTTTGACCCTTGTTTTCTTGATACTCTCCAATAGGACAGGGCTTACACTTGACGCTCTCATAGTAGGAACCTTCAGGACACTGAACTGAGAATGAAAGAGAAAGTCGAAGTGAACAGAGCTATACAGCTGAACACCAAAATTCAACTTGCACCCAATCCTTTCAATTGAATGAATATGTTTAAATCAACACCTACTTGTACATGTGTATCTTAGTGCAAATATAAAGTAACGTCAATACACTTACAGTGACACTGAATCGTAATATATCCATGAGTAAAATAATTATTCTCAAACGTATCCTGTGTTGATGAAATTTGGCATTATGAAAAAGAAAGAAAGGGTCCAATTGAAATTTCATTAATTTTCGAATAAACGTTTAAATGTCGACTATATAAAAACAATTCTTTCTAATGTTCATTGCATGAGTATAATATAAAATCTATGATGTATGTTTGATTCAGTTGTTCACTTAATTACTTAATGTTTCACAGAAGAAAATTAAAATTGAAGTTTTGAAAAATTGACCCCTAATCACTGCAACTAGCTACATTAATTGTTACTGTTTACTATGGGGTTTCAAATCATTCAAATGTTATGGAACACTCAACAATATTTTGAAATGCAAAAATGCCAAGTGATCGGTTTTCGCGTTTTTGAGGATGCATCAAGGTTATGTAAAATTACATGATATTTGCACTGAAATGCATAAATAGGTGAACAAACCTTCGTGTGCAGCTGAAGATGAGTTACAAATTTGAGTAAATAAAACCAATTATTGCCAATATTGTCACGTCTCTCCTCGTTGGGTTCAAGAATTGTATTAATACTCAAACGTTTAAAACACATGTGTGCGAAGGGCTAACGTAAGTTTTTAGAAATGGAAGTCATTTTTATATGAAACAAAATATATTATGATTTTCCTGTAATAGCACCACTTTTACTTAACTACACAATTTAGTTAGATCGAGGTTAACCTTTAGTTTCATTGAGATTGGATAACATTCGGAAGAACGTTAGATATATGGACTACAAGTCCGAGCAATTGCTGCTATTTTGGAATGAAATGAATAGTGCCAAGAAAAAAGATGTTTATGTTATTGGTTGGAGGCGCAATCATGCTTGGCCTCTCAATATTTTAATGTTGTGTAAATAATGTGCTTCTAAGATGACATACAATTGTTGCCGTGGGCATTCAAACAAGAGGTAAGTAAAACAAATTTGGTAGAACATTTTATCCGTTACTTATCATAACATGTTCATGACAAGGGCTCCTAAATATCATAATATCGCTTGTTCTCCTTTTCGAAACACCAAACTAGTCGTAAACATACTGTGGTGTACAGCCACCTATATGATATTACCTAATTACTATTTAATAATCCATGGACATACAGCAAGGTGACTGTGTGGTTAAGGCAAGTAATTATTTCAGTTTGTGTCCGGATTTGATTGAAAATAATCAATGTTATTATGTGACGAGCATTGAAATACCAGGATATATCAGTGAAATAAACCGTCAATCAAGCTACACTGAAAATAACTTATATCTTCACTGCGACCGGTGACTTATAAAATTTGACGTCATAAAACAATGGTCTTCTGTAGCAAATTGACTTATGACTGTTGGGACGGGTCGCTCCTAGCGGATGCTCGGCGTGAAAACTACCCATTTCGGACGTAAATACAAGGATAACATCATAAAATAAATAGAATTTCTGTCGATTCCATGTTTATCTCATCTCTTGAGGTAGAAAAGTTATTCTACCTCACTCGATGATATAAACATGGTATTGGACAAGAAAAGACCTATTTCCTCTATATGTTACCTGAAAAGAGTTTTGTTAGATAGAGTTGACTCAATCTGTACCCAAAGACGAGATATATAACTCATGCATTTTGTCAATGGAGAACGGGAAAGCAAATGATGATCAAAGGTTTCGAAGTGTTGTGCTAAATATTAACACTTATTTGACAATATTATAACAAAATAGAATTAAGTGAGTTTGTTTAAACAAATTCTTGAAAATGACTAAATATAATCAGCATTTGATAAAGCCAAATAACTAGTACAAAACGATTTAGTTATAAATTCTAACGTGTAATGGTTCACATCCTTGCTCATAATTCATTATTAAAAATGTATATAAAAATTAAGTCAAATATGATAGAAGTAAAACAAATAAAGAAATCACACATCCATCATATTACCAAATTAATTACAATTACAATTTATATGTTTTATCATAATATTGTTTTCCAAAATAATAATAATATAAACTTTGCAAAAATGAATGCAAATCATATTTTCCCCCTTGCTTTGAGCATCACAAGGTATTGTTAAAATAAATTTCCATTCACAACCTTGATTTATCCACTGCCCGGCCAACTATGCATCATTGTTCAGAAAATCAGGTAATATGTAGGCACATGCAGAGGAGAGATTTACCCTTACGCTCATCGCTGATGATTTTCTACTGGGGATTTAAAATAAGCACTCACCGCATGTATCACGATGAAAGATTCCAATGACGAAATTAGGTGAACAAGTATAGTATGGTTGAGGTATGTGCGCTCGACTTATCCTTGTCAACCGTCCACTAACGTTGAAGGAGACTGTTGATATATTTTGGGCGTACTGCAACAAATCCATCTTGTATGTCCTCATCGCCTCGTCAATGTCCTTACCAAATGGAGAGATCTTTGTTGATAATCTCAGAGCTATATGTTGCTGACTTCTCCTGATCTCGAGGGCTTCTTGTTTTAGCGAAATCATATGAGACATTACATCTATTTCTTTGGTTACATTATTGGTTTCCTGTGATGCCCTATCAGCACATAGGATGAATATGTTCCTCCAAGGACATTCCTGGTACAGCGTGAGAGCTTTCACAGCAAAGTAGAATTTGGGAATAATTTCTGATTTAATGCCATCACATGGACCCGAGAAGAAGTACTTTACATTCATGTCAGCTTTGTCCGGAAAAGAACGCTCTGTCAAAAAAGAAATAACGATAGTGTCCTCACTTTATTGTAAATCAATTATTGGGAGTACGTGAGCAACTCAACTCCCATTTTAAAAATCTTTAGGTATGGGTTTTTTTCAATCAAACCCAAAATACTCTACCAACTGAGTATAATTCCCGGTGAAAAAAAAGATTACACCATTAATATAAAATGGATGTTTTATTTTAGAGATTAATTGATTTATCTACCGATTTCAGAACATACCCCTGCGTACATAAGATTTCAAACACATAGAAATGGTGCATTTTGTAGGAAAAATACGATGTTAAAAAAAACCTAGAAGGCGTGGGAAAATAAGTAAGTTAAGTTAGTTTTGAGCAAACGGGAGGAGAAATCAGAAACGCGTTCAGGACCGCGAGTATTCGCTTGAACGGTCATTCCAAACGCCTTATTGTGTGACGTTAGTCATTTGCTTGATCCGTATCAGTTTGCATATAGAGCAAGAAGGGGTCTTGAAGATGCAAAACTATGCATCTTAAACAGCGTGTATAAGCATGTATAAGCATTTAGAGCTTCCAAGATCCTATGTGAGAATTTAATTTGTGGACTTTTCTTCAGCAATAAATAAAATCCAGCCTCATATAATGTTAGAGAAACTCTTAAACATGAGCGTAAATTGTAATTTGTTACTGTGGATTGACACATTTCTAACTTTATGACCTTAATTTGTAAAGGTTAATTCCTCCTACTCCTCTATTCTGTATACAAATACTGGTGCCCCTCAAGGATGTGCCCTTTCGCCCCTATTGTTTACCCTGTACACAAATGATTGTGTAAGCAATAGTCCCAATAATCTAACTGTGAAGTTTGCTGACGATGCGGCGTTGGTAGGACTTAATCAAGATAATGAACTTTCTTACAGAGATAATATCAACCACTTTGTGACCTGATGTGAGAAACATTTTCTAACGTTAAATGTTAAAAAAACAGACGAACTTCTTATTAACTTCAGGAACAACACCAGCGTTAGTAACTCAGTATGTATTAATGGTGACAATGTTGAGATTGTTAATGAATATAAGTACCTTGGCACAATAATAGATAGTAAATTGAATTGGAATGCTAATACTGATGCTGTTTTAAAAAATTGTCAGGAAAGT